>CM076679.1:105699606-106047106 GCA_038501925.1 Xenopus petersii
TCAATGTGCAGAATGGACAAGTGTGGAAGCTGGATGACATTGCAGGAACCAATGTGGTGGTTGCAAACTGCAAAAAATTATTTTTTTTTTCAAGCTTATTTATTAAAAAATATAACAATTCAGCAAGGGGCTACTTTTTGACAACGTTTAGGTTTTTTCAGTTTTCATTGCCTTTTCATCGTTTTTTTAAACATTTTAATACATTATATACTTTTTTCAATATGATGTATTGGCCATTCTGCCAATTTTTTTAATGAAAAATCCATATTTGTTAAGTATTCACAGCATTGTTTTGTTTTCACCTTTACTACCCACCCTGTAATGAACTACAGATCATGACCTCTGTATAAACAACCCAACCCCCAATTTTGGTTTGCCCAATAAGTAATAATGATAGATTTTTCTTAATGTTTTCAGTTACTTTCCATTATATTCAGTGCAAGCCTTATTTATTAAACTCATGTAAGAAAATAACGGAGTTCTGTTTATGTGCAAAAAATTGTGAATCCTACTTTCTTTTTAGAGCTTTGCTTCTGCGTTTTTTAAAATGCTCTATGTACTGTAAGTGAATCTGTGTAAAGAAAGTTATAGTTCCTTTTAGAGAACACTCATAGTTTCATTTGATCAAAGTGGTTGATTCTGAAGTAGTGAATCTCCCCAGTGAAGACTCAATGTAATTGCATAGAACATGTTTCTGATTAGCTCTTTGTTTGCAGGGGACCCTGAAAGTGTGGCTGGGGAATATGGACGACACTCTCTTTATAAGATGTTGGGTTACTTTAGCCTTGTTGGACTCCTGCGCCTCCACTCCCTGCTAGGGGATTATTACCAAGCTATCAAGGTGCTGGAGAATATTGAGCTTAACAAAAAGGTAATATACCTGAATACACAAAAGTTTCTGCCTTTAATTGGAGCTCTCAGACTCCTCTTCATATGTACATCACCTGTAATAACCTGCGTTTCTTTTCTATGTTTTTTTTACTGCTGCTTTGACAGAGCATGTATTCGCGTGTTCCTGAGTGCCAGGTCACTACATATTACTATGTGGGCTTTGCATACCTCATGATGAGGCGGTATCAGGATGCCATCCGTGTGTTTGCTAACATTCTGCTCTATATCCAGAGGACAAAGAGCATGTTTCAAAGGACCACATACAAATATGAAATGGTAGGTGTTTTTCATTATTTCTTCGCTGGCTGCCTCTTCTCATTTTTAAAGCTAATCTAATTATTGTTTATCCCTTTTTTATAATACCCTGCACCCCAAGAAAAATATAATAATTTTGACTGTTACATTTGAGGCATGTTGTCTAAATTTGAATGTGAAAGTCATGTTTAATTGGCAACGAAACTAAGGCCAAAGGTAAGTGTTCATGCCAAACTGCCCCTTTAAATTATTACTAGTATAGTTGGGTCTCTAGATGGTGCCTCAGAACTTTTTGTTTGCATTATTATCATTTTATATACAGCAAAAAATTTTCAAAATATTTCACAGATTATATACCATTCACCTCAGTAGTGGAGTTTACAATCTGAATCCTTATCACATGCATACACACACACACAGTACAGCCAGCTTTTGAATTTTGAAACCAGAGTAACTGTATGTTCCTTATGTATTTGACGGTGTTACTCTCAAACTCTCTTCAGATTGTGCCCCAGCAGGATTTAGACTTAACCAGTCTGCAACTATGTTACACTGTATAATAAATGCCACTGAACTGACATTCAAGCATTACTGTAAATGGTTCCAGTTATCAAGAACCATTATTAAGTGCAGCTGCCCAAGTTGAATGAATGGACATGCCATACACTGAGATGATTTGCTGCACATAAGAGCCAATTGTGATCTTACCCAATCAGAGAGCTTCTTGTAAATACATGGTATTAGATCAGTATTCAATTTTTTTGTATGTTTCTTTATTTTCAGATTTAAGTGTGTGCGGGGGGAGATCAATATCTATTTTTTTTTTAGATTTTGGCCATGGTTATCATGTAAATGAAAGTATATTTTTACGGCTAATTCATCTTTCCCATAGCTGAATACATTTATAGTCTGCAATATTCTTCACTCCTTCTGCCCTTAGTTTGTTGCCCTTTACATGCTAGCTAATCTATCTTCTGTTGAGACAGATTAACAAACAGAATGAGCAGATGCATGGCCTTCTAGCTATCGCCCTCACCATGTACCCCATGAGAATTGACGAGAGCATCCACACACAGCTTAGAGAGAAATATGGGGACAAGATGCTTCGTATGCAGAAAGGGTGAGTAATGCAGAGTAGTTTGATGGTCATTGTACTCTTTGTTGAAATCTTTGAAATCCTCTTTGCTTGTCTTGTTTAATCTTTTGTAAACCCTGGTTTCTAGAGAGTGGGGGTCAGCGATTGGCACATCCATAGGACTAAATAACTGCATTCCCAGTGTCCTTGCAGGGAAAGGAAGAGGGGGACAACTCCCCACACACCTAACTGAATGGTTCAACCTCCCAATTGTAATCACTTAGGTTATTTTTCAAAAAGTAATGCAGCCCTTTAGAACTGGCTACTGACTGTCTCCATGTCATTGGCTTAAGCAAAGTCATTAAATGGCTGCAGGGTTGATAAGTGCGGCAATTATTTTTAAATCGGTAGGGCTACTGTGCCCTTTCTAAAATAAATTATTTTGACATTTCCCATGTTAGGAGCTATAGTTTCCAACACCCAAAAGTCAGTGAATGTTTTATCCTGCTTGTGAATACAGGCAGCAGTATTTCCTACTGTCTTCCTCCAAAAATTGGCTAAAAAGAAACACCGGCACATTGGAATGGGTTCTGCTTCTTCTTTCAGTATGCATTTCTTAACCAGATTTTAATTTCTTTACAGAGATGCTCAGATCTATGAGGAGCTTTTCAATTATGCTTGCCCCAAATTCCTGTCCCCCGTGGTCCCCAATTATGACAATGTTCATCCCAACTATCACAAGGAGCCTTACCTGCAGCAGCTTAAGGTGTTCCTCGATGAGGTGCAGCAGCAAGCCCAACTTTCCACTATAAGAAGGTAAGCGTGCCCTTTGATATCTTACAAGAGACACTGCTAGCTTACACGAAGGAGTCATTGTATGCCTTTTTTTCTCTATTGTGTTTCAGTTTTTTGAAACTCTATACAACCATGCCTGTTGCTAAACTGGCTGGATTCTTGGATCTCCCAGAACAAGAGTTCCGTATTCAGCTACTGGTCTTCAAGCACAAAATGAAGAACTTGGTGTGGACCAGTGGGATCTCTGCCCTCGAAGGAGAATTCCAGTCTGCCTCAGAAGTAGACTTTTACATAGATAAGGTGACTTTTCCTCCTTCCAGCTAGGAATTTTAGACCCATTAGGGCTAACATGTTTTTATTCATTGACAGGCTGTGACCTAACCAATTCTTTTGATTCAGGTAGAACCTTGCTACCTCTGCACCACTGCATGGCACATAGACCACCTTTATATAGGTTCTGGATGGCATGAGGGCTTGGCAGGGAAAGCTAAACTTCCTAATTTAGAAACTTTGTTTTATATACAGGGTGTGGGAGCTGCATCAGAGGAGTGGTGCTTCAGGGATATTTCTTGCATAGCTTCATGTGATTATAGCATGCTGGAAATGTATTGCCTAGCTACTGATAGGAACTACTACTAATAGCAGTCAAAACTGCTTTTAACAGTCAAATTATCAGGCCCTACTGAATTTGATGCACTTCTGTATACTAAAGATTCTCTTTTTATCACATCTGTCAAAAAAAGCCACCTATTCCAGCCCGTGTTATGGCCTAGTGGTTGTCCCAAGACAAGTTTTTTTTTCACTACAAGTATTGCAGCAGTAAAATTCCTGTTTTGTTCAGACAGGGAATGGCAGGAGAGTTTAGTGCTGAAAAGGCTGGCTATGGGTTGTAGTACTGGTTGGTAAATAGAAGCTGGAGGCTGTGTTTGAGATGGTGTGATTCCTTGTTTAAAGGGGATGTAAAGGCAAAAAAATAAAATCCAATTTTTACTTTCTTAAATGAAAAAGATACCTATCTCCAATATACTTTAATTAAAAAATGTGTACCATTTTTATAATAAACCTGACTGTATGCAGTGAAATTCCCACTTCATGTACTTGCTCTGACTTCTGTAGATAGGAAACTTCAGCCGGTCCCTAACTGCTCTGCAGGGAAACTGATCATACTTACAAACAGCAGGGGGGGGAGTCCCCCCTCACCTTGCTTCCCAGAACTGGAGCAGCTTTGTTTGTTTCCCTGTAGAGCAGCCGGCGACTGTGTAGAGATTTGTATCCACAGACCCAGTGCAGTCAACATATTCTGTTTATTAATTAGTCTTGCTGTATCAGCTTCTATGGCAGATATTATTTGACTTGTGCTGTTTTGATCATTTATGACGATCCCTAAGCTTAACCTCCCAACTGAAGCCCAGACCACACTGACCATGTGCGTAGTCTTGGTCTTGGAAAAATGTTTAACAAAGTTACAAGATGCCAACGTTGAAAGCATAAATCATTGATTTAATTTGGCTTCTGGTGCAGTAAGTTTATATTTAGTATATAAAGCATTCATAGCTGTTCTAAGCTCATTTTAAAGTCTCAGCTGTCAATCAAATATCGTCTGCCCCTCCTCTATGCCATGGGCATAGAGGCGGGGCAGACAATTACTTTCACTTTCCATTCAGCACTTCCTAGATGTCACTGCTCTTCCCACATTCCCCCGTTCTCTTTACCATTTCATTGTGTAGCCAGTGCATGGGGATGGACATCAGGTCCCCCATTCTGGTGCACAAACAAGATTCTGAGATGATACAAGTGTCTGAGATGATACAAGTGTTCATAAAATGGCTCCTGCCTGCTTGCTATAATTATGAATTCCCAGACTGAAGGAAACAAGATTCAAATAATTTATATTGCGTAATTAAAGTTCATTTTGCTTGACTAATGTGCTAAAATAGGATTTTGAATAATTTTTTTGGGTGACAGGTCCCCATTAATGTTCCTTCAGTGACAGAAATGTTACAGTAAAATCATATTTTTAATGAAGTCCGTATTGTAGAGGACTTTATTCAATTTGGATTAATGGGGTTTGCAGTTGCTGGAACCTGGAAATCACAAGTCTGAAGCATATAAACTGTGTATAAACAACACTTGGAATTGAAAGATTTCACTGCTTCAAGGGGTTGTTCCCCTTTAACTTTTAGTATGATGTAGAGAGTACAATTTTGAAACGTTCATATTTTTTTACAGTTATAATTCCTCCCCCGGGCAAATGCCCCTAACTTTTTACTAACCCCAAGGTACAGATTCAGGGCATCGGAGTTCACGTGCGCCATCTTCTTCTTCTCCGGTCTTCTTCTGGCGCTTCGGCAATTTTCATGACTTTCGGCGCATTCGCAGTTGACTAAAACCCGAAGACTGCTACAACTGCGCATGCGCTGATATGAAACTTACTTACCGATGAAGACCAAAGACAAGAAGATGGCTGCCGTGAACTCCGATGCCGTGAATCTGCACTGAGGGGTAAGTAAAAAGTTAGGGGCATTTGCCCGTGGTAGCAGCTAGGGAGGAGGGAGTGGGGGGGGGTAGGGTTTTTTTTTAAAATAAGGGGTTTACTTCTCCTTTAATGTTAAAGGGATACTGTCATGGGAAAAAAATGTTTTTTCAAAATGAATCAGTTAATAGTGCTGCTCCAGCACAATTCTGCACTGAAATCCATTTCTCAAAAGAGCAAACAGATTTTTTTAAATTCAATGTTTGAAATCTGACATGGGGCTAGACATTTTGTCAATTTCCCAGCTGCCCCTGGTCATGTGACTTGTACCTGCACTTTAGGAGAGAAATGCTTTCTGGCAGGCTGCTGTTTTTCCTTCTCAATGTAACTGAATGTGTCTCAGTGGGACATGGGTTTTCACTATTGAGTGCTGTTCTTATATCTACCAGGCAGCTGTTATCTTGTGTTAGGGAGCTGTTATCTGGTTACCTTCCCATTGTTCTTTTGTTTGGCTGCTGGGGGGGGGAGGAAAGGAGTGATATCACTCCAACTTGCAGTACAGCAGTAAAGAGTTATTGAAGTTTATTAGAACACAAGTCACATGACTTGGGGCAGCTGGGAAATTGACAAAATGTCTAGCCCCATGTCAGATTTCAAAACTGAATATAAAAAAATCTGTTTGCTTTTGAGAAAGGGATTTCAGAGCAGAATTCTGCTGGAGCAGCACTATTAACTGATTCATTTTGAAAAAAAAATTTTTTCCCATGACAGTATCCCTTTAATATGTTTACTCTTGTGTTCTGCAGCCTTCATAACTATATTGTCTTCTGTATTCAGGATATGATCCACATTGCAGATACTAAAGTTGCTAGGCGCTATGGAGACTTCTTCATACGACAGATTCACAAGTTTGAAGAGGTAAGAAGTAAGGTCTTTGTTAGTGCATCTGAAGTAAAGCTGCTTTTCAGTTTAAGGTCCCATAAGGAAGCAATGTGTCAGCCTTCCATTTGTCTGTAGCAGGAAGTAATGGTCTGAAACCATCTGCTACTTTACAGGGCACTATTTGATCTAGGAACTCCAGGAATTATGCACCAGTATGAGTTTGGTTAGGAAATGGTGATATTCATTGTAGTCTTGGATGATAATTAGGAGTTATACATTTCAGGTTACATCCTCGTCACGTTAATGCTGTCCTTAGCAGAGACACAAAATTATCTTAATTCAAGAGTAAAAAGAATGACTTATAAAAGGCATCCAGAACCTCTGATATGGTACTGACTTGTTTTCCCTTTTCATCCACAGCTGAACAAGACCCTAAAGAAAATGGGCCAGAAACCTTAACGTGACTCTAAACTATTTATAGATACAATTTGTCAAACCTAAAATATCTGGATCATAAACAAAAAATGGACTTCAAAAACTTTTAATAAAATAGTTTACATTATCTGTATATTTTCTTAAGTTAGATGTTTCATGTAAAATGACATGTATATGACTATATTAAATATGAGATGCACCGAATCCCTAGATACGGCCAAATACCGAAACCAAAGGGGAAACAGTTTTTACTTCCTTGTTTTGTGACAAAAAGTCATGCGATTTCCCACTCTGCTTCTAATTTGCATATGCCAATTCAGATTCGGTTCGGCCGGGCAGAAGGATTTGGCCGAATCCCGAAATGAATCCTGGATTTAGTGCATCCCTACATACAGTAAACAAAAATCCCACCTGAAAAGGGAGGAAAGGGGGATTCTTTAAATATTTAATTTGCCAATGGGAACAAGCTTTACATGGTTTTGTACAACAATCAAAGCAGCATGATAGTTTCATTAAAGGGCTTGTTCTCCTTCAAACAACTAGTTGTTTTTAGATAGATCACCAGAAATAACGTCTTTTTCCAATTATCTTCTGTGTCACCGTTTTTCTAATATTGAAATGTAAAGTGTAATTTTTCACCTTCTAAAGCAGCTCTGGGAGGGGGAGGTCGTCGACCCTGTAAAGTGTTCTTAATTGATACATTTCTTATCTTTGTCCCTGCTGAGCAGAATCTCTGGGTTTCATTACAGGCAGCTGTTAGAATTGATACAATAGTTGCTAATACTCCAGAGATGCTGCTGAGAAATGGATCAACTCAATGTTGTAAAATTGTAACTGTTATAGTCTGCACTTGAATTACTGAGCTGTCAGACTGAAATACCAGGGACATTAAACTTTAAACTTGGATTCTGGAAAAAACTGTAAAAAACAAATAATGGAAAGTAATTGAAAAGAGTATTTTTTTTGTGGGGAACAATCTGAAAATAACTGAACTGAAACAAGTGTTTGGAAGGTGAACAACCCTTTTAACAAGGCAGGATCAAAGGGAATTGAACCAGGGTCTGTAGCATGAGAACCCTCGCCAAAGGCTGATCTCTAGACTAAAGGTAACTGCTACGAATGATTTCCTAACTGTACGTAGAGAAAAGTGCAGGAACTCCTTTCCACCGAGTCGCCAGAACCAGAGAATGATTGAGAAAAAAAAGTACAATTAATTAACTAGAGTAATTAACTAGTGTAATTAACTAGAGTAATTAACAGAGGTCTGTCCAAGCCTCCTCTTCCTAAAGGAGATGCTGTTAAATCTGAGTTCTTGTGATCAGGGAATGATCGTTTTTTTACATTGCAGTGTTCTGATTGCTGTCTGAAATGGCTTTTGCCTTTATGCCAGTATCCCCCAAGCAAAAATATAAACCATTTTAGCAGCAGAAGGATAATATGGCATGTGAGGGTAATCTAAAGGACCCGAAACACAATAACATTTGCCAAAGATGAAACACAACAAAATATATACTTTTTTTAGTTATTTTTTAATAAATAATTTGGACATGGCCTTCAGTAAAATAACGGAAGATCCTTTATGGACAGATCAAACAAAATATTAATCTCAATAATCAATTTAGCTATAAGAAAAATAAAAGGAGACTATAGGGTTAAGTTACATGGCCAGATATAGGCCACCTACCACTTTTTAGTCACTAGTGAGATCTAGGCTTCAATACTGAATTCAGTGTTTTCTACAGAAAACTATTAAGTGTTTCAGTTGAAAAGGCAGCATCATTCCTACCATGCTGGATGGACTCTCTCATTGTAATAGAGGTCGACTGATTTCACAGAGAATGACTCCTGCAAAGAAAATCAGATGCACTGGAACAGGTGACCTGCTGAGAGCTTTTCATAATCATGACCATAAATACTGGAGGTTACAACAAAATACAATATTTTAATATTTTGCCTTGTTTTTTTAAACAGTTGGAGTTTTGTTTTTTTTTTTAAGTTTTTCAGTTATAAGGAACAAAAAAACAAGTAATCAAACATGGTAATTAGCAGGAGATACAGCTTTCAAAGGCAACAATTCTCTTCAAACATGATTATATACGAAATCATGATTTGATATGTTTATAATATATACAGATATGGCAAAGGTGGGGCAGGCAGTGATCAGTGCCGAAAAGCCTAAACCTGTAAGCGTTCCATCTTGTCTTGAAAATGTGTGCAGCAATTAGAGAAAAACGTCTGAATACACAGCAGTTGTCAGTACATAAAGTAGCTGCGGGAAATAAGATAGATTAAGAACCCCTTCTCTGTTAGGGCTCGTACATACTAGCGTTTCTCAGTGTGCGCCCCTGTGGTTAGTTTTCAAGCATTGTCACAGTGGAGCTCAGGAAGAAACTAGGCCTAGTGATTTAAACAGCCCTCGGACAAACGCAGGCAGAATGCAGCATGCATCAGTACAGGTCCCTTCAGAAGTATTGCTTGTATTCTTCCTGTGTTCACCTTGCGGCAGAACACTTTAAAACTGACCACAGGGGACACACTGTGAAACACTATGTACAAGCCATAAAATTAACATATTAGGGATGCACTGAATCCAGGATTTGGTTCGGGATTCTGCCTTTTTCAGCAGGATTCGGCCGAATCCTTCTGCCCGGCCGAACCAAATCCTAATTTGCATATGCAAATTAGGGATGGGGAGGAAGATTTTGTGACTTTGTCAGAAAACAAGGAAGTAAAAAATATTTTCCCCTTCCCACCCCTAATTTGCATATGCAAATTAGGGTTTGGTATTTGGATTCAGGGGTTCGGCCGAATCCAAAAAAGTGGATTCAGTGCATCCCTATAACATATACACAGTTTTCATTGCGTTTAGTTTTAAACCATTCAGCCAAAGGGGAACACAAGAAGGAAGTCTGCTTATTCATATAAAGGGGAATGTACTCACATAGGCACAAGTAACCACCTGCTTTCAGTGTTTATATGCATCTGAGTACAGCCTGGTTGAAAGGACGTGTCAACCCAAAAAATAATGTTTTGTCTAATTAAAGGCGACATTATTCTGAGCAACTTTGTAATATACGTGCCTTACAAATCTTCTATGGTTTTTAAGTTGTTTGTAAATGTATTGCTATTGAAAGTAGTGTCTGTCCCTTTTTATTATCTGCCCTGATGGCTCTGGCTTTTGAAACAATGTAAAATAAGTTAACCAATTAACAGATCTGTTTTGTAAGAGGAGACTGGCTTTTGCAACATTGTTTGAATAGTAACAGCCAAGAGTTAAGCAAATGCTGCTTTCAGTAGCCATTACATTTACAAATAACTTTTAAAGCACTAACAATTTTTAATAAATTCATAAGGGAAAATTTTTATTAGGCAATAAAATAAAATGGGTCCGTCTCATCCTGTGCTCCCCTGCAGTGAAACACGTTGAAACTGAGTGCAGGGAAAACCACGCGTCTGTACAAGCCCATAGTATGATGCAGACTTTGATACTGAGAGACAATTTGCAACATCTTTTTAATTATTTGTCTGTTCTTTGTTTATATGGTATCAATCGGGTTACCAGGGTTCTACTTAAAGGACCAGTAACATCAAAAAATAAAATTGTTTTAAAGTAATAAAAGTTATAATGCAGTGTCGCCGTGCACTGGTAAAACTGGTGTATTTGCTTCAGAATCACTACTATTGTTAATAAAATTAAGCTGCTATGTAGCAATGGGGGCAGCAATTCAAATGAGGAAAGGCTCAAGTTACACAGCAGATAGCAGATAAGCTCTGTAGAACATACTATCCACTATTTAATCTGTGCCATTTAGCCTTTTTTCAATTTCCGCCATTGCTACTCAGCAGCTTATTTATATGAATTATAGTAGTGTTTCTGAAGCAACAGATCAGTTTTACCAGTGCAGGGCAACAGTACATGATATTTTCATTACATTAAAACACTTTCATTTCTTGGTGTTACTATTCCTTTAACCCTAACAACCAGGAAGTGATCTGAACGAGAGACTAGAAGATTATAGAAGAGAGACTTGACTAGAAGGATAAGTAATACAAAGTAACTAGCCATAAAATGAATGTCGCTTTGTAGACAAGCCATTTTTGGTTGCTAGGATCACTGACGCACATTTGAATGCTGACAGGGTAAAGAAGTATAAATTAAAAGCTAAAAACAGGTATTCTAGTTCTATAATATACTAAAGGCAAACTAGCCCTTTTAATAGAAAAGACCATACTGAGTGGGTTTAGCTAATTACAACAAACCATCTGGCACCTGCTATAGACTGACTACTCACCCACTGAATTGACCCTCTAGCAACTGGCTAGAGGGCCAATTCCTTTTGCACACTATTTGCTAGTCCTCAGCCCAAAAAGTGGTTGTAAGTGTATAATAACCATTACTACCTGGTTACTATGGAAATTAATTTTGCATGTTAGTTCAAGGGAAAATGTGGATCTTCATTTCATACAATCTTTCTGTTTGAACTGAATATTCCTGAGGTGTTGCTTGTGTTCCTGCCTAGAAAACAGGTGTGGCATAAAAGCATTAGTAAAAGTGTGTACTGTTCTGTTTTATTTTGACAGATGACATGTTTCTTTTGTGTTGTGCAAAGAAGCATACAGCTGTTATTGTAGAATGTGAGGGGAATAGCACTTCCCACACTGCACCTGTTTTGTGTATTCAAAACTATCGTTGTTTTCCTAATGCTTATCCTCCTCTCCATCACATGCTGGCCTACGTACTTTTTCCTACTCCTTTTCAAATAAGTTACAGTACAAAATGTTTTCAGGTTAAAAAGGGGGGGGGGAATCATTGGGATTTCAGACTCCCATCTTTGCATAGGGAAGAACAGGGCTATTCCAGTTTACTGTAAATATTAAGAGAAAAGTCATACTCCGAGAGGCCCTCAGTTTGGAAAAAACAATTAGTAGAGTTATAAACAATCAATCAGCACAGTGATGCATAGTATTAATATTGAAGGCAATTATACCTTAGTAGTACAGTTTACACAATTCTATATTTCTGTAACTCTTGATTGAAACACTGGAGTAATTTATTACCTTATTTATTTGCATAATTATGTTTTCTCTTGTTGGGCTGGGGCAGCCATATTTGGTTTGACAAATGTGAATATGTGAATGTCTAGTTGGAATGACTGACCCAGACCCACCAAATCAGGATTACCTGACCTGATGCAGCAATCCACAGAATTAAACCACGGCCCTGCATCAGAGTCTCACCTGGCACATCAGCAGATACAGTATATCTCCACAGATAACAGCACATAAACTATTAACCACTAGGACTGCCTGCTCAACTAATAAAAAAATTATTCTAGCCCATATGTTTGGGACCAACCGTGTGGTTTTCACTGCCTATACCAACTTGCACCAGTGGTTGTTTTAAAGTGAACACAAGAGAAACAGAGGCAAGAGGCATTAATAAAACATGAGGGGCATTCACTAACTTCTATGTGCCAGTAAAGCTCGCATCTTGCGCCAAGATATTCCGACACTTGGCTTGGCATTCTTACCACAGGAATGTTGTTATGGTATGCCAGTTTGTTGGTAACCCAAGAGTACACAACTGAATCATTTAATGCAGTAGTTTAATGAATGAAAGGAATGTTCTCCTTTAGCCAAGGTGCAAGACTGATATAAAACGCAGAGAACGAGTAATACATCTCATAACTATCCTGTAGTAAGTAGTACTGTTACACTGACTATATGATGGGCATGCCCCTGTACTGGCATTCACACCCTCACCTTTTATAGCTACTGCCTCCTTAAAGGTTTCTTCTGGACAGTTATTGCTTGTCATTGACCACACAGGGCATTGGCCACACAGGGCATTGGCTAGTAAAATCAGTGGCCACATGGGCCTAATTTCCAAGTACATATCTGACCCAACTCCAGTACTATATTAATATATATATATATATATATATATATATATATATATATATGGCTTTAAAGTGTATGTGTGTTTAAAACGTATAGTATATAATATAGTAACCAGGGATGCACCGAATCCAGGATTCGGTTCGGGATTCGGCCTTTTTCAGCAGGATTCAGATTCGGCCGAATCCTTCTGCCCGGCCGAATCCGAATCCTAATTTGCATATGCAAATTAGGGGCAGGGAGGGAAATTGCGTGACATTTTGTCAGAAAACAAGGAAGTAAAAATGTTTTCCCCTTCCCACCCCTAATTTGCATATGCAAATTAGGGTTCGGATTCGGTTCGGTATTTGGCCGAATCCTTCGTGAAGGATTCAGGGGTTCGGCCGAATCCAAAAAAGTGGATTCGGTGCATCCCTAATAGTAACATACATTGAAGACACATCTCCACCTAGCAAATCAGCCACATCCATACTTACATCCTAATTATTTTATACACAATAAGCATAACAGTGAATACCAAATTCCTCATGATTCAGAAACAATGTGAAAACATAGTCCTCTTAAGAAAGGAAACCAAAGATTATGTGATTTTGGAACAGTAAGGGACAAATAACCCTAATACCATTAATTGCTATTCCACCATTTGTGTACTGTGCAGTCCAAGATTTGGTCTTTACACAAAATAACTGTAGAAAAAGGTGATAAAGGAAAGCTGCAAGGTATTATCTGTACATCACATATATACAAAGCTGTATGAACGGTTAGAGGTCTGTTATCAGCATTCATATAAGCAGGGTTCAGCATCCTAGGAAAGCCAAAACACATTTGTTGCAATTGGCAACAGGCTCTACTTGGCAAAGAAGCAACCGCCTGAAAGGCAAACATGGCTAGACAAACATTTATAATATTAAGGCTCCATAATTAACATAAGCCATGAACTGTATTAAGGTGGCCATATACTTTGCATAAATTGTGTATGACTGCTGTTATGTGGTTTGATATTTTACAAATCTACATGTACAACTAAAGAACATTCACCAGACCGAGGGCTGACGTTATGCCTCTTAGATGTGCCACTCACTAGTGGATCAGCTGAGAGAGGTATCGGTGCATCCAATTTTCTCTCATAAGGGCTGTGGCACATGTGACAAATCTCCTCTTCTTCAGGCGACTAACCACCCCGAAAAGCCTTCCCGCCGGCAAGAATGTGAAACGCTGGTGGGATTGCTTCGGTTTTCTGAAGTCGTCCAAAGTTTTCTTTTGAAGCAGCTTCGGAAAATGAAGCGATCCATGTGCCACCCCGCCGGCGATTCACATTGCAAAATTCCTTAGAATAGCACTCTTATCAATTTTACATTCACTTGTTTTAAAGGTTTACTTATCCTTTATATTACAGAACATCACTTTTTAGCTGCTGGCACCATTCTGCTCACTCTGGTGAAAACCTCCAAATCAGAGGAAGCACAGTAGCATCAGTTTGCCAACATGACAGATTTAGCACCTATAAATCAACATTTAAACAGGCACACATCCAGTGTTTGGCAATGGTTCAGTGTAGGGTCTTGTATGAAAGTTAAAATTTGAGTGACTTTTTACAAGGCTACAAATACAAACGGCTCCATCTATGAAAGCTCCTGCTAATAGAGACTTCACAGGGAAGCTTTTGTGCAGGAGCAGCAATGGTCATACAGGACTTTACATGGTATAACCATTTTATGCAAATGTGGTCAGCCAGGTCAACCTTTCTTACATGACGGCACAAACTGTCCGGTTCTAGCCACATGGACTGGACTAATAAGACATATCCCACAATATTATATAAGTGGAAAACAAGGCTACCCCTCCAAGCTATGGGTAACAGCTAAACCAAATCCATACATGTTCTATTATGCTGGTGTATAATCTGCATTATGCAGTGAGCACACTCAAGTGCAGGCAACAGTATAGTTAACAAGCGTTGGTATATTCACTTTAGGGGGTTATTTATCAAAGGTCGAATTTCGAAGTTATTTGTTTTGTTTTTAAACTCTAATAAAATCAAATGTACTCCCAACTTGAATGGGAAGTTATTTATGAAAAAAACTCGTCTAACATTCAATCGCATAGGAACGACCCGAAAATTCAAATTGAGTTTTCCTACCAAAAAAACATTGAATAACAGGAAGGCTCTTAACATCTTAAACAGGCCTCTGACATTGACTTCTACATGAACTCAGCAGGTTTTAGGTGGCAAGTGATGTGCGGGTTAGGGTTTGCCTAACCCGCCCTGCTGCAGCCTGCGCCGCCCGCACCCGCGCTTCCGGGGTCCTTTTATAGACCCGCGCCGACCCGCAGTTGCGAGACTATAAAACCAGAACCCGGAAGTTGGATGCCGGCATTTGAAGGTGGCACCCGCGAGGAGCAGTGTGATGTCGACTCGAACCTGCCCGACCTGCGGCACCCACGGGTATCGGGTCGGCCCGCACATCACTAGTGGCAAAATATTGAATTAGAAAGGTTTTCAGGGTCAAGGTGTGATAAATTCACATTCAAATTTGAATTGATGGTTTTAAATTCAGGAAATTGTGCATTTTGACCAAAAACCGTAGTAAATCTGCCCCTTAGATTTGTGTCTGAACAGGTGCTAAAAACATACATTTACACCTATTATAAAACTTAATTTAATGGCTTTACACAAGCGTGTGTTCTAGTATCACATGTCCTGAGAGTTCTGACTACAAAGGCTTAATTGTCTGCTCACACGCCTTCATTGCTCAGACACATTACAACACATACATCACTATGGCAAAACAACAGTTTCAATAATAACAGAGCTCATAACAACAGCTCAGAAAACATGGATGGAGGTTTTGCAGCATATGTCTTGTGTGGACCCCTGTTTTTTTCTGCAAGCACATAATGAGTGACATTTTGGAAATGTGAGATGCTGTAGGACATTTGAAAGGTGGTACATACAAAAAAAAACGCTCACACCTGAAAAAATTCTGCACAGAGTAATCACAATATATTTCTCCCGGTTATTGTCAGAGACTGGTACACAGTTAAAAGAAACACCTACTTTATGGTGTTTCTGTCAAAGAGGCAATATATAGCCAAGGGTCTACATATTTGTTAATTGATTGTTAAATAAATGATTGCAAATTCAGTAACATCACCTTTATCTTTATTTACTATTTGAGTACTTTATGTACTTTTCCATGTGACTGTACTAGTCTGTCTATTCTTCACTTTCTAAGCAACATTAGACTTATTTGCCCCCAAAAAAAAATCTCATCAGGCAACTGCGCACCACATCATAATATTGTGTGAGATGCTGTAACATGTTATTATCCATCCTGTAGTGTACAATCGCATCATACAGAGTCAGGCAGTTTTATGTTTTCAGGCAACTGACAACCAACATATATTTAATGACAATCAAATTGCGTATCCAACTCATGGGATGACTACAGACTAAGGGGTAAGTTAACCCTAATTTTGTAGGCAATTATGAGTAATATATGGTGTTGCTTTTACATGGTGCTAATAAAAATATCTTTAAAAATAGCCGCTTTATTAGAGCTCCCTATAGATGTTCTCTGGTCAATGTCTGTGTTTCAAATGAGGGGTGGGCGTGTCCTAATTAGGATTGCAACCTTTTTGAAAAAATTTTACTGGCCACTGATGGGGGCGGTAACGCAGTGATGTAAAAAGGGGTGGAGCCATGGGTAAATGGGCAGACTGTGATGTAAAAGGGGCAGAGCCAGGGGCGTAACTATAGAGGAAGCAGACCCTGTGGCTGCAGGGGGGCCCAGGAGGTATAGGGACCCCACGAGGCCCTAATTCATATACAATTTCAATAAATATTGGAGAAACAAGTCAACCTCTAAACATTTTGGGGGCCTGAAAAATAATTTGCTGTGGGGCCCAGTAATATATAGTTACGCCACTGGGCAGAGCCGCATGTGTCGTGATGTGAAAGGGGGCAGGGCCCCATTGCGAGAGTGGCAAAAGACGAAGGAGAGGTAAGTTTCTGCCGGAGGGCCAAGGGCTTTTGTTATAGGTATTACAAATTACCGGCAGCTACATTACATAAATTTGTAATACCGGCCCCGGCAGGTATTTTAGCAGCTAGGCAACCCTATTCCTAATGGTCCCTGCCAGAAGCACAGTAGGAGGGGGACAACCAATCACAGCCCTGCAGTCACATAAGCAGTTCCCTGTCAGGTCCTGCTAGCTGCTGATTGGTTCCTATCCTACAGTACAGCCGCAGGCTCCCCTGCACAGCCTGGGAATTCTGGGAGCAGGAAGTGGAAGAGAAGGGAGGGATTATTAGGGTTTTTGCAGAAATATCCAATAAATCAGCCTGAAACACTACTTTTTAAAGCACAATGCTTCTATATCTAATTGAGTATAACGCACTGGTACATTCTTATTTTTTACACAAATAGTGGGAACATAGCTACACGAATGGAATGATTTTGTGTCTCCATAACTCTAACCTGCATGAGACTCAGACAATTCTACAGCAATGCCTGTAAACTCTGGTGTTTTGTCCCTGTTGTTAATCACCACTCAGCAAATGCTCAAAATGGCCCCAGCCCCCATGTGTTTGATGTGCAGTGTTACCAGTATGACCATAAAGGCCATTTAGTGACATATTTGTGTCCATAAAATGCCAAATCCACAGCTGCACCCATTTATTTAGTGATTTCTTGGCACTTATGAATGTTCTGCAGGGACTGACCCCTGGTGTAGTAGCGTAGACATTTCTAGGAAACCTGAACACCACTATGTATATAATATTGTATTGGTAGAGTCCTGTCACTAGAAGTCCAGTCAAGTTCCTGTCACTATTCGCAGGTTCCACTGTGTGCGCTTTTTGAGGGGGGAACTGGTAATGTGGGAAGGTTCAGCCCCCCTTTACACCACTCACGGACTGGCAATCTGTGGGTTCTGGCAAATGCCAGAGGGGCTGCTAAAAGGTGCCATAGAAAGTCAGTATCTAGTGGGCTGGTGGGGCTGCTTGGGCCTCTATGTGGGCTGATTGGGCCTCTGTGTACCTAAAATGCCAGGGCCTATTTTATTTCTCAGTCCAGACCTGCTTTCCACGTTCTACTTTCGTCGACCCCCACCGACATTCTGTAGGCCCCTCATCCCGCTCCAGTACATACTAACGACAACTAGCAACTGGTGGGACGTTTCTCTGTGATGTTGGGGTCACCCTACAACCGGTGGGAGGCACCCCTAATAACATGCTCCCTTCCGAGAGCATTCCCCACAGCAGGCTGCCCAGGAGCAGCGCCCAGCACCAGTACATCCACACACAGGCAGTGCTGCCCCTCCCCATTCCCCGCCTCACAGGAGGAGGAGCCCAGCACACCCAGACTCCGCCCCACAGACAGGCACCGCCCCAGAGAGCAGAAATCGGGCTGGCAATATTGAGGAAGACCGGGGAACAGAGCTGAGAGCCAGGCCGGAGGATTTCCGGCAGTGCCACGGAACATACCAGGTGTGAGAACCCCGCATATACCGTCCCCTTACCCAGAGAACCCCATGAACCGGTATCAGCAGAACATCAGGTCTTCAAGCTGTGCGGCTCTTGTTGGACTACAGTCCCCAAAATCTCCCTTAGGGAGTTGTAGTTACACTGAGAGATGAGGGTCCCTGTAGTAATGTCGCTTTTTATCGCAGTGCCTTCCCTGGTGCCCCCCTAACCGCCCACCTCCTCTAGTCAGTAACTATTCCTTGTCCTCTATTTGCCCCTCATCCCCAAACGCCTTCTGTTCATTAGGACTTGCTCCATCTTTTACCTCTAGTCTGACATTGCCTTTTATAGTTCCCTGAGGTGCCAGGCTACATTGCTCTGTGCCCTCACCAACCCCCTAACATGACATTGCCTTTTATAGTTCCCTGAGGCCAGGTCCCTCTAATTCCTTCTCGGTCATGTGCACAAACATTTTTTTGTTGTGCGTACATTTTAAACTTGTGTGTGCAGTTGTTAAAAACTCTGTGCGCAGGTCAGAATTTATACAAAATGTTGTATTTTCACATAAAATTCTTTGCACACCAAAATTTGTTATGTGCGCTGACCTGAAAGTGTGTATGTGTATGCAAGAGCACAAGCGCACACCTTAAGCTGGCCATAGATGCAAAGATCTGATCGTACGAATTGAGGATTTGTACGATTTTCAGGCCGTGTGTGGAGAGTCCCGACATCTTTCGTCCGGCGGAGATCGGTCGTTTAGTCGATCGGACAGGTTAGAAGATTTCTGTCGGCTGCCGATAATATCTCTGCATGTATTGCTGATCATACGATTTTCAGAGGGAGACTGTCACTAGCTTTGTCGGACACAACTTTCGTACGATTGCTGTCAGGGGCAGAACATCGGCTCATCTGTTCTTTTACTACTTTATTTGATCTGAATGGATACTGGCAGGTCGGGAGATGGGGAAGTCCGATCATTCTATGATTTGAACGATCCGATCTTTGCATCTATGGGCAGCTTTACAAGGAACATTACCTTGAGGTTTCAGGCTACATTGTTCTGTTCCCTCTCCTACCCTCTTAACCTGACATTGCTTTTTATAGTTCCCTGAGGTGACAGGCTACATTGTTTTGTGCCCTCACCAACCCCCTAACCTGACATTGCCTTTTATAATTCCCTGAGGTGTCAGGCTAACCCTAGTAGCCTTTTCACTTCTAAGTTATTTTTTAACTTATACCTTTACTATAATGCAGTTCCATATCCCAACACAGCCTGGTGCAAGCTGGAGGGACCAAGAACAGGCAGTCTTAAACAGAGTCATTGGCAACACTTGAGACATCTACTCTGTGGGCATCCCTGGTCTATTTGTTCCCATTTCTTTGTGTACCTATTTAATTTGATTGCATCAGTTCCATTGCCCAGAACTCTCTATTTCATCCCCTTCTATCCCATTATTCTTGCAGCATGGCACACCCCAGAGTTATCCTTTATTCTGTATAAGGAAAATCCAACCCTTGAGGGCAGCATGTAGAACACAGCACTGACATTCAGCAACCTTTAATTTGTTTTTCTTCTGTTTTATTGGCCAGCACCAGAACGATGTCTGCCTCACGGAATTTACAGCTGTGGTGCTCCCGGCAGTGTGAGGGTTACCCTGGCGTTTTGATAAATGACCTCAGCTCCTCCTTTCGGGATGGACTTGCCTTCTGCGCCCTCATTCACCACCATCAGCCTGATCTAATGTGAGTAAGAAGAACTTCTATTTCATCCAGGAAGGGGCAGAATCTAATATGGGCAGAATCTAATATTTTAGACTTCCTGAAAGGCTTCAGTCAGGGTATGTGATGTATCTAGATGGAATGTACCATGAATGTGCAAAACATTGGGGTCATGTTCATAGGACAGGGAGGCATTGTAACCTGTAAATATAGTACCTATGCCTCATGCATGTAAGCATATCTGTCCATAGTCCATTCCTTGAAAAATATCCCTTTTGGCTGCACATGTAAGGTTTCTGTGTTCCATCTAGAATTGCATTTCCCCTTAAACATGGGTACAAACGGAAACAAAATATCCATTGTACCCAGCCTTAAGCCTTATTAATAATGTACTCCCTGTGATAAAATATTAGGATATTAGAAGTCAACTCAGAGTTTCATAACCTGTATGTGCTGAAATTTTTGGCCAGGGCTAACACTGGCAAATGTTGTGCTGGGAAATCAGCAGTCTTGGCTGGACAGATTACTAGCAAAATGTTAAGGGAAACAAATTTCCACAATAAGGGTCAGGGCACGCAGGCAGATTCAGGGAGATTAGTACCTGGCGACAAATCTCCCCAAACTGCTGCCTCCTGCCTTCCCGCCAGCTGAAATGCAAATCGCCGGCAGGATGGTTTTGTTTTCTGAAGTTGCCCAATGTTGCCCCATGAATTGAATCGTGCCGAGTGCCATCCCGCCGGGGATTTGCATTTTATCTGGCGGGAAGGCAGGGGAGGCAGTTCGGGGAGATTAGTCGCCCCAAAGAAGAGGAGATTTCTTCTTCTTCTGGCGGTTTCTCATTATAGCAGGGGGAAGGCAGTTTGGGAGATGGTCGCCACGCAGAAGAGGCGATTAGTCACCAGACGACTAAATCCCCCAAATCTACCAGTGTGCCCCTGCCCTTAAGGGGGATCGGCGCTAGTAATAGTTTTTACTTGTAGCGATCATAGAGCTACTAGTAGCAGCTACTTCTCACAGGCTACACAATAGACAATAGTAATAATTGGCTTTCCTAAGACACTACGTATGTTTTAGCAGAGGCAGTTCTCAGTATTGTCTATGGCAGGGTATTTTTTGGAATTTTGTAGCCACAAGTAGCTTCTAATGGTAGCTCTGCCCACTGCAGCACAGATGTAACCATAGGTGACAAATCTCCCCATGTGCTATGTTCCTTATTCCCCCCCCCATTCTCTCATAATGAAAAAACTCTGTGTCTGATATTAACCTGATTAGATCTTATGGTCAATCTCTGTGTAACCAAGTGCTGTGTAAAATGTCAGCTCTTTTTAAAGGGAGGACAATAATAGTAGATAATGTCTCCATGCTGCAGGACAAACACTATTTTATAAGGGCTTTTAAAAGCTGTTCATAACAAATGCTACTATATTTCTATGTCCAGGTTATTCCGAAGTTGAGTTTACAATCTAAGCTCCCAATTACATCCACATAATAAACACTCTAGGGTGTCTTTCATCAGGGGCCATTTAACCTATATTAATGATTTTAGGAGTATGGGAATAAACTAGAGTCCCCAGAACAAAAACCTCATGCATATTTAAGGTGATGGGGCAAACAAACTCCTTGCGTATAGTGCTCAGGTCAGGAATAAACTCGTTTTCATCCAGTCGTCATTGTGCCTAAAGATTCTCTCCTTCGCTTGCTTTGTCATTTTCCCTGCCTATAAATAGAGCTTTCTTGCTGGCAAGTAGTTTCATTCCTCTGCCTGAAAATCATGCTCACAAGGGTTTGTAGAAATTATACTGTAATTGTTATTGCAAATCTGTCATTACTGTGCAGAAATCAAAACATTTTTATTTCATGATTTTATCGTTTATAGAAATTGTACTCTGATTACAGTAGCATATCAGGGAAACATATTTGAGGCAGCACAGGGAATTAAGAGAAGTGATCCCTCAAGTCTGTTTACCAACTTTTGTGTAATATAGAATGTGGAACAGCTGCTGTAATAGCCCACCTGTTAGCAGCGAGCCCCATTTTATGCTCATTTATAATAAAGGAGGGTTTTGTGTTCTGTACAAAGCCTCAGTATTGTAGAGACTATTTTAGACTTTGGTTACCTACGCTTCTCCGTTTTCCACTTTTAAATTATTGCCTCTTTCCTTTCTATCCTCAGTGACTTTGATTCTCTTTCTAAAGAAAATGTCTTTGAAAACAACCGCCTGGTAAGTTGTGGCATCCTGGCATAGAGAAATTGCAAGCAGAACTTCAGTTAGGGGCTGCTTAGTCTCATTTTTATTTAATTTATTGTATGCAGTCATGCATTGCACTAAACCCTGGACGGTGTTCACAGATGATGCAGTTTTGTTGCTTGTACTCAAATCTAGTCCCAAATGTATTAATCTGGTGCATCCATAGCTAATCCATTCAAACTTTTAGCCTGTCTTTTTGTCATTAAAGTTTGGTTAGGGCACCCATTACAGGCCTCCTAACAGGGCTAAAGATATGTGAATACCCAGATATCCTGCTATAGGTCAAACAAAATCTGGGTTAGCAATTATGCATAGTTTACAGAGGTATCTAGATGAGCAAATAAATATTCACCCAGAGTCTTGTGATGCAACAATTTGGAAACTTTTGGTATACAGTTATAATTCTATATTTACTTAAACAAACCTGTATAAAATTTCTTTATAAAAAGCCTAGCTGGGGTGTGGATGTTTTCCACAGCAGAACTCTAGCCATGTACTTTCTTAATGTTTTACAACCCTGATACACTAGAGAAGTAATAAGCTTCAGGCTGCGAATGGCAAGTCTAGTAGCTAAATATGGCTGCAGACCTGCCTGACCAATATCTATCCACAAATCAGCCCACAACTTCTCCAGATGAGCTTATCTGACCGTGTATGCCCACATTTAGGCTAGTGCCAGGCCAAGCAGACCTTGACCTGTGAATCCGCTTCTCCGATCTTCCTTTGCTGCTGCTCTACTTGCACCTGGAAACATTGCCTCTGCTTGGGTGCAGGCAGACAGGACAAATTTCAAGGTGAAATGCAAAATTTTGTGTGCCAAGAGCACATCAAACCGGACAGCCGCAGCAGAGGAGCAGATTCTCGGCCAGACTAACAGATCTTGGCCTGTGGAGAAACGCAGGCTGAGAATAACTCCTCCTTTGTCCTTGATGTGCTCTTGGCCTGTGTTTGTTTTTTTTTTGTTTTTGCAGGCTGAGAGAACCAGGTCTGCTCTTTTTCCTCGCTGCTTTGATCTGCACTGCAAAGAGCAGAGTCTGCTTGTGTGCAGGCACATAAAGCAGAGGTTGGCCCGAAAATGTCTGCTTTTGTATTTTCAGGCCGACCTCAGTTCCATGTTCCTGCCCGCAAACAAAAGCTGCAGCTGATCTACTGGCCTACTCTGGCAATTGTGTCTGTGCTGCATGGCAATGCAACAGGTTTGGTGCAGACTAGGGATGCACCGAATCCACTTTTTTGGATTCGGCCGAACCCCCGAATCCTTCACGAAGGATTCGGCCGAATACCGAACCGAATCCGAACCCTAATTTGCATATGCAAATTAGGGGTGGGAAGGGGAAAACATTTTTTACTTCCTTGTTTTCTGACAAAAAGTGACGCAATTTCCCTCCCCGCCCCTAATTTGCATATGCAAATTAGGATTCGGATTTGGTTCGACTGGGCAGAAGGATTCGGCCGAATCCGAATCTTGCTGAAAAAGGCCGAATCCTTGCCGAATCCCGAACCGAATCCTGGATTCGGTGCATCCCTAGTGCAGACACACTGAACAAATGTTGGCATGGAAATGCATACTCATCTGCTTTATATCGCTCATGTTTAGGCTACAGACACACAGTACTGATTCTTGGCCTGTGGATAAAATGCAGGCTGAGATTTGGTCGATCCACTGGCCTACATTGACTCCTGAGCCTGTACTGAAAGGCACTGCATTTATCAATGGACCAAGAATCAGCCCTGTTTGCCTGTAGCCTATGGATCTGACAAAAACAGATGTATTACATCCCCTCAGACAGCAAGCACTAATCTATGATGAGTTTAATGTCCAACTGGAAACCCATCAGTCTGATGTGGCTCTCCTAGGATTCTTTCTGGTCCCCACCAGTGTGCTCAGGGACTCCATAGACTTGTTTGTATGGCATAATTATTTTCACAATCCAGCCCTTGAAGATGTGTTTGGATTGGGTTTTGGAACATGTTATGTGATGTCAGTGAACCAGTTTCAATCTATTGCACATTTATAATTAGAAAAGCATAGATTATCCAGTAGTTGGGAACTAAACAGCAGAGTATAGAAATGGGAAACCTTGAAGAAAGTGTGATTTATTTCTCGGAAATCCTGCTGTTTTGCATTTGGAAGGTCTGGAACTTTGGTTGCTATTTGTGCTGTCCTTATAAACATACTCTAGAAAAATACACTAATGGGGGAATGTAAGAATAAGGATAAGTATTCTCATTTCACAGTATAGTATTTTTCATTAGACTGTTATTGTATTGTGCATTTTAAGACATGTTGAAGGTGGTGTAATTTTTCGTAACATAAATAACTTTTTCAGTAATAAGTTTTATTACATATACTTCCACTTACGGAAGTGGTTGCAGACTCCAAGTTCATATAAGCTATGTTAAATTTGTTCAAAGGAAAATTTGTCTGCACAGAGGCATACATTTTATAAACATTGGAAATATTTTACCATTACTTACTTTTATTACTTTCCCAAATTAGTATTTTATTCCTAAATTATCCCTAACAATAGCGGATATGCTGAGGTTTTTAAAGGAGAACTAAACCCCCCTAGGTACAAAAGCGGATTCCTTACTAGCATACAAGAGTATTGTAATGGACAAAAGATGGTGCCTGGTTAAACCGCTGCGCTGCTCTGCGTTTTTTGCCTCAGGTTTTCAAACAGGGGAACTTTTTTTTACATAATAGACTGTATGGGGAGGGAGAAATTAGGGGGCTGAAGGAAGAGTTAAGGGGGCTATTGTACCTAAGTGGGTTTAGTTCCCCTTTGCAATACATTTAAAGGAAAACTATACCCCCAAAATGAATACTTAAGCAATAGATAGTTTATATCAAATTGAATGACATATTAAAGAATCTTACCAAACTGGAATATATATTTACATAAATATTGCCCTTTTACATCTCTTGCCTTGAACCACCATTTTGTGACTCTATCTGTGCTGCCTCAGAGATCACCTGACCAGAAATACTACAACACTAACTGTAACAGGAAGAAGTGAGGAAGCAAAAGGCAGAACTCTGTCTGTTAATTGGCTCATGTGACCTTACATGTGGTTTGTATGTGTGCACAGTGAATCCTACGATCTCAGGGGGCGGCCCTTATTTTTTAAAATGGCAATTTTCTATTTATGATTAACCAATGGCACATACTACTAAAAAAGTATATTATTATGATAATGGTTCATTTACATGAAGCAGGGTTTTACACATGAGCTGTTTTACTCAGTATCTTTTAATAGAGACCTACATTGTTTGGGGGGTATAGTTTTCCTTTAAGTGTACATGGAAGGACCTTGTATTCAACCTCAGCTTCAAAGGGTCATTAACATCACCAGTAAATACACAATACTGCACTCAATGGGAATATATGTGAAAAAAAAAGTTTATTGAAAAAAGTCAGTTTCAAACACCACCTGTGCTCTTTCCGAGGGATAACAAACAAGACTGTGACCAACACAAACTGCTAAATACCCTACCGCAGGTGAAAATGGTGCCAAAAACCTCTGGTTACCATAGTAACCCATGTAAACACGCATGTGGATCTGTGTTTAAAACACAAAAAATCCTGGAACAGGTGCAAGACAAAAACAACAATCTGCATACATACACTTACAGGCAGCAGCAAATAGAGTTGTGAAAAGTTTAAAAACATGAGCTGTTTTCAACATCGTACATAAAAATGTGTCAAGTGTCCAGGATCTAAGTCTTAGAGGCTCTCTCATATGTATAAGTATTTAAGGAACATGATACATTGAGTGCATCAGGTCTTAGAGAATTCATTAGGCAGACCATCTTATGCACACCTCAGTTTGTAAGCCAGTTTCCCAGCACCTAAAGGAGCATACCTTGCCTCCTAAGCAGTCAATATGTGCGGCTGATAAGTTTTGAATAGTACACTAGAAATAAAGATTTTTTTTCAGTTGCTTTCCAAGTTTTGTTTTTTTTACAGTTTTTCCAAAATTTAAGTTTTAAATGTTTGTGGTGTTTCAGTCTGGCAGCTCAGTAATGCAGGTGCAGAATCTTTGCTACATGAGTTGATACAGTTCTTAGCAACATCTGTGAAATATTAGCAACTATTGTATCAATTCTAACAGCTGGCAAATATAAGAGTCAGCGGCGCGTGTAGGCGCCGAACGCAGGAAAAATGCAGCATGTTGCGTCTCAACCTGTGTTCGTCGCCTACACACGCCTGTGTGAGTACATCCCCATTGGAAAAAATGCAATGCGCCTATTCCTGTGCTCCCCTGCGGCTGAACGCAGAAAAACGGAACGCAGGGGAGCACAGCTACAACTGCTCGTCAGTAAGAGCCCTTACAAATACTATATCCTGTTTGTTGTACTTTAAGGCCAGTGGCTCATGGGTTGTTTTGATTTCCTTTGCTTGTTGTGGATCTAGAAAGACCCACTTGGCAACACTTAGCAAATTTCCTCTGATTGGTTGCTATGGGTTACTGCCCAGGAGCAAATTTGCCCAGTGTTTATAAATGAGCCCCACCGTGTTTCCAATTAATGATACTGGGGTGGTGCTTGGGGCGAGTTGTAGGTTTTTAACTACCACCCCATCAAAACCATTGCATGCTATTACACTTTGGCCATTTATATAAACTGCTGATGTGGCCCCCCTAACCTCTACTGAGCGGTGTATAGGGCATTATTATGATTGGTTAAGCCCAATTTGGCTCAGAATTATTTTGACTTCGCCAAGCCAGAAGGTCTGACCGTGTATGCCCAGCTTTAGTGTTCTGTCAGTAATAAAAATGACTGTGATGGGAGGCACTATTTGTTTAATTGTTTTTTTAAAAACACAATAAAGCTTTGGTATTTGTTATATTGATGTTCCACTCACCCTGTTGTGTTGTAGCTGTGTATGAGCCCAAAACAGCTCCAGTTTAACCTGATGAACATCTTTCTAAAGCTGGCTGCTTTTAATATGCATGCATGACTGATGAGCTTTCACTTGCACCACATACTTGTGTAGGGAAACAACAGTAATCTGTTGCATGCGTCACATTTTGTGACTAGGGCACAATGCAGCACGTCATTTTATAGGTGTGCAGATACGAGATGGTCCTATTGTTATTGTAGCTACAACATACTTACTCAAGCCAATAGGCAAGAAGTCTGGCAGCTGTTATTAATTTAGGGTTTTTGGTAAAACCAAAAAGTGCATAATTCTTTGTAGTTACAGGTATGGGAACTGTTATCCAGAATGCTCGTGACCTAGGGTTTTCTGGATAACTGATCTTTCCATAATTTGGATCTTCATACTTCAAGTCTACTAGAAAATCATGTAGACATTAAATAAACCCAATAGGCTTGCTTTTCCTCCAATAAGGATTAATTATATCTTAGTTTGGCTCAAGTACAAAGCAATGCTGTATTACTACAGAGAAAAAGCAAATAATTTTTACAAATTTGGATTATGTGGATAAAATGGATATGAAATATGGGAGACGGCCTTTCAATAATTCTGAGCTTTCTGGATAACGGGTTTCCGGATAAAAGATCCCTTTATTATGTTCCCTATGCAATCCCCTGGCAAAACCAGCCCAGTGAATTATTATAGTTGGTAGTGCTGCCATAAAGGATTTTTCAGGTAAAAAAAAAAGCTGCATGGTACCTCCAGTTTGTGTATGTATAAATACAAACATATAGAGAATAAATGCAATGTGCACACTATATCTTAAATCTTAATCTTAAATTAGCGGCGTAATCACCCATAGACACCAATCAGATCTTTGCTTTCATTTTATAACTTATAATAGACAAATGAAAACGAATTGCAGTTGGTCCAATTCAGTCCCAGTGTGTTGCTTGTGTTGTAGCTTTCATAACTTAAATTACATATTAGTGGAGAAAAAAATTGACATTTGTGATCTGATAGATGTATAAAAACAAGTTTTGGGGTTTGGCTAATGCCGGGGTGTGTCTGCATATGACAGGTATGTGAATTAGATATAGAGTCACCATAACATCATGATTGAGACACTGATTATATTAGCCATTGTGTCTACGTGGAGAATTTGCAAGAGCCTGAGTAAGGTACATGTATAGTTCTGATCCAAATACACACTGTTGCACAAACTCTTCTAACTTTAAAGGGGATGTAAAGTCAAAAATAAACCCCATTTTACTTTCTTTACTGAAAAAAAACACCTGTCCCCAATATACTTTGATTAAGAAATCTGTACCAGTTTTATGAAAAACAGGATTGTATGTGGTGAAATTCCCTCTTCACTTAACCTGCTCTGACTGCTGCGGATACAAATCTCAGAAGGTGGTTCAAATAAGATACATGAACTGCAAGAGATTGTCAGGGCTAAGATATTCTTATTAACTGTCCCCTGGTGCTCTTTTACTGGCCTTCCCACGTCACCCCAAATTCTGTCCAAACTGCAGAGATTCATGGGCTAAATGAACCAAATAATTTGTAACTATTATTTAAAGGGTCGTTCACCTTTGAATCAACAGTGATATTCTAACCTGAATTGGCCATTCTATAACATACTACAATTTTACTTAAAGGTGAACCATTCCGTCAAAGAAAGTACTCTAATGTATAAAACAGACTAGGAGTGCTGTATTTTATATAATATAGATACACTGCCTTGCAAATGTATTCACCCCCCCTTGGCTTTTTACTTATTTTTATCTTATTTTATGTGATGGATCTGCACAAAATAGTCTTAAGTTGGTGAAGTGAAATGAGAAAAATATATATAAAAAAGAATTTAAAAAAAAAAAACCTGAAGCTGGGCCATGAAGCCCCTACAAAATCCTGGTGCAACCAATTATCTTCAAAAGTCACATAATCATCATGTGGGTGATAGTAATGGGCGAGTTCGCCAGACGCAAATTTGCAGTGAATTTCTGCATTTCGCTGTAGCCAAATAAATTTGCGAATTTGATGTGAAAAATTAAACAGACGCCCATGACTTCAATGGGCGTCAAATTGTTGCCGGCTTTGCGCAAATTTATCGCTTGACGAATTTTGCGGGGAATCTCAAATATTTTGGCGAAGCAAAACGGGACAAATTCGCCCATCACTAGTGGACGACTCCCCAGATGTATGGAGAAAGGTGCTCTGGTCAGATGAGACTAAAATGTAACTTTTTGGCCACCAAGAAAAATGGTATGTCTGGCACAAACCCAACACATCCCATCACCACAGTAAAACATGGTGGTGGCAGCATCATGCAGCAGGGACTGGGAAACTGCTCCCAGTCAAGGGAAAGTTGGATGGTGCTAAATACAGGGATATTCTTGAGCAAAGCCTCTGTCAGTTTGTCTGTGATTTGAGACTGGGACAGAGGTTCACCTTCCAGCAGGACCATGACCCGAAGCATACTGCTAAAGCAACACTCGAGTGCTTTAAGGGGAAACGTTTAAATGTGTTGGAATGGCTTAGTCAAAGTCCAGACCTCAATCCAATTGAAATTCTGTGGTCAGATTTGAAGATTGCTGTTCACAAGCGAAAACCATCCAACATGAAGGAGCTGGAGCAGTTTTGCCTTGAGGAATGGGCAAAAATCCCAGTGACAAGATGTGGCAAGTTCCTAGAGACTTATCCAAAGCAACTTGCAGCTGTAATTGCCACAAAAGGTAGCTCTACAAAGTACTCACTTTAGGGGGGGGGTGAACAGTTATGCACGCTGAAGATTTTGTCCTATTTGTTGTTTGCTTCACACAAAAAAAAAATCTTCAAAGTTGTAGGCATATTCTGTAAATGAAATGGTGCAAATTCAAAACAATCCATTTTAATTCCAGGTTGTGAGGCAACAAAACATGAAAAATGCCAAGGGGGTGAATACTTTTGCAAGGCACTGTATATATTGTATACCAAACTTACTGTATCAATCTTCTGATCCTGTTAGGCTTCTGAATGAAAAAGCAAGTTAAATACTAATAAGCTTTGAATTGTAAATTTTATATTTTATATATACAGTATATTTTTGAGTCAGTCCCTAAGGTCAGTAAGTGACAGCAGCCCAGAGCATGTGCAGTGAATCAGCAGAAAAGGCAATGGGGAGCTACTGGGGCATCTTTAGAGACACAGATCTTTACAGCTAAAGGGCTGTGGTTGCCGTGGTACAGAACTGGTACAGAACTCTAATACATAAGGGGCATATTTATTAACATAAATGGGTAAGAACACACAAAATAGAGAAATTGCTTCCAGCAAGGGCAACAAAATGTTCCAAAATATTGTACTGACAATGCAGGGCATCGCTGTGTCTAAACCAATTGTACCACATAATCCCATGAAAATGATGCCTTCCCCGAATGTCCCCTATGTTCTTACCCTTAAGAGTCTGGCCACACGAGCAGATTCGGGGAGATTAGTCGCCTGAGTGACAAATCTCCTCTTCTTCGGGGCGACAATCTCCCCGAACTGCCTCCACCAGCTTAAATGAAAATCGCCTGGGGGAATGCACACGCGGCGATTCGTTTTCCGAAGCTGCCTCACGAGGAAACTTCGTTCGACTTTGGAAAATGAAGCGCCGCTCGTGCATTCCCTAAGGTGATTTTCCTTTAAGCCGGCAGAGGGCAGGGGGAAGGCTGTTTGGGGAGATTGTCGCCCCAAAGAAGAGGAGATTTGTTGCTGGGGCGACTAAACTCCCCGAATCTGCTGGTGTGGCCGGACCCTAAATGGACCCTAAATTACTGTACTGCTTAGAGCAGTGGAGCGTTTAATCAAAAAAGCTTAACAATCGGAGTCACTGGGTTAGAAGGGGGAGGGGCTATTTATAACCGTTGCCCTCTTAGTACTTTATGGGAAGTTCTAGTAGCACATTATCTTCAGATCCGATCACCAACAGTCTTGTGACCTTGTTTTATGTTTCCACTATCCTCTGTAAGCTTCAGTGAGCAGGGCCCTCTTCCCTATTTCAGCTGTTTACAGCTTTGTGTTTGTTTCGGCTCTTGGCTAATGCTGATACGTTATAATTACACACCATTCATCATAATAACAGGCTGGGGAGCAAAGCTGATTCATATATATGTATGCTGTGTCACTGCTTCAGGATCTGAATTACTTCATCATTATAATTGCTAATATGACAGAATAGATCCAAACAGTTAGCAGTTATTTAACCTGGTCTCTTTGTTTCATTTCACGTAATGTCGGCTAATCCCGGCTTTCACTTCTAATTTTTCAGTGGCGTCTCACTGCTAAATTGGCCAATAATATGGTTCTGACTTCTTTTGGGTGTGAACATTAATATTGCTGCACAACTCTGGTCAATAAGACATGGACAAGCAGGTTATATTGGTATGCAGCAAGATTTGTCATAGGGAAAGTTTATACAAACAAAAATGGAATGCGAGTCTTACCTATGTCTGTATGTGATATGCCCAAATACAGTCCCCCTTTATATATATATATATATATATATATATATATATATATATATATATATATATATATATATATTGTTTTTTAATGTATAGCGAAACCTTTCTAACACAACTAACACTCTCTCTTGTTAAAGGGGTGGTTCACCTTTAAGTTAACTTTTAATGTTATTGGATGGCCATATTTGATCAACTTTTCAATGGGTCTTCATTATTTAGTTTGTATAGTTAATTATTTGCCTTCTTCTGACTCAAGGGGGTTATTTATCAAAATCAGAAAATATCTCCTTTATTTCTGAAATATACTCAGACCGAAGAAGTACGGGTAATTTCCCCTTATTTATTAATACATTTTCCCAAAAATTTCCAATGCAGGAAAAACCACAGAAAACTCATGAAAAAAATTTTTGTACAAATTTTTCAGATTTTTGCCCAAAAACGACCAAATCTTCGGAATTATTGCTCAAAACCCAGCTCAGATCAGGATATCTTCGGGACTTCTCCCATTGACTTCTACATGAACTCGGCAGGTCTGAGTTGGAGTTCTTTTTTTATTCGGACGTTTAACACCCTCGAGGTTTAATAAATCCCAAAAAAAAGGGTTTCTTTCCCCCCACAAAAATTGGTGTTTTCCCCTTTAAATAGCCGATGAGATAAATTCGTACTTTTATTAATGAATGACTTTCAAATGGGGGTCCCTGGCCCCATCTAAAAACAAATGCTGTGTAAGGCTACAAATGTATTGTTATTGCTACTTTTTACTTCTCATCTTACATATTCATATTCCTGTATTTTATTTAAATCATTGCGTGGTTGATAGTTTGGACCCTAGCAACCAGATTGCTGAAATTGCAGACTGGAGAGCTGCTAAACAAAAAGCTAAATAATTAAAAAAAAACATGTAATACAAAATGAAACCCAGCTGCAAATTGTTTCAGACTATCACTGTCTTCATCATACTAAAAGCTAATGCAAAGGTTTAATGTGGGTAGAGGGGACAGAGGATCTGTAAAACTATTTGCAGGTGCACCCCATTGGGCATCCCCTAACATTTGGCAGCACAGGTTGCATTGGGGACCTGTGGACATGAGTGCCAATTCTTAATCCAGCATGATGTGCAGGCCATGGACAGAGTTGCTCTCTGAATGACTACTAAGGCACATGCTTTTACGCTTCTGTAAATTAATGGAGATGGAGGGAAAGCAGCAGGGTGAAGAGAGAGATCAGAAGCAAAAATGTCCTGTATTAACACCAGACCCTGACCAAAAATATGAAATAACAGAATATGGGTGGAACCCTCTTTGCTGTTGATCTTGGACCGTCCGGTAACTGGAAGCTTTAAGTTGGTTGACTGATGAGATATTGTTATTCTAGCAAAAAACATTAAGCTATTATGCACAATTACACAGATCATACATTCAGTGGTATAAGCAATCCTAAAGAACTACCAAACCACTTATCAGGTCAGAAGGGATTTTTCAAAGCTTTCATATGTTTTTTGCCTTTTGAAAAATGTTTAAGATAAATGCCTTGTGGGCCTCTCCATTCTGCTCTAATTACAACTGGGTTTCTAGTATATCAATCCCAATTACCTGCAGCAGACATAAAATTTTCCTTCCTAACTTCCATGGTGTCCTGCATATTTGGAACCCTTAAATGACAAGAAAAGCTAAAATTAAGTAAGCTTTATCAGAAAAGTATATATAAATACCCCAGTAAACCCTCAAAGTAATGCTGCTCTTTTGTCCTTTGTCAAAAGAAACACAGCATTTCTTTCCTTCTATTGTTTACACATGGGCTTCTGTATCAGACTTCCTGTTTTCATCTTAAACCTCCAGGGTTTTGGCTTGAGCATGCTCAGTTTGCTCCTCTCTCCCTCTTCCCCTCCTTTGCCCCCCCCCTGCTGTTATCTGAGCCCAGAGCTATGAGTGAGCAGGCAGAGTATCAGGCAGGAAGTGATGTCACACAAAGCTAATATGGCAGCTGATATCCTAAACAAACAGAGAAGAGTTTCTAGAGTTGTTTACACAGTTATGGTAAAGCATTAATAAATAAGATATTAATAATAAATATAGTGTTACAGCTTGCACTATTGTTACTAATCTATTGGCAATATTGTGACTAATCTGTTGGCAATAAACTGATTTGGTAGCTTTCCTTCTCCTTTAATATATAGTACACCATACCACTGGTTTGTAACTTCTCAATGTACTTCTTAAAATCCTAATTCCATAGGGAATATTTTATATCAGATGCACTATACAATGCACATGATACCATTATTTCAATTAAAGTATATTCTCATACTTTGTATTCCTTTGCTTATTAATTTTCTTGCACCTTCAGTCATGTGCCCTAACATTCCTACCATCTCCCGTCTGCTCGTGACTGTCCTGTCAAACCTTCTTCTCACCCAAGCCCCATTGAAGCATTCTAATTTCTTTACAAGCTGCCAAATGGGACTGTATCCTGATGTTATTGTGGTCATTGGCAGTTGAAAGTTGTAATTAGGGAATATTCTAGGCATATCATTAGCAAGAAATACAGCTTTGGTTTGGTCATGGTTTGTTCAATGAAATACTGTGCAACATGGCTAGCATAGGTATTCCCCTTACTAAGCACAATTTAACTAGAAAATGTTAGGGTATTGTGGCCTAATGATGGCTTAGTAACAACCCAGATCCTATAGCATAAAGAAGCATCATTCACTTAAATCCTCTTGTGCTTATTGCGTTCCTAGGCTTTTGAAGTGGCTGAACGGGAACTGGGTATCCCAGCATTGCTTGATCCAGAGGACATGGTGTCCATGAAAGTGCCTGATCGGCTGAGCATTATGACGTACTTATCCCAGTTTTATAACCACTTCCATAATACCAGTCCGGGTGAGTACAATTCAAGAGGAGAAAGGTCACCATATTTCATATGATCCCAAACTGACACCCAGCTTCTTAACTCTTTGCAGTGGGAAAGCCCCAGCTTAAAGAAGCCTCTGAGTCCCCCTCCAAACATACCGGTGAAGGTTCCTTACCTCAGGTAGGTTTGTAGTTGATTCTCTTTGGACAGAAATGTACATTAACCTATTGCATGGGATTGGTCATAGTTGCTCATTTAGAAACACTTAGCAAATTTGCACCTGGGCAGTACCCCATGGCAACTAATTGATTTTTTGCTTTCACTGTTCAACCTGCAGCTGCCTGAAAAAATCAAATCACAGACTGCTTGCTGTTGTTATTGCCCATGTCTAAGTTTGCACAATGTTTATAAATGAGACCCTTTACTCCAAAGGGCAAGGCCAACACTCTGTAAGAGTAGGCATAAGTTTTTTTTTTTTTTATCTTTATTTAGGGAAGCCCAAATACCCCCACCTTTTTGACTCGTAATTCAAAAAGCAGCATGTGTGCCCTGTGCCAGCAGCATGTACACCTGGTGCAGAGATACCTGGTAGAGGGGAAACTTTATCACCGCCAGTGCTTCAGGTATGTTCACGTTTAAAACATCACCTTCTTTTATGATCCTTTCCCCACAATCCTATTGGTTAATGTACTTATTCCTGTTTCTCCTTCTTACAGATGTAAAGAATGCTCAAGTACCCTACTTCCTGGAGCCTATCGGCCAGGCACTGATGCTGGTACGCTTGTTTGCACTCATCACTGCCACCGACCTCCAACCAGCATCCCTGAATCTGAAGAAGATAGCACTTTGCAAAAGGCAATTCAGACCCCTCCCAAACCATGCACACCAGAAAAACCTACCGTCTCCAATAAACCTCCAACAGAACTGCATCCGGATCCCTCCCCTAGTATGCGACCAGTACCAGCTCCAAGAAGAACAAGTGATGCGGCACCTCAGCCTTTGCCACGATCCCGTGCAGCAGCGGAACAGAGCCCATTGAGGCCCACATCTCTAATAAATGGTAAGGTGATAACCTGAGGAAGGAAGAATGGTCATTTACACAATTACTTACATGTATTGTGCTCTTTTAATATGTAGGCGAACAACAGACACCTGCTCCACCAGTCCCCAAACCAAGAAGCAGACAAAGATCCTCAGAGAGGTAAGTGTGCACTGCCACTTGGGGGAAAAGTTAATGCCACGAATCAGGGTATTGGAAAAGGGATGCACTGGCCCAAGTTAGTTTCTTTTGAGCACAGTTTTCCCAGGGCTTTGCCAATTTTTTTCTTTGGTGTTTGCTGCCGCTGGGCTAGGAATGGACATGGTAGATGCTGAAAGTGCAGGTCAACTTGGACTAAAAGACATTTCTGGGGAGGGTTTCTTGTACTTCACTAGTATTAGCTGATTTGTTGGAATAAGAAAAGCTGTTGTTGGTAGAAGTAATTGAAACATCAGTGCTTAGGTTGGACTAGTGATTTTTAGAGGATGTAAAGTAAATGTTATTATAAGGTAAAGTGAACAGTGACGGCTAGACAAAATCTGATGGCAGCTGGAAACCCTTCTTCAGAATTAAAGGACCAGTAACACCAAAAAATGAAGGTGTTTTAGAGTAATTTAAATATAATGTACTGTTGTCCCTTTACTGGTAAAAGTTCTGTGTTTGCTTCAGAAACTATACTTTATTTTATATAACCAAGCTGCTGGGTAGCTGTGGGGGGCCATTCAAAGCTGAAAAAGGAGAAAGGGCACAAGATTCACATCTGAAACCAGATTAGCTCTGTAGTAAACAATGGGATTCTTCATTGTTTATCTGATATCTACTATGTGTCCTGTGCTTGAATATGCTGCCCCATGGCTACACAGCAGCTTGCTTATAGAGTTTCTGAAGCAAACACCGCTGTGGTGTTGTGCAGGGCAACACAACATTATTTATTCATTACTTAAAAATGCACTTTTTGATGTTACTGTTCCTTTAAGACAAAATATGATTATATTATACATAATTCTCTATACTTTTCCTGTGCCAAACTCCAAGTTAAAATAAGTGATTCGTGTTTTAATGTGTTCCCATAGATATAGATGTAGGGCAGATTCAGAGCTTTGTAAGTTATCTGCTTCACTTGGTACTTTTCTGTTCTGATGCTGTTTAGGGAGGAGGATGAAAAGCAGAAAAAAGATCCTCCTTGGCTCAGTCTAGTTCCTGTGACAGAGCCCAAGAGAAGAGCTGCTCCCCTGCCTCCACCACTGTCTCAAAAGCAGGAGTTAAGAGATGAGAAATGTGAAAAGCCTTCAAATGACACAGAAAAGCAAAGCCCCTCATCAAAGTCAGTTTCCTACAATCCATTTGAGGATGAAGAAGAGACAGAAGAAACAAGTTCTCTGAAACCAGGCCATCCATGGTATGGAATTACACCAACCAGCAGCCCTAAGAGTCGCAAACGGCCTGCACCCAAAGCTCCTGATGTTTCACCTCTGGGTAAGCCAAAAGGGCTTGTATTTGAAGCCTCTGCAGATACTGTTGGGCAAATTTCAGCAGGGGGAAACAACTTTCCATCGACTTAAATTGAAACTGCTGGTACTCAGCCTAAAAACATGTATTAGAAGGTTTTAGACAGATAATAGTACTACCAGTGTCAGGAGGTTTTCATGTAAGCTTATGGGAGGTGGCGTGGGTGAATTCTGGCAGTTTTCCCCCTTGTGAATTTAGTCCAAGCTACAGCCTGTCAGTGTGCTGTCATTTTCCTCTTACTGGTCTGGCATCAACATTGGGAACAATATAAAATGTGTACATAAAAGCTATATCAGTGAGCCACCTGGGAATTTTCACAGAGAAACAAAAAAATTTAACCCCATGCTCTTTAAAGGGATACTGTCATGGGAAAAAACATTTTTTTCAAAATGAATCAGTTAATAGTGCTGCTCTAGCAGAATTCTGCACTGAAATCCATTTCTCAAAAGAGCAAATAGATTTTTTTATATTCAATTTTGAAATTTGACATATTGTCAATTTCACAGCTGCCCCAAGTCATGTGACTTGTGCTCTGATAAACTTCAATCACTCTTTACTGCTGTACTGCAAGTTGGAGTGATATCACCCCCTCCCTTCCCCCCCCCCCAGCAGCCAAACAAAAGAACAATGGGAAGGTAACCAGATAACAGCTCCCTAACACAAGATAACAGCTGCCTGGTAGATCTAAGAACAACACTCAATAGTAAAAACCCATGTCCCACTGAGACACATTCAGTTACATTGAGAAGGAAAAACAGCAGCCTGCCAGAAAGCATTTCTCTCCTAAAGTGCAGGCACAAGTCACATGACCAGGGGCAGCTGGGAAATTGACAAAATGTCTAGCACCATGTCAGATTTCAAAATTGAATATAAAAAAATCTGTTTGCTCTTTTGAGAAATGGATTTCAGTGCAGAATTCTGCTAGAGCAGCACTATTAACTGATTCATTTTGAAAAAATGTTTTTTCCCATGACAGTATCCCTTTAAGGTTAATACAATACATTTTTGTCTAAAAGAAATGCTGAATGTGGCACATAACTGATTTTTTTTTGTGTTGCAAAGCTGATTTCAGGCCTTACAATAGAACAGAATATATAATTCTGTAGAATACAGTTTAGGATTAGTTTACAGTTAAAGATATTTGCATTTCTCCCTGTTATTTCCCTCTGGCCACACATGTTTATCTTATGTGTTAAATAGACTGTTTAGCTGGGCAGTATAAACCTATACACTATTTGAGGAAAAGAAGTAGGATCTTTCTTAAAAATAAATATCCTGCCCTCCTCCCTTCTCATTGTAGCCAGGAGAGTTTGTTTAAATGAAGATATAAACAACCAGAAGCAGCAGCTTTTGTCCTTGTTTACAGATAGAGCTGCATTTATTATACAGAGCAGTGCTGTCCAACTTCTGTGGTACAGAGGGACAAAATTTTACTGGCCTATGTGGTGGAGGACCGATAATGGAAGTCAGTGTTGGCCACTCCCCCTTTTAAACCACACCCACTGTAAACCACACCCATATTACAACAAGAACTTTTAAGATCATATCCACATTAACGGTGGTAGCACACCAAAAAACCAAATGGTTGGTGCTCGCTGCAGGGAAATCCCTCATCACTCATATGTGAAAATTTGAAGTCATGTTAAAACATACCCTTAAATCCATATGCCTCATCCTCCCCTGTGGATAATACAACCCCCCAACACATGATTAAACACCTTAGGGGCCCTTAACAACAAGTTCCAAATGCTAACAAACCCCCAGAACAAACCCTAACAGTCTTACATTCCACAGGTAGCATAGGGCAAGCAGAGAATGGCACACACAAGCAGCACTGGGCAAACAGAGAATGGCACTCACAAGCAGCACTGGGCAAGCAGAGAATGGCACACACAGGGAGGGAAGGCAGAACAGAGCAGGAGACAGGGAAAGCTATCAGTCTTATATGTACTACATACAGTGACACAGTGCTGGTGCCCCATTAGCATTTTGTATAAAGTGTGAACAGGTGAACAATGTGGGCAGTTTCAGTCTGGGTCTCAGGTGTGAACAGTACAGGCCTTTAGGATGTGAACAATAGAGGTGTCACAAGTGTGAACAATATAGGGGATCACTAGTGTGAACAATACAGGGGATTAGAGTCTGAATTTGAGGTTTAAACAATGCAGGGGCCAGTTAATCTCTGTAGTGATACATATGGTAAACAGACACAGCATGTGGGGTGCGGCCCGTGGGCCGCCAGTTGGACAGCCCTGATATAGAGGGTTCATTGGGAAGATAAACATCTCCTCCTTCCATATGTTCTGCATAGCCAGGAAATGGAAAATGAAAGTACTTTCAATTTTACCGATTGCACAGTTTATTACGTATAACTATTTGTTTAATAAAACAATAGAAACAATACAACGTATGTATTCCTCATTGAACTTGTGTTGTGCAAGGAGGTATGTGTTTTACAGCTTTAGAACCATCTCTTGAGATGTGCTATTGTTGTTATTTATACATAGCCACATAGTGGGCTAGTTTGCATCAGATCTAGTAAACCCTATCAACAAATTGGTGATTGTAATTTACCAGTTGATTGCTGTAGGGTTACTAAACCATAGTGGAAACTCACATATATTTCGCTTCTTCATAATTACTTTGTGTCATCATTTTTATGTGTTTCATTTTTTAGCTCGTCATACTAACCTAGTGTCAAGACTCTCTCACTCGGAGCCTCCCTCAGGCATCCCTTCCCCAGCCCTAAGTACAGAGAGCCTTCCAACTGATCCTTCCACAGTGGGACAGGATCCTGAGAGTGTTCCCAAGAGCTCATCTGAGCCAACTATCCATTCTCCAAACAAACCAGAAGCCTCAGATAGAGACACTACCTCCTACCTCAGCCCTGGTCTCCCCAGTACTTCTACCAACATCAGCCTTTCTTCATCCAGTGAATTAGCCAATACTAGTGAAGCACAAGAAAGCCCATCCCCAGAAATGCCTCTTAGTCCAAGCCGACCTGCCCCTCAAGCACCTACTGTCTCAATTCCTAGCCCGGAGGCAGCAGGCAGCACACCTCCAGAGAAAAAGCCTCTCGCAAAGGTGAGTGAGAAGCCTGGGTTCTATTAATATTGCTAAGTGTATGTTATGTATAATATGCAGCATGGATAAAGCATAATATCCACACAGGATCATTTGGTTACACTAACAGTGAGATAGTTGGCCGGTGTTTTTTATTTTTTTTGTTGTTCACTTTCCAAAACTTTTTTCAGTTCAGTTGTTTTCAGATTTTTCACCAGAAATAAAGACCCTTTTCAATTACCTTCTATTGTCTATTTGCAAATGTTTGAAGTTTAATGTTCTTAAAGGGATCCTGTCATCAGAAAACATGTTTTTTTCAAAACACATCAGTTAATAGTGCTACTCCAGCATAATCCTGCACTGAAATCCATTTCTCAAAAGAGTAAACTGATTTTTTTATATTCAATTTTTAAATCTGACATGGGGCTAGACATATTGTCAATTTCCCAGCTGCCCCTGGTCATGTGACTTGTGCCTGCACTTTAGGAGAGAAATGCTTTCTGGCAGGCTGCTGTTTTTCCTTCTCAATGTAACTGAAGGAGTCTCAGTGGGACATGGGTTTTTACTATTGAGTGCTGTTCTTACATCTACCAGGCAGCTGTTATCTGGTTACTTTCCCATTGTTCTTTTGTTTGGCTGCTGGGGGCGGGGGAAAGGGAGGGGGGGTGATATCACTCCAACTTGCAGTACAGCAGTAAAGAGTGACTGACGTTTATCAGAGCACAAGTCACATGACTTGGGGCAGCTGGGAAATTGACAAAATGTCTAGCCCCATGTCAAATTTCAAAATTGAATATAAAAAAATCTGTTTGCTCTTTTGAGAAACGGATTTCAGTGCAGAATTCTGCGGGAGCAGCACTATTAACTGATTCATTTTGAAAAAAAAAATGTTTTCCCATGACAGTATCCCTTTAATGATTTTTGACCTGAGCTACATAATTAGTACTATTTAGTTGGTGCTCGACTCCCTGTTGTCTTTGCCTGAGCCCAATTATTCAGTAATAATTGCACACGTAGAGAGGAGCACCCCAAAGCAGTAAATACTGCCAGGTGATATTTTATTTAGCGGAGATGTTTTGGGCTACATGGAGCCCTTTATTCAAGCATGTTACAACATTAAACACCAAGTGAATTTAAACTGTTCATTAGTCGATACATTAGTTGATACGTTTCTTATATTTGACCCTTTTGAACAGAATCCACAAGATGTTTTTTTTGTTTTTTTTTTAACATTCTGCTTTATTGAAAAGTATAACAGAGAAATAAATGTACAGTGTTATTAGAATACATTTTCTGAGTTTACGTTAAATAAGCAGGATCAACTGTATTTAACAATCACAACGATAAAACTTGACATTTTATAATGTTGATTCTGTCATTTGTATTGTATTCATTGTGAGCAGCTAATCTTTGACCATACTAATACTGGTGCAGACGTGTGGGTTATCTTGATTACTGTCTAGGGGTTGACCGTATATCATATCGGTAGGAGTTATACAAAGAGGACTGCCTCTTTTATCCCTGCTACATATAATCTTGTCTGAGTATCATTTCCACTCCACAAGCTGTTTTAATTGATATAATCAGTTGAAAAAAAGTCTTTATTTCTGGTGAACAATCTGAAGACAACTGCCAAAAGTGAAGACCCCTTCAAGAGAAACCATCACAAGCTTTGCCATTTAGTCTCAAATTTGAACAATTAGCCTTTCATATAATTGAAGTTTATTGCTCAGTGGCAATATTTATTTGGTAAATGACTCCACTGGTTTACAGTGTTAACAGAAATTGGCAGGGACCACACATCATGTTCTAGTGGGGCTGCCAAATATACTAAAGCAAAATTAGTTGGCTCACATGTCCAGTTACATGTTTGAACTTCCTACTGCTTACTTGTACTTCATATTTCCATTATGGCTAAGTATACTGAGTTAAGATATACATGTTGCAAGATCATAAACAGTTGCAGAGTGTTGCTGTTTGTAATATTATATTCGCTGCAGGAGTATACTTAACTACAAGTCTCACTAATCTAACTGTGATAAAGCTAGACTTGTCCTGTTCAGGAGAACCATGATGTACTGATATGTTCATTGTGGGCTGCTGGGGTGGTTTCGTTATTGTAACTGTCTGCTCTTCTTTCCAGCCTTCTTGCAAACAGAATCCCTTCAACAGGAAATCCTCTCCTTCTACATCTCCTATTAATAGCAGAAACCAGAAAGGTCCAAAACCTTCCCGCCCTCCTGCTCCAGGACATGGGTTTCCCCTTTTAAAACGCAAGGTAAACCAGTCAAAACCCTTTGTTGTGTTCAGTAAGATGCTGAGACAGTATAGCTGCACACATGACTTATTATCTATTATCAATAGGTAAACATGGAAAATACCAGCAACTGACATCATCTTATTCTGGTACTAAATTCAACATTCCTCTGGAAGCCAGTTGAGGGAAACTACGTTAAGTTAAATTAAAGTGTTATTATTTGCCATCTTCTTTATATGTAGGCTTTAGCCTCCATATAGTTATATGCACAGGTAATTCCTTAGCAGTTTCTGCTCATATATGAATGGAAGTACCCAAAAGAAAATTATTCTGTGCACATATCAAGTTGTTTGAATTCCAAACATTTCACTGTGTTCCCTGTGGTAGAAAGGCTGGTCGTTTAAATCTATATAAAATTTCTCTTTAATTGCTTGTTAGGTTCAAGCTGATGACTACATTCCGGAAGATGAGATTCAGATGGAAATGGAGGCAATTGAGCTGCGTCTGGATGAACTAGAACGTCGTGGAGTGGAGCTAGAACACAGGCTGCGCAAGTTGGAGAATGGTGAGAGAATAAGCTAAGTGATATTTGTGAAATGATAGTCTGAGTCAGCTGTATGACTGTGTTGTCTTTGAGCAGAATCCTATGAAGATAGTCTGCTGGTGGACTGGTTTAAGCTGATCCAAGAAAAACACACCCTAGTGCGTCGAGAGTCAGAGCTTGTCTACACGTAAGTATGCCAAATGTATCCCACTGCTACAACTGAACACAAATGACCTCTATGAGAACTTACAACTGCTCTTTCAATATAAGAGTTTTGCTGTCTATGTGGATACAGCTGGGAGACTATTCTCATGCTTCAGTTAAATTAATCTGGCTAAAAAAAGTCTCTGGGTAGTAACCTCTGGTACTGAGAGATTTTAAATAGATTTTTCCCATTAGATGGTTACTAATGTTCTTTTCCTTGTTCCTACATGCAAGAGGTACAGATCCAACCAAACTCCTGAGAATGAGTAGACCTTTGAGCCAGGATATTGTTGCTGAAGTTATTTATTGAGCTTGTCTTTCCTGTCTTGCTTGTCTGCACTTATTTGTAATCTATGTACACGCAAGGCACAGGTTGAGGTGTCTCAGCTGCAAAGGGGCTTGAGCCACAAAGTACTACTGATATACATGTGTATTTGTTCATAGCACTATAATCTTGTCTGGTTGAAGTTCCTTGTAAAGGACAGAGTTAGTGGAGGTTTATACAGAAGTGCTGAGCAGGCCCAGACTGGCAATATGTAGATTATGGCAAATACCAGAATGGCTGCTGTAAGATGTCATAGACAGTCATGGTTTACTGGACCTCTGTATACCTCAAATACTAGGGCCTATTTTTGATTTTCAGTCTGGTGTTTGGTTCTCAGATTGGGTAAACTGAGCCTTACATAGAAGAGCATCCAGCATTTAGATTCACAAGCTTACTTCTTAGGTGTGCACGCTGATTGATGTGTTCACCTTCACATCCATGTAGCCATTTCCAAGATAGATAGCAGCACTCCCATATAGTATAAAAACGCCTTTATTCCAAAATATTCATCGGGCACAGCAACGTTTCGGACCACCTGGTCCTTTTTCAAGCTGACAAAGCTGTCAGCTTGAAAAAGGACCAGGTGGTCCGAAACGTTGCTGTGCCCGATGAATATTTTGGAATAAAGGCGTTTTTATACTATATGGGAGTGCTGCTATCTATCTTGGAAATAAACTGAGCCTTACCCAGGCATTGTCAGAGGAAGACACAGTACCCAGGCATTATCAGACCAGAGCATTTTTTCCTGGGTACAGTGCTAATTTTATATGGTCAGGCACAAAGCAGAAAGCCGGTGGCAGACAAAATTATGTGTATGTTAGGAAAGGGCTGGGCATTTCTTTCCCTCTGACTTCACTTTAAGTGCTATTATTTCCTCTCTCTCTCTTGCAAAGTTAGTGAAGGTTTGTAGTAATATAGTTCAGTTATATTTGGCACTTCTGGGAAATGTTTGTCATGCCTCTATGTATACTCAACCAAGTAAACAGACAACCATATATATTCACAATACCTCCGTTTGTTGTTCTCAAGAGAGTCACTTTTTCTTTGCCATTAAGACCCATAACTTAGAATACATGGCAGGGATGAGAGGTTTGCTAGGAAAATAGTACAACAAACTCTATGCATTAGTACTAAGTCGCCATGATCGAGAGGGGCTTTAGTTTCTTAAAGGCTATTATTAAAATGAAGATACCAGATTTGCGTACTTTCTTTGCTGGCCCTGTTCAGTAAGCCCAACAGTTGGTTGTCATTCCTAATGCACATTCTGTCTCTCCTTCCAGCACCAAACAACAGAGTCTGGAACAGCGTCAGGCTGATGTCGAGTATGAACTTCGCTGCTTACTGAATAAGCCAGGTAAATGGGGATGTTTGTGTGTGTGAATAGCCTAATATGGCTGATCACAGTTTCCAGTAGGTAAGAAGGTCACATAATCTGTCAAACAACTTATTTATAATTCCTGCTGCATATTTGTAAAATGCAATAAAAATGATTCCACTGCATATGCACTGGTCTATGAGATGTAGGTCTATTTTGACACCAGTTCCCCTGATAATTCTGGAGGTTAACAGAGAGGCGTAAATTCTTGTCTATTAATTTATGAAGGTCACTGTGTATTTGTTTTGGCACTAGCACCCTGTGCTGATCATCCCCACATCGTCTCCTCTATAAAGAAACAATTCTCTCATTTTCCCCATTAAGTATGAAGTAGAAGAATGTTCTGCAGTAACATATATGTGAAGGTAGCCGGATTTCCAGATTGAATCCATCCTTAATCCCTGTTTTTGGCTCTACGCCCATACACATACTCTTATCCCCATGAATCCTTGGCACAGGAGGAAATCTCTTATGCACACAGTCTTCCTCCACTATAAATAACTCTCTTTCCTCAGGTCCATCTACTTTTTTTCAGCAAAAGAATAATACACAACTCTCTTTTACTATTAACAAACCAATATTGCTTCTTTACCATCATTGCTTCATTTGTCTTCTGTAACCTCTCTGTTCAACAAGATGCTAAACCCACTACCATACAGATGTATTTAAAAAACCTGATTTGTATTTAATATCAATAATGGTAATTCTAGGGTGGACTTCAATGTATAGGTACTACTGCCCCAAGAGCCCCCTCTCCTTTATTTCAATTTTACACTTGTGTGTGCCTTTACCCTAGCCCCCTTTAGTTTTCTACATACTATTGTTTCTTTTGGGATTTACAGGACATGGACATTTAAAAACAACAATTTTGGCATATAAAACATTTCATCTTGATTTTAGTTGATAGTTAACCCTTTAAGAATAGGGGTATTCATTGATTTGAATTACTTCATTCTACTTGTGTATTCTACATTTAGTAGAATGTATATTGCCTTTAATCACAGAAAATCATACCTTTGATTGGAGAGTGCCTCTTGAAGAATGGTGAGTATTTCTCCTTTCCTAACCCCATAACTAACACATGGTTTTTTATTGACAGAAAAGGGCTGGTTGGAAGAGGATAAGGAACGGGAACAAGTGCTAATGCAGGAGCTGGTTACTCTCATTGAGCAGAGAAATGCAATTGTCAGGTGTTTGGATGAAGACAGACAGAGGTATAGAACCCACAGACAGCTGAACTCGTGATCTTGTATTAGCAGCAGATATCACAATTTACTAGATGTAGCATAAATAAAATGTGTTCTTAGTGCACAGTTTACTAATGCTCATCTCACCTTGTTGAACTGTTTATGCAGGGAAAAAGAGGAAGACAAGATCATTGAAGCTATGATACAGAAGAAAAGTAAGGCTCCCACTGTATATTAGTTACATCTTAATGGGCAATATGAAGTAATTGGCGAACAAGTAATGGCTTTTGAGCACAGCTGTATATAGTGCAATGTTGGTATCCACACTCACATGTACATTTATTTACATGTTTTATACACAATTTTTGTTGTGTGCTTCACTTTAAGAAGACCCCAATTAGCCCTACTGTAGGGTGATAAATATCTTCCGCACTTCGACTATTTGCCAGATGGGAGCAAAATCCTGACAACATTGTAAATGGTGGGAATTGTAAAAGTTATGATTAGCAATGAGTTTACCATACCCCTTGGTTCTTTAACTATCATCTGTGTACAAATCCCATCGAGGCCATAAAGTTTACCTACACAGACCGGGCCTTGTCAAACCCCTATCATAGTTTTATAGTATACTATGTACTGCTGGGCCCTGTTCCCTAGAGAAAACAAGGGTTAAGTGGCATAGAGACATTCCAGATTTGAATGAGAAGAAGTGGAAATATGGTCTTAAGTTGGTTCCAGACTTGAGAGATAGATGTCTGAATGGGGCATATTTTACCTTATAGTATATGACAAATGTAGCTGACCAGTTTCCTAAATGTAAATATGAGGTAAGCTCTCTGTTCCATGTCTTTTATTTCGGGGTGCAGTCTTGGGATTCTTAAAGGAAAAACTGTCTCCCCCAAACATCTGCTTTATGTTTTTGTACATTGTTTATTAAAGGAGAACTAAACCCCCTACCAAAAGCCTTCTCTTTAATCTTGCAGGCATTGCCCCCCTCCCTGCGAAGTGCTTTAGTTTAAAAAAATCCCTTAAAAATAATTCTGACCCTTAAATGCAGAGAAGCACAGCGGAGCTCCCTGTCGCCATCTTCCGGATCTTTGTGTAGACTTCAGGTCTCAATGCTAATTTGTGCATGTGCAGTTGAAGCCAATTCCTGACCTGACTTCTGGCTTCAAGACGATGAAGAAACCCGAAGATCCAGAAGATGGCAACCGGGAGCTCCGTGTTGCCTCGCTGGGAGTGGGCAATGCCTGCAAGATTAGGGGTTTTTTTGGTTGGGTGGGGTTTACATCTCTTTAAGCGAAATTGAATATAAAAATGTGTGTGTGTATATATATATATATATATATATATATATATATATATATATATATATATATATCCCCAGCTAGTGTAAATTTAAAAGTAACTGAAATAGTTAATGAAAACTGCATTCTATTTGCATGTAACATTCATGTCCCCCCTCTCCATTGCTGCATGCAGATTTTCATACAGATCCACAAAAGAAAGAAAAAGAAAGAAAGAAGAAAGGAAAATTTAAACCCATGAAAGTTCTTAAGCTTCTTTCTCCAAAGCAAGAGCCCAAAGTAAAAAGCCCAAAGGACAAAAACAGAGGGCAGTCAGATGGGACCAAGAGGACCACCACATGATGATGGGTCGGATAAATGGTATATTTGCACCATTCTTCTTGCCTTCTGCCTTCACAGACTGTGCACCAATTCTGTACTGAAGCTGGTAGGTCAGCAGAGATGCATGAAGTTGCCATCATTCATTTTGTATGAGAACCTTTTGCTGACAAACAGTATGAGTGGTGGTTTAATGGTGCTCATGTGCTGCTGTCACAGGAGTGAATTGTGTTGAACTGAATTGAGGAGCCACCTCCACTTCTGTCCTGCTGTGCCATGTTCAAATCCCACTTCTGTGTGCAAACAAAACACAGAAGCAAACTGTGCTAGTCAGCATCTGAAATAATAAGTCATCTTGACTGCACTTAGTCATGTATCTGTATGTAATTTATTGGCTTTTCCTACTGATCATCTGCATTCACATTAATACTCACATCTGAAGCTAAACCATGCTGCTTAAAATGCCATTTTTATATATTTTATACATTTTCTTTTTACTCAGAGGTCCTACATTGGGGAAATGGTCTGAATGCCTCACTCAAGTGGCCATAATTCTGTAATGAAAAAATCAGCTTTAAGCCTTCACTGCATTTCTTCTGAAGAGAGAGACATTTTGAAAGGTGTTAGGAAGATATTGCATCAAGCGTGTCAGTAATATCCCTTTTCTGTGTACTTGTCTGGCCATATGTCTGCAATACAGTAATAGTGTCAGTAATAGGAAAAGTACAACATGATGGTGCCCCATGTGGCCAAGTGTGGGACCGATATAAAATGTGTCCAATGCACTTTAGTAAGGGCCTGGGCACACACTGCTATTTCGGGAGATTAGACGAGCAGCGACAAATCTCCTCTTCTTCGTGCGATTGAGCTCCCCAAACTGCAGGCGGGAATGTAAATCGCCAGCGGGATGGCAGTCTGATTACTTCGGCATCCCAAAGTCGCCCGAAGTGTCCTCGTGAGGCAAGAATGTAAATTGTTGGCGGGATAGCAGTCGGATCGATTTGGCTTTCCGAAGTCGCCCGGCGACTTTGGAAAACAAAGAGCTCCGAGTGCTATCCCGCCAGCGGATTTAGATTCTAGACGGCGGGAAGGCAGTTTGGGGAGATTAGTCACCCGAAGAAGAAGTGATTTGTCGATGGGCGTCTAATCTCCCGAAATAGCAGCGTGTGTAAAAGATAAAGTTCATACATAAAGTAAAAAAAATCAATTCATTTATTGTCTAAGTAAAAGAGTTTAAATATCCAAAGGATTTCCATTCTGATCCTTGCTGATATTTCATAAAGAAATGTAATATATACACTGTTTATGCACCTACTAAAAAAAGCTGCTATTTCTATCTTTTCCAATTTTTATTTACAAATTGCAACAGTGCATAGTCCAGAAGAACCACCCAGCTGGGACTTCCCATGTGCTGCCACAGTGTTTGCACAGAGCACTGTAATGTAAACTGCAATGTCCCTAGTAATGCCCCAGCAGGTTCATAGCAATTGTTTTTTGAATGCCCAGTTTGTTCTATGTAGGTGTGCATAATAGACTTATAGGCGTGTGTGGGTGCATATAGGCCATAGGGAACAATTATCCAAAGGCATTTTAGAGCAAGTGTCTCTCCTCATTAGTTCCCATGTGTGACTCCTTGGGAGGTCACATAGTCACAATTAGGGCACCTTAGCTTAGCATTGCATTGCTATTGGCAAATCATTCCATTAACATTACTGCTGCTATCAGTCAACATATAGGGGCACATTTACTAAGCTCGAGTGAAGGATTCATAGTAAAAAAACGTAGTATTTTTTTGGGTACTTCGACCACCGAATAGGCTACTATGACCTTCGACTCGAACGATTCGAAGTAAAAATCGTTTGACTATTCGATAGTCGAAGTACTGTCTCTTTAAAAAAAACTTTGACTACATACTTCTCCACTTTAAACCTACCGAGATACAATGAAAGCCTATGGGGACCTTCCCCATCAGTTTTCTAAGCTTTCTTTGATTGAAGAAAAATCCTTTGATCGATCGAGTAAATCGTCCAAATCGTTCAATTTTTACTTCAATCGATCGTAGGATTTGCGCAAAATCCTTTGAATTCGAAGGATTTTACTTTGAGGGTCGAATTCGAGGGTTTATTAACCCTCGATATTCGACCCTTAGTAAATGTGCCCCATATTGTAAGATATATAACAATGCACTAGTTTGCATGTTTAAACAGAGAGCCAACAAAATTACAATTTCTCTGCATGTCAAACATTTTAAGTCACATGACATTAAGGGGGTTATTTATCCAAATCTAAAATTTTTCCACTATTTTCTGAAAACCACTGATGAAATCCTCAAGTACCCCCCCATATATCTATACATTTATACGAAAATAAGATTTTTTTCAGATTTGACTCCCAAAACCTATGATTTTTTTGGATTTGACACCTGAAACCACAAAATCCTTTAGATTATAGAACTGAACACAGCGCATATCAGGTTATATTCAAAATATCAACGGGACATCTGCCATTGACGCGGCGGGTTTGAGATGGAGTACTTTTTTTATTCGTACTTTCAACACCATCGGGGTTTAATAAATCTTGAAAAATTTGAGGATTTCTTTCCATGAAAAAATTGTGTTTTTTGCCTTTAAAAGTCAGACCAAAAAATAAATCGGACTTTAATAAATAACCCCCTAAGTGATTGAACACTAAATGATTCTTCTGAATCTTGCACAAAAAGTGCCGGGATTTGCTTGAGTTCTGAATAAGCTGCATCCCTATATAATATCATATTTCTTATTGTTAGATGTTTTGCTTCCCTTTAGTTGTTACAGTTAGTTTAAGAAAAGGTGATGTGCACTTTATCTGCCCAAACACATAACAAAAGACAGGCTCGATCTGTATAAAAAGAGCTGGATTCTTTCATTTGAAAAGTTTTTATTTCACAGTAAGTAAACATAAGCTGTAAGCATGTTGTACACCATTGTCCGCTTAATTAAAAATGTTCCAATGACAATTGTTGTACACATGATATGAAAATAGGTAGGTATGTTGTCAAACATGAGCTAACATTTGCTACCTATTGGGGATCCCTATTTTGAGCTGGATTGTTTTTAACAAAACTTTTTACTTTGCTCACCCTTTAGAAACATGAAAGACATCCCAGTAAGTTTAGGGAGTGTAATTGAATTCCTCAAAACCATTATATTATATATATATATTAATTATTATTCGCTTAAAGGGGTTGTTCATCTTCCAACACTTTTTTTCTGTTTAGTTGGTTTCAAATAGTTCACCAGAAATAAAGACTTATTTAAATTTTCTTTTATGGGGGGGGGAGTCGCAGACTCTGTAAGTAGGGATGGGCGAATTTTTTTCACCTTGTTTCGCCTAAAAAATGACGCCAATAGACTTGTATGGCGGTGTGCATCAAAAAAAAAATTGAGTCAAAAATATTTTGCCGTGTGACAACTTTTTTTGACGCCTATAGACTTTAATGGGCGCCGGCGACACTTCGCCGAACGGTAATTTTTGACGAAACAGGTCAAATTCGCCCATCCCCATCTGTAAGTGTTCTAAATTGATACATTTAGTTGATACATTTGTTAGCCCCGCTGAGCAGAATCCCTGAGTTTCAATAAAAGCAACTGAATTGATACAATAGTTGCTAATATTCCACACATACTGCTGAGAAATGTATCAACTAAATGTTGTAAATTGTAACAGTTCAGATGCTCCTGGATCACTGAGCTGCCAGACTGAAACACCAGAGGCAAGAACTTTAAACTTAAATTTTGGGAAAAATGTTTAGGGTCAGGGCACACACTCAGATTCAGGGAGATTAGTCACCCGGTGACAAATCTCATCTTCGGGGAGACTAATCTCTCCGAACTGCCTCCCGTCGGCTCGAATGCAAATCGCCAGCGGGATGGCACTCGGAGCACTTCGTTTTCCAAAGTTGAATCACTAAGAAACTTGGCGACTTCGGGAAGCGAAGTGCCATCCCGCCATCGATTTATATTCAAGCTGGCGGGAGGCAGTTCGGGGGGAGATTAGTCACCCTGAAGAAGAGACTATTTATCTCCCCGAATCTGAGCGTGTGCCTTGACCCTAAAAAATACAAGAAGGAAAGAGATTTGCAAGTCTTTGTTTATGGTGAACAATCTGAAAACAACTCAACTGATAAAAGTGTTTGGAAAGTGAACAACCCCTTTAACTATTTGTGGTGCTCCTGACCCTTTCCAGATCCAAAGCTTCTGAAATGAAAGTGATCACCAGTAACTCTCTCTCTACATTGGGGAGTGGGAGAAAATTGGAATCCAGTATACTGTACATGAGGCTTAAGAGTATCTTCACATGGTGACATTTATACTTGCTTCCGATTGGCTCGTGGTTTGCAGAGAAAATAGTGCAGGTGCCAACCAGCTTCATTCAGCAGCATTGGTCCAGGGAAGGGTACCAGAGCGGGCGTAACAAGTATATAAATGCATCATCATATTACTTTGCAAACTGCCTATTTTGAGGCAGTAATTATTGTAATTATTAAATATTGTTATTATTAAATCTCGTGGGATGCTTTTCATACCCTTTAAATGTAAAATACAAAATGCTCTATATTAAAAGGCCACTTGTAGCAATCACAATTATAAAATGAGGTAGGGAGAATAGTTACAAAAAGACTGTTACTTTACCACTATATCAAAGCCACTAAGCCAGTGTCGGCTTACTCTCTAGGGTAGGGCTCCCCAACCTATTATACCCAGGAGCCACACTCAAATGTAAAAAGTGTTGGAGGAGCAACAGAAGCACAAAAAAGTTCCTGGGGGTGCCAAATAAGGGCTAAGCAGCCTACAAGAGGCTCAGTTTGGCATTACACCTGGTTTTTATGCAACCAAAACTTGCCTCCAAGCCTGGAATTCAAAAAGGCCACTCGGAGCAACATCCGAGGGGTTGGAGAGCAACATGTTGCTTGTGAGCCATTGGTTGGGGATCTCTTAGGGTTTCCCCATTGGCTTTACCCTATTATTTTGCTAATACCAACAACATCTCTGGCACTGACACAGGGTAGATAAGTACAACAGATTAGTCAGGAAAGCTTCAGGTTGCACATGCTGTAGTTTGAGCCTATCACATTGAGCCTTTGTAGGATGTCAGCACTGACTTCTTAGGACCCCGCTGCTAAGACTAAAAGAACAGTAGTACAAGCTATGTCAGGTAGGGGTTTACACTAGACAACCAAATAATTTACAATCCCAAGTCTCATATCTTGTAGTGAAATATACAAGCAGGGTATGTCAAAATGTGGTTTCATGGTATGTAAAAAAAAAAAACACAATCATGTGTTTGACTTCCTAACAGCTCCAACTGCTGGGATCATTGAGCACACAGTAGCCAACAGTAAAATAGATAACAAAGGCAACATACAGTGTCAGTAACAATTTATGTATATTAGATCAATGTCAATTTCGGGGTTATTATCCCTTTAACGACAAGTGAGAATCAAAACAAGGCTGTGGATCTTCAGTCAGGGCTGCTCCTGCCATGAGATAAGGTGAAATCTTTGCCTCAGATGGCAGCGAGCGGCCAGTTACAAGGGGCGGCAAAAAAAAGCCTTGTAACTTTAACAGCTGAATTTCTGGGTTTGAACCCAAATCCAGAAATTCGGCTCTGCTAGTGCAGAGAGTGCTATTGCGCTCATTGCACTAGTGATGCTGCCCCCCTTTCACCCGATCCAACACTGATTTTTAAGTGCGGGGGCGGCATATGGGCTGCTGCCTCAGATGGGATCATCCCCAGAATCACCCATCTTCATTTTTATTGCATAATAAAATTTCACCGCAAGTACTGCTTACCATAGCTTCAGCCTCCTGTTCACCTTTAAATTAACTTTTATTGTATTCTAGGCTTTTTTTTTTTTAGCAATGCTGCGATTGGTCGTCTTTTCCTGTAGTTTTAAGTTAATAACATTCCTATCCTGCTTCTGTGTAGCTTGCAGTTTAAAAGTTATCTGGTTATTGGGGTCAACCAAAAAACTGGTTCCCTAGTCTACATTTTTATCACATATGTTTCTTGCATTCTGACTTCTCAGCCGCTGCCCTGATGCTAGGGAAAATAAACCCTAGCAACTGCATAGACCTAACCAGTTCTAACATGGAGAGTTGCAGACTTAAAAATCCAAAAATTACAAATCTAGTTAACTTCAAGGTGAACAATCCTAATGTGATGGATGGCACAAGTTAAATCCTAAGAGGGGTGTGGTTGAAAAGCCTACATGTTTCTTTTTAGAATTGTCTGTATATTAGCATAAGCATAAATCCATGGTTGTTAAACTTGTACTTTAATTCATAAAATGGGACAGATATAGGGGAAAATATCATTCACTCACCCTAGATGGGCTTCAAGGTGGGCTGTCTAGGAGAGCAAATGGCTGTTCTCCTAAGTTTTCACTCTAAATGGCCTTCAGGCTGAGCCCCACTATGACTGCACCAAGCTCTCGTGGAGGCCAGCCTTGAGAAATGATAAAGTCAAATGAACAAAGAATAATTAAATGACGACCGAGTTTTCATTGCAGGATTCTGATGCAGTCAGCAGACTCTCATACTCCTTCAGTTCTGACTCTGCAATGCAGGTTTCTCTTGCTGCCTTAACAAATTTACGTTGCCTTTTACCATGTAAGTAGGTTTAATTGTGTACAACTACAATTAACTACAATTGTGCCACGTTATGGAATTGGGAAGTGGAACCTTTGGCAGTTTACCTCCTACTCATTTCACCAAGTATATTTTAATCTGGCTTTGGGGTCTGGTTCTAAAATGCTACTTTTCTTGTTCCCTACTAGGAACACAGTCAGATCCCACAATCAACTGTTCTTAATATCCATGCAAAGCTGCCTGGCAAATAATACTGTTACGTCTCTTTTTCACCTGTTTATGTGTTTTGTTTATTTTATAGAATTAATTTATTGCACTGTTTGCTGTTTAGAGAAACCTTTTTTTGCAGCAGAACACAATAAAATATGGGTGTGATTTTTCTCTGTGTTGTTATAAAGAACGTTCAGTCTGTATAGGAAATATTCTTTTTAATGTAAAAGCATTTTCTGTTGTGCGTACAGAATAGTTCTTTACATGTTTGCATTACGTCAAATATGTAGCAGTTGAAATGGTTATTGCATTAAATTACCAAATAGCAGCTTCCACTGGAATGTGCAAATGAGAAAAAGAATGTTCTGTGCACACATTGAAATATTTCCACATTGTATGGTCCACGAGTGCTCATTTACAAAGGTCCAGGCTCAAGTGATAACGGTATCAGTGTGAAGTGTATTGTGGGCAAAAGAACATGATGCTTTGCAATAACTACCCACAGCATTTTCCAAAGGTCACCCAACTTTGCTCCTGCTCCCATCTTGACACCATAATAGAATACTTTTTACAGAAGTTTCAGGACTGCCACTATGTTTTGTAGTGTTTACCATTTATCTGTCAGATCAGAATCTGCTGATACATACAGTTAGGCCCATAAATCTTTGGACAGAGACAACTTTTTTCTAATTTTGGTTCTGTACATCACCACAATGATTTTTTTTTTAAAATGAAAGAACTCTAATGCAGTTGAACTGCAGACTTTCAGCTTTAATTCAGTGGGTGGAACAAAACGATTGCATAAAAATATAAGGAACTAAAGCCTTTATTTAACACAATCACTTTATTTCAGGGGCTAAAAAGTAATTGGACCATTGACTTAAAGGGTTTTCAACCAAGTAACAACATTTTATTAACATTTTATTTTCAATTTTTTTATTTGTCTAAATACTTCGGAGCCCCTGAATGAAGTGATTGTGTTTAAAAAAGGCTTTATTTCCTCCATTTTGATGCAATCTTTTTGTTCAACCAACGGCATTAAAGCTGAAAGTCTGCAGTTCAACTGCATCTGAGTTGTTTCATTTAAAATTCATTGTGGTAATGTACAGAACCAAAATTAGAAAAAAACTGTAGGTCTTGTTTATTTTGTTTGTATGGGCTGTGACCTGTTGGAGCACGTTCATATAGCAATCAAAAATTAAAGAGCAGACAAAGGCAAGACAGACACAAGTAAACAGCCTACATAAACGTCTATTCTGGCATATGCACAGTGTAAAAACAATTTAAAAATTAATGTCACTGTTAGGGGCCGATTCACCAAAGGTCGAATATCGAGGGTTAATTAACCCTCGATATTCGACTGGGAATTAAAATCCTTCGAATATCGAAGTCGAAGGATTTTAGCGAACGATTCAAAGGATTTTAATCCAACGATCGAAGGATTATCCTTCGACCAAAAAAACTTAGGAAAGCCTATGAGGACCTTCCCCATAGGCTAACATTGACTTCGGTAGCTTTTAGATGGCGAACTAGGGGGTCGAAGTTTTTCTTAAAGAGACAGTACTTCGACTATCGAAGAGTCGAACGATTTTAAGTTTGAATCCTGCGATTCGAAGGTCGAAGTAGCCAAAAAACACTTCGAAATTCGACGTTTTTTTTACTTCGAATCCTTCACTCGAATATAGTGAATCGGCCCCTTACTAAGTCTGTCTTTGTTCCAGTGGTTTAAATACAGAAAGTGCTAAGCAGAGGCGGGCCACGCTGGCCAGGCGCCCTAGGCAAGCCTTGCAGTAGCGGCGCAATGCGCGAACCTGCGCTCGCGTGCACAAAATGGAAAAAGACGCATTAACAACCAGACAGTTGGGAACAGGACTTGGGGTAGGCGACAGAGGAGGTACGTGTCTGGCGCCCCCCCAGCTTTGCACCCTAGGCACGTGCCTACTCTGCCTACCCCTAGTTCCGGCCCTGGTGCTAAGCTTCTGCTAGAAAGGAAGTAAAGGTAAGTGCTTGAGATACTACTAAGAGTAACATTTTATTTTAACAGAATATGTATTTATTTTGATGATTGCACACTTAAAGGCATACATCTCTCCACCCTGTGCAGTATTCAACCTATAGGCTGGAAGTCAGATGGCTACCATACGAGAAGCAACACATTGTATGGCTGCCGCTCTTGTTCCATTTGTGGGGGATATGATGCATTGGCAGATTAAGTTTTAGGGGCAGATTTACATAGGGTTGAATATCGAGGGTTAATTAACCCTCGATATTCAACTGCCGAATGTAAATCCTTTGACTTCGAATATCGAAGTCGAAAGATTTAGCGCTATTCCTACGATCGAACGATCAAAGGATTTTAATCCATCGATCAAAAGATATTCCTTCGATCAGAAAAGGACCTTCCCCATAGGCTAACATTGGCCTCGGTAGGTTTTAGGTGGCGAACTAGGGGGTTGAAGTATTTTTTAAAGAGACAGTACTTCAACTATCGAATGGTCGAATAGTCAAACGATTTTTAGTTTGAATCGTTTGATTCAAAGTCGTAGTGGAAGGTCGAAGTAGCCTATTCGACCATTCGAAATTTGAAGTATTTTTTCTTCTATTCCTTCACTCGAGCTAAGTAAATGGGCCCCTTAAAGTACGTCGGTTCCATGAACTGACAAAGGCACTGCTATAAGATGCCATAAATAGACACTGGGCCTGTTGGAGTTGTTTGGGTCGCTGAGTACTTTAAATGCCAGAATCTCAGTCCAGACATGTATTAGGCTGACACGTATTGTAAATGGTAAGAAAAGAAGTTTCAGACATATTTAAATGTGTGGAGAGTTTAATACTAGGAAGGACAAGGGGAAAATATTAATGTCTAAACTCAGTGATTGCCATACAAATGCTCTGAAAATTAAATGCGGAACTATGGACAACAAAGGTAACAAAAGACGAAGACAAGTTTAAACATTACATTTTTATTTTTCATATTCATTATTTGCACCCTTTATATTTTGGAAGGTAAGTAACAAACAAAATGGCTCACCTGTGCAAAATAGCTCTAAAATATCACTGGCAGTTGAAAATTTACATGGATTTATTTATTGTATTGTCCAGAACACTTTGCAATAACTGTAGTTTCTGTAAAAATGCCACAATCTCATTTGGCTGGTAAATAGTGATATATTCTTAACTGAAGCAATAATGAAAGAGCGGGCACACAGTCACAAGAAGTTGGGGGACAAAGAGTCAGGCAGTGAATATTATTATATTATTTATATTATAATATCTGAGGTCCCCAAGTATTCTCAATACACTGGAACAGGTTAGGACAACTGCTTGTTCTCTGACTTTTGCAGTAGCTCCTTAAGCTCCAAGCACCTCTGTTTTCAATGATTTCCATCTCACGCAACTTCTGCAGTGAAAGAAATATGGCAATGTGAAGCAAATGGAATGTCTATATAATGCAATGTTTTGAGTTAATGAACAACTGAAGCATTTCTTTAACATGATTTTGGAGTATAAGCAAAGTAAGGTGATTTGTTTGCTATGTCCACCTTTCCTTACTTACATGTATCTCATCCTTTCATCTCAGTTGTAGGGGTTACATGATTCTCAATTTTTTGTTTTGTTGTAATTCCCCCACTAAGCACTCACTTCTGCACTTGCACACACCGTTTGCGGCTGGGTAAGAGCATCTGATAACAAACCTTACACGTTAAAGCAACAGTAACACCAAAAAATTAAAGTGTTTTAAAGTAATGAAAATATCATGTAGTGTTGCACTGCATTGGTAAGACTGATGTGTTTGCTTCAGAAACACTACTATAGTTCATATAAACAAGCTGCTGTGTAGCAATGGTGGAAATTGAAAAAAGGCTAAATGGCACAGTTTAAATAGTGGATAACAGATAACACCATTATGTTCTACAGAGCTTATCTGATATGTAATGTACTATTCTGCAAAGTGCTGTAGTGCCATCTTTCCTCTGCCCCTAGTTGACCCTTACAGTGGCTTCAACTGGGCATATAAGTTATACAGTGGGGTATGAAGTACAATACTCTGCTCGTATCCACACAGGACAGCTAGGAGCACAGGAATGATGACGCAGCTGCACTAAAAAAAATCCTGGGCATATATATATGTTTTATTGAAAAGATTAAATGGCCTAGGGTGAAAGGTTAGTGACTTCAGTCAGTGGTGGCCCCAGGAAGGACAACAACATGTCCAAAACAACAGTTAATAAACATCAATTCATTTTGAGTATTGCGCTTCTCCATTCATATTTCTTACAGCAACCTGCCTTGTTACCTACAGTATAAATAGACTGTGCTTGAAGTGCACTCCTTTGGACTTGTCATACCTCCCAATTGTCCAGTTTTTAGAGGGACAGTCCCTCTTTTGACAGCTCAACCCACAGTCCCTCATTTGTACTGGAAAGTCCTGTTTTCTCTGCACTGAACAGCCAGAAAAAGAAACAATGTTTCTAACTTGATTTACTTTTGGCAGAGAGTCCAGAACAGCCAGAGCAGCAGATAAGATACTTTTGTAACAATTTTGAGATAAGCAAATAAGTAATCGTAACAACATAAGATAACAGGTCCCTTGGGAAAAAGACTCACAAGACGCAATTCACCTTCATTAGCAAAACTGGAAAAAAAACCAGAAATATGTTCAAACTTGCCATAACCTGCCAAATTTGGTAAAATTAACATGGTAATTGGGGTGTGTGCGCTGCAACTTTTTTTGTCCCTCTTTTTATTTCCAAAATGTTGGGAGGTACAGCACTTGTATAACGTATTTTCAGCCACAGCTTATAGGTGGAGAAACGCACAGTGGGAGATGGATCAGCCCAGCACAGACACAGCTTGAAGAAGATGGGATTTATGGATCAGAAACAGAAAGTGATTTCTAATGGGTATATAACCGACAAACTAGGTTAGTGAATTCTAATATTAACTGAGTGCTCCAGACTTAAAGGGATACTGTCATGGGAAAACATGTTTTTTTAAAAGCACATTAGTTAATAGTGCTGCTCCGGCAGACTTCTGCACTGAAATCCAATTCTCAAAAGAGCAAACAGATTTTTTTATATTCAATTTTGAAATCTGACATGGGGCTAGACATATTCTCAGTTTCCCAGCTGCCCCAGTCATGTGACTTGTGCCAGCACTTTAGGATGGAACTACTTTCTGGCAGGCTGTTATCTCTCCTGCTTAATGTAACTGAATCAGTCTCAGTGGGACTTGGCTTTTACTATTGAGTGTTGTTTTTGGATCTAAAGTGAGCTGTTATCTTGTGTTAGGGAGCTGCTATCTGGTTACCTTCCCATTGTTCTGTTGTTTGGCTGCTGACGGGGGGGGTGAGATCACTCCAACTTGCAGTACAGCAGTTAAGAGTGACTGAAGTTTATCAGAGCACAAGTCACATGACTGGGGGCAGTTGGGAAACTGACAATATGTCTAGCCCCATGTCAGATTTCAGAATTAAATATAAAAAAAAATCTATTTGCTCTTCTGAGAAATGGATTTCAGCGCAGAATTCTGCTGAAGCAGCACTATTAACTGATGCATGTTTTCCCATGACCATGTCCCTTTAAAAAAACTTAGCTGAGACAGAGTAAACAAAACACTCCATTTTGAAAGTATTGAAATACATAAAAGCCCTGCCTCTAATGTGAGAGATAATAACACATTAATGACCACGAGGTGAGGCTATGGCATAGTCCCCTGTGTCTCCTCTCCCTGCTACTCTAATAGCAAAGTGACAGTCACCCATAACTCATGCCCAAATAGAAACAACTTGAAAGAAAACCTTTTACTCTAGCACTCAATATAAAATGAATTCATCCCATATGGATATCTATATACGTGTGAACTCTCACCTTGATTAGTCAGACAATACTCTCTATACTGTGCATAAAGTGGATGTAAGTTCCCTCTTCCCTTCCTTTCTCGTGTCGCTTCCTGTCTCCATGGGAACCCTGAAAAGCCGGAAGAGATGGGTGGTAGCTGGTGCGTGTTTCCGCTTCCTGCACGTGCTTGTTGAGCAGAACAGAGTGCGTGTGGTGGAAGTTAGATTGTGAGTAGGTTTTACTCGGTACCTGGGCCGGAATTCGCCGCCATGTCGGACAACGAGGACAAGTGAGTCGCTTTTCTGCTGTAATAAAGGGTCGGGCGGTGATATTCACTCGGCAGCTGACTAGAGAGTGTTGTGGTCACTTACTAGTAGGTTGTACCATGGGGGAATGGCTGATACACTGTTCCTTCTGATATTCCTCCGCCCATTAACGCCCGCCTTAGAGGAATCATTGGCTAAATACGCGTTGACTCTAGGAGATGAACGGACAAAATAATTGTATAATGTAATGTGTAGACACCGGCACGTCTGGGCTTTGTCCCACGTGGTATGAGCAAATGTTCAAGCTCATGAGAGCTGTAAGTGAACATATAATACACTGGGTCATGAATATCTTGTAAATGATATCCTTCTAAATGTTGAGTTCTGATGTCATCAGTTATAAACCGTGAGTTCTGATGTCATTTCTGTCACATGACTCACTGAAATTTGTGTATCATATTAAATAAAGTACCCCCAGTTGCAAAATCTGAGCATATTAGAAGTTAAGCTGGCCATAGACACAAAGATCCGCTCGTTTGGCAACCACCAAATGAGTGGATCTTTCCCCAATATGCCATCAATGGCATGGCTATATCGGGGGTACGAAAGTTGGACCGTATGGAATTATGATACGCCAAGGGCTCAGACGGGTCATTAGGGTAAAAATCAAACCTTCCCAATTGATATCATGGCCAGGTATCGATCTGGAAGACCCGTCAGAAGCCCCCATACACGGGTAGATAAGCTGTCAGATTGGTCTAAACGACCGATAGCTGCAGCTTTATCTGCCCGTGTATGGCCACCTTTACCTTGGAGTTCCATGACCTGTATTAAAAACACTCGGCCTTCATCCTCGTGTTTTTATATGATCATGAAACTCCTCAGTAACTTATAATATCCTTATATTTTACAATAGGGGGTACTTTATTCACTATATAATCAGGCTCAATTACTAAGGGTGAGCAGCTTTGTTCCTGGGCATTTACCGTTTGTAAGATCAGTGATCTGTTCAGCCAGTTGCACTTGAATAAGGAATGCAAAACTGTGTTGGCATGGCTTACTTACCAGGCGCATTATTAGTAAATCAACGAAAGGATGTTTGTGTCAGTATATGTGATGTAGATATAGATGTGGAATGGCATGTTACAGGGCAGATACACAGCAGCCAACCCGGGAGCAAGTCCCTAAAATTTTTTCATGAGGATTTTAAGTTCTATTTAGTAGGGATGCACTAAATACACTATTTTGGATTCGGCCGAACCCCCAAATCCTTCGTGAAAGATTTGGTCGAATACTGAACCAAATCCTAATTTTCATGTGCAAATTAGGGGTCAGAAGGGGAAAACAATTTTTACATGTTTTGTGACAAAATGTCACATGATTTCCCTCCCTTCCTCCCTGTTAGTATGGTGTTTAGTTCCAGGGGCATTTTGGGGCTCCTTGAGACGTCCTTTCTGTTGCCTCCCCCCCCCTCACAACCGGTTCATACCATTTCCAGTGCCAGAGCTGGTTTAGGGGTGGCAGTATTGTTAGTGCGGATGGAGAAATTGTGCTCACTGCACTAGTAGAGCCAAAATTATGGTTTATCAGGAGTAGCTTTTTTTGCCACATCTGCTAACTTGTGCGCTGCTGCTGCCTGAGGCGAGGGAATGAGAAGAGAGCAACGTGTTACCTCAAGCATTATATTTTTATATTGTATGTGTGTCAAATACATACATCTCTGCACACTTGTGTCACTCCCTTACCTGTGTCCTAAAAGGTTTATTTTGTTGGCACCTAAGCGAATATGACAAACAAAAACATCTATTTTGATTAAACAGCAACAGTAATTTGATGTACAGTGATATATATATATCATATATATCCGCAACATTTTACAATACTAGGGCAATCCTTTTCTCCTGGTGCTTATACAGTTAGTGCCATTTGTAATATCCTGCAGACCTGCACACATTACTGGTTCTTTGTAGGACGTTTTATTCTGATAAAGTTCTACTGAAGTGTAGCCGGACCAGTGTCCACAAGGTCTGATACTCATGTTTCATAGCAATGAATATGTTGGTGCTATATAAATACATGTTAATAATAATGGCTGTTGCTTGTAACAGGAGGGAAGCACAAGGGGTCGCTGTTAGAACTCTGTGCCTAGATTTCCTTCTAGCAGAGTGAGGATTGTGTTGTGGTGGAGGGGGCTCTTTTCTGTTTTGGATGCTACTCAGACTATGACTAAATCTAAATAAAAGGAGGCACTTTGATTATATATTTATACATTATAGCAATTTTGCTTATCACCTTTTTTAATCTAAAAATAGTTTGCCCTCCTCCGCTGCAAAAGTTGTATATTATTTGGTGGATTTGCTGACTCTATATTCTTTATCGAGAGCCAGCTTATGTGTATGATTTTTGGTATATAGAGAAAATTAAGCTGCATAAGTTTGAATGACCAGAGTTTAGGGTGTATTCCCCCAGAAGATAATGTTAAAGAGCTTGTTCCAGTGGTTGAAGTGAGAGATCTGCTGTTGTAAGATATTTAATTTGCAAGACATTGCTTTATTTGGGGTACCATTTATTACCGTTGTTGCTGGGGGGCCTTTTCCGTTAGTATAGAACAACACAACCAGCACATGGCCTCCTTTTCTAACCAGCCGGGAATAGCTGACACTTTGCCTTAATGGAGAGCTTTACTTTGTAATTAATTACGTTGATTATATTACGTTTATTATGTCTATTCTAAAAAATATATTGTCACGTGCATTGCATTGTAAGTTACAGCGTCATGGTTTATATAGTAAGTATCACTTATCATTATCGATACAAAGTCTATTGTGAGCTCCAAACTGTCACAATGTTGGACAGAAGGGAAGAGATTTTACCAAGGGTTGTTCATTTATATATATTTTCATGTTCAGCTTTGATGGAGATGATTTTGATGATGTAGAAGAGGATGAGGGGCTTGATGATTTGGACAATGCAGAAGAGGTGAGTATTGTTCTTTTGTTCCCTTAGTCCAGATAATTATTTATGCTGACAAACTCCATGGAACATGGAAATTACCGGTTGTTCTATCAGACTTTGAATACCTTGAGGAATTGAACTGTAAATATTAATTGGCGTGAAAAAGGAAATACAAGTGTAAAATGTTACGTGAGTGATCCACAGCAGAGGCAGCAGTTAACACTAACTCGGTTGAGCCTCTGTATTAAGATAAATATTCTTTTTATATTTTTTTTTATATAGTAATGGATGTTAGAATTTCTTATTAATATGTGGGGAAAGTAAAACTGGAAGACACAGGCATGCTTTACTAGAACAGGTTTTTCTTTGTGATCTCTGTGTAGCATTGATGGGTTTTGTATTACAGGAGGACCAGGAGAATGTGGCAATTCTGCCAGCTGGGGAAGGTCAGCAGGCCAACCAGAAACGCATCACCACCAATTACATGACCAAATACGAGCGGGCCCGTGTGTTGGGAACCCGTGCCCTGCAAATAGCGTAAGTATAAGATAATTCAGTATGTTACAGAAATAAGATTTCCTAATACTATAATATAACAATATCCATTTCTGACTACACTATACCGGTTGTATACTGAAATCATGTCATCACTGCATCACTTGAAAGGGAACAGAAAACAGTGTATTGATTCAAGGGCTCTGCTACTGAGAGCTTAAATTCTGAATACTGGGTGTTAGTAGTGTCCGTGCGATGGCAGCGTGCTCTTCTTTTTACTGCCAGAGCCGTGTTAAATGACAGCCATTGTCCATCACTTAAGTAATCCTGACAGGTCACACTCCATTTTTGCATAAAGAAGAATACTAATATGAAGCTCCTTTTATTATCTCAATGAAATGAAGCAAACTGACGCCTATGCTTGTCCTTTTCTGGTTCAGTGATTCCCGTGGCTTTAGGTTGTATTTGAAATGTTTTCTTTTTGACCATCTATTTGCTGCTGTTGCTCCTGTCCTTGTATGTAACATTTAGGGTGAAAATTAACCCCCAGCCTATTTTCCTCACTTTAATACAGGATGTGCGCCCCTGTCATGGTGGAACTTGAAGGAGAAACCGACCCCCTTCTCATTGCCATGAAGGAACTCAAGTATGTTTTTCTTGTCAACCAATTCACTGATGTGTTGTGTATTGTAAACGTGCCTTAATCTTTATTTTTGCTATTCTGAAATACATTTTATGTAAAAAGTAAAGTTTTGCAGGTGTCCAAAAATATTCAGTTGTTATTTGTATCTAGGATCTGCTTTATCTAGTATCTGCTTAACAAAGCAATATTGTATAACACCAAATAACCATGAAATCACAGAAATACGTATAGATTTGCCAGCTTTGAGATTTAAGAAGTTTCTACCATGAATTTGCAAAATTGTGTCTCTGCAAATACTGAATTACAGCTATCAGGATTAATTGCATATTAACATCTAATTGAGCATACTTCTTCTACTGAGCTTCTAAAGTTCCTTTCTGTTTCCACAGAGCCAGAAAGATCCCTATAATCATCAGACGTTACCTTCCGGATGGCAGTTATGAGGATTGGGGGGTGGATGAACTCATCATAACCGACTAAGACCAGATGTCAATCCTTGACTTTCCAAACCCGATATCTTTGACACCAGTTTTATTCTATTTTGTCTTGCTGTACAGAATTATTCTAATGTAAATGCTTTATTTAATAAAAACCAAGCAAGTCTGCTGCAAAATGCAATTCAATTTGTAACAAAAAGACATATAGGCCATTTAGTGGCTAGGAAAATTGGTCCGACAGGAAAAATGAAGCTCCACGAAAAGAGAAGAAATAGTATGCACCTGTTGATTCCAAAATTTTTCTAAACCTCCCCCATCATCTACCTTTTTTTTTTTGGTAGAACAGGGGATCCATTGTATGCCTGTGTCTCTGCACCTGTTGCTATGGAAATGTCCATGGAGGGGGACACCTTTCTCAGGAGTATCAAAAACCAAGATGAATCCCACTCTTTGTTTGGCCAAATATGCGCTCGGCTGCTTTTACGTTCCTGCCACACCTGGGGAACAAGCTATTCCTGATCCAGGTGCTACATTACCGATGACCACTACCTCTAAATATTCCTCACACTGATATTTCATCTTAACAATAGACCTTTTAATCTGACTTCTAATAAAAACTTCTTACTATAGTATACATTAACTTTGTGAATTCAAAGAGAGTGTTGCATGTGAATTAAGTGTTAAGCAGCGTTAAAAACCTTAAGGCATTTAAAACCGAAAAAGGCTTTGTGAGGAATTGCATTTGGGAGACTGTAAGTACCCAGTGTAAATATGAGTGCAAGTGGGTTTGCTGGTATTACTCAGTGTGTGTCTGTTCACGTGTATGTGGTGTTGGAGCAGCAGTTCCATGCAGTATTTACATGTGAGAGGTGTCGGTGGGTTTTCATCTTGGAATCTGAACTGCAAACTCTTAAGGGGTGAACTTGCAGCAGCAAACGAGGGTGAGGAAAGGAGGCTCACAGAGAAACCACTGGCAGGGGCTAGTTGAGTGAGGGGAGGAGAAGGGGCAGTGGAGGCTAATGAGGGAGGAAGGTTTGTGACAGTCAGGAGTGGAAGTAGGGGACAGAAGGGTTGGGGGGCTGGTCTACAGCTTGTCCAAAACAGCAAATTCGCCGTTTTGGCTGAAGATGCTGGGGAGGAACTCAATGAACTGGCATATATGGAGCAGACTGACTCTCAGAGCACCCTGGGAGGCAGTGGTTCTAATACGGGTGGTGGGAGGAGTGCAAGGAAGGAAAGGCAGGTTTTAGTTATAGGGGATTCAATTATTAGAAAGGTGGATAGGGTAATCTGTCGTAAGGCCCCTACATGCCGAACAGTCTGCTGCTTGACAGGTGGACAGATTATTGGGAGGAGCTGGGGAAGACCCGGAGGTCTTGGTACACATAGGTACCAATGACAAAGTTAGAGGAGGTATTGAAGTCCTCAAGAATGATTTTAAAAAAACTAGGTGTAGGGCAAGTACTTCCAAGGTAATTTTCTCAGAGATATTACCTGAGCCACGAGCAACGTTAAGGAGACAGCGGGAGCGTAGGGAGATTAAAGGGATACTGTCATGGGGAAAAATTTTCTTTTCAAAATTAATCAGTTAATAGTGCTGCTCCAGCAGAATTCTGTGCTGAAATCCATTTCTCAAAAGACCAAACAGATTTTTTTATATTCGATTTTGAAATCTGACATGGGGCTAGAGTCGCTAGACATACTGTCAATTTCCCACCTGCCCCAAGTCATGTGACTTGTGCTCTGATAAACTTCAATCACTCTTTACTGCTGTACTGCAAGTTGGAGTGATATCACCCCCTCCCTTTCCCCCCCCCAGCAGCCAAACAAAAGAACAAGTGGAAGGTAACCAGACAACTGCTCCATATCACAAGATAACAGCTGCCTGGTAGATCTAAGAACAACACTCAATAGTAAAAACCCATGTCCCACTGAGACACATTTAGTTACATTGAGAAGGAAAAACAGCAGCCTGCCAGAAAGCATTTCTCTCCTAAAGTGCAGGCACAAGTCACATGACATGGGGTAGCTGGGAAATTGACAAAATGTCTAGCCCCATGTCAGATTTCAAAATTGAATATAAAAAAAAATCTGTTTGAGAAATGGATTTCAGTGCAGAATTCTGCTGGAGTAGCACTATTAACTGATGCATTTTGAAAAAAACATGTTTTTCAATGATAGGATCCCTTTAATAGTAAAAACCCATGTCCCACTGAGACACATTCAGTTACATTGAGAAGGAAAAACAGAAGCTTGCCAAAAAGCATTTATCACCTAAAGTGCAGGCACAAGTCACATGACCAGGGCAGCTGGGAAATTGACAAAATGTCTAGCCCCATGTCAGATTTCAAAATTGAATATAAAAAAATCTGTTTGCTCTTTCGAGGAATGGATTTCAGTGCAGAATTCTGCTGGAGCAGCACTATTAACTGATTCATTTTGAGAAAAAAATTTTTTCCCATGACTATCCCTTTAATGTGTGGCTGAGAGATTGGTGTAGGGAGGAGGGTTTGGGGTTTTTGGAGAACTGGGCTGATTTCTCATTCGGCTACAGGCTCTTTGATAGGGATGGGCTGCACCTCAATGGTGATGGTGCAGCTGTTTTGGGAGAGAAGATGGGTAGAGGGTTGGAGGAGATTTTAAACAAGATGTGGGGGGGGGGTTCAGTAAAATATTCAGTGGAAGACAGGTTAGATGAGATAGTGGGCAAAGGAAGGGAAAATTGGGGAGGAGATTTGGTTGAGGGTACTGTTAAGGATACCAGTTTTAAATGTATGTTTGCAAATGCAAGGAGTCTGACTGGTAGAATGGTAGAGCTGGAGGTGCTGGTGCTGGAGGGAAAATATGATGTGATTGGTGTGGCTGAAACATGGCTAAATGAGTCACATGACTGGGCAGTTAATATCAGTGGCTATACTTTGTTTCAGAAGGACAGAGGCAATAGAAAAGGAGGAGGGGTATGTCTGTTTGTTAGGCAGGATTTAAAAGCTTTTATAAAGGAGGAGGCGATGTTAGAAAATGAGGGGGCAGAAGTCGTATGGGTGGAGTTCTTCACCAATTGTAAAGACTCCAGCAAATTAATTATAGGCGTATGCTATAGACCCCCTAATGTAAGTGATGAGGAGGAGGCTTAGCTCCTGATGCAAATAGAAAAGGCTGCTAGTTTGGGTAAAGTAATGATAATGGGGGATTTTAATTACCCAGATATGACTGGAGCAACAGTACTGCTAGATCAGTTAATGGGAACAAGTTTATAAACTTGTTGCATGACAATTTTATGGCATTGGTTGTTGAGGAGCCTACCAGAAAAAATGTTATTCTGGATCTAGTGATCTCAAATGACCCAGAACTTATAGCAAATGTGCAAGTCATTGAACCCCTGGGTAATAGTGACCATAATGTTTTAGCATTTAGGGGCACATTTACTAAGGGTCGAATATTGAGGGTTAATAAATAAATGTAATAAAATAAATAAGCGTTAAAAACCCGAGCGGGTCAGATCGGAGTTTGTAGCAGCCAATATTGAGATAAATTCAGACCTTGATAAATAACCGCCTTAGTTTTTCGCCTATGCAGCCTCTAGTTCCAGGGAAAGGGGAAAAAAAACAAACTGAAGTTGTTTATGATATAGTAAATACATTTTGACCAATCCCATGATCAACATTTTTAGTATATGTTAATATCAGTGCCTTAATTTTAATTTGTTTACAACACAAAACCTTTGAACTGTCTATTGCTAGGGAATTTCATATATCTGCTATTTCTTTTTCTACCGTCTCTGTATCCAAAGATGAAACACTGGAATGATCCAGGTGTGCTTTTGTAGCGTGGCGCAGTGAATCCATTTGTGGGTGGGTTTTCAGATCTGCTTAGTTAAGATTATATTCTTTAAAGGGGTGGTTCACCTATAAGATAACTTTCATTATGTTATAGAATGACCAATTCTAAGCAACTTTTCAATTGGTTTTCATTATTTATTTTTATAGCTTTATAGTTACTTGTCTTTTTCTTCTGATCCTTAGCAGCTTTTCAAATGGGCGTCGCTGTCCCCTTCTAAAAATCAAATACTCTGTAAGGCTACAAATGTGTTGTTTTTGCTACTTTTTATTACTGATCCTTCTATTCAGTCTCTCTCCTATTCATATTCCAGTCTCTTATTCAAATCATTGCATGGTTGCTAGGGTAATTTGGGCCCTAGTTACCAGATTGCTTAAGATGCAAATTGAAGAGCTGCTGAATGAAAAGTTAAACAACTCAAAAAACCTTCAAATATTAAAAATGAAAACAGATAGCAAATTGTCTCAGAATATCCCTCTCTACATCGTACTAAAAGTTATCTCAAAGGTGAACAACATCTTTAAAGGGGACCCGTCACCCAAAAAAATTATTCAAAATCCTATTTTATCAGATTAGTCAAGGAATATGAACTTTAACTACACTATATAAATTATTTGAATCTTGTTTCCTTCAGTCTGGGATTTCAAAATTATAGCAAGCAGGCAGCAGCCATTTTGTGGACACTGTTATTAAGAAAAGCCTTGTATCATCTCAAAATCTTGTTTGTGCACCAGAATGGGGGACCCGATGTCCATCCCCATGCCCTGACCACACAATTATATGGTAAAGAGAACTGGGGGAATGTGTGGGGAGCAGTGACATCTAAGAAGTGCTGAATTGAAAGTGAAAGTAATTGTCTGCCCCGCCTCTATGCCACGGGCATAGAGGAGGGGCAGACAATATTTGATTGACAGCTGAAATTTTTAAATGAGCTTACAACAGCTATGAATGCTTAAATAAAAAATAGAAATTGGATTTCACGTTTAATTTGAAAAGGACTTTTATTATACAGATTTTTGTGTCTGGGTGGCAGGTCCACTTTAAAGAGACTGCTCACTCTTGGAAATCTGTATTTAACGTACTGGCAGCAGCTTTAATATTCTAGGCAGGTCCTCTTGGTATGTGAAGAGTTAAACTGGCTGTCGTTGAAAGGAATTTCTTCTGTGGCCGTTAGTAGTTTATGCTTCATCGGGTTATATGCATAGTCATCTGACTGCCTTATCTGAAACAGACAATTGGCTTATTATGGCTGTGTGTCATGTGACTAATGCGCTTAGATCCCCAACATGCACTCGAAAGTGCTATACCTTGTACTTGCTTTGCAACAAATAAATCCACGTTGTTGATGAATAGGATTGTCTGTCCTGTATCTCTGTGGCTGCTGTTGTACTACGGCATTCCTCCACCGCTGCAACATGCAGTTATTTATATGGTTTTTGATGGCGCCTATAACAATTTATTGTAGCCCTGTGCTGCCGTGAGGCATTCTTATGTTGGTATGTTAATAGGACTTGTCTTACTGCTTCCCTGTTACTTTTTGCCTCATGGCTTGCACCAGGCCTAGACTGGGAGTCAAAATAGGCCCTGCCATTCCAAGTACACAGCCCCCTACCAGCCCACTATATGGTAACTTTCTATGGAAACATACAGCAGCCCCTCTGGCATTTGCCAGAACCCACAGATTGCCAGTCCGGACCTGGCTTGCACCTCAAATGCATGTGTCATTGCTATAGTGCAACATACAAGCACTGTCATATGAGTCCTGCAGTCATCTGACGGCAATGGAAAAAATAGTCATATGATAAATTCACAGAGTCATCTGACAGTGAAACACTTGAATACAACTGAGCTCTAAATTATCTTGCACGAATTCTGGTTGTATCCAGCCCAAAAGTGGTCAATGAACATTTTTGGGCTGAATCTGCAAGTGTTAAGTTTAGGTGATTTTCTAACAGCTGAAGGTTTTATCAGTTTGGGCAATTCAGGGTGTTTGCCACCAAAGCAATTTCCATCTCTGTGGGTGTTAAAACACTTTTAGCCCTACACTTGTTGGGGCTCTTGTGGGTCAGAGGATTGTGACTTGAAAATTATGACTGAAATGGATTTCAAAGTAAGAAACAGATTTATAATCAGATCATAATAATTAAAATATTCTATCTCACAGACACTTTATCAGTTCTAGCCCCACTTGGCTTAAAATCACATTCACCCAAGTCATTTTCTCAGGAACAAATTAAACTGCCTGTAGGTTTTTGAAAGATTCCACGTTACTTTATTTTAGCATTCCGTATTCCCATTTGCCTACCTTGTTCTTGAGTTGAGCCATTTGATAAACGTTTTGAAAAATATTGAATATTTGTGACATCACTAGGGTACTATATTTACATCTTTCTTTATTCCTGATACCGTTTCAATAACAATGAACTGGTGTCTCATTTTGGCATGTTCATGTTGTTACATGGTGTGATCTAGTTGGTTTAACAACCGAAAGACAGATATTGGAAATTGAGTAGATGGGCCACTTGTTGTTCGCTTCACGGTAACTGCAAGGTTAAAATTGACAGAGGAGGGTTAATCAGCTAATCAGGCCAGCGTTCCACCACAGAGTCTCTTAATCACATTAGGGATGTGAAATTTCATCCATGCAGACACGGCTTTGTGTGTAAATCTGCAGGAGCAGTTCTGGCTTTTCCGGGGTCAGATTCTTAAGCGTTCCTTTAAATGGAGCCCTTGTTTTCTAGGCTGTATAATACAATCATGAGGGATCAGTGACTCTTGGTTCGATCTGAGGGAGGGGCAGAGATACAGGAAGCACACAGATGCCGTATTTAACCCATTTTAATTTTGTACCTCTTATTTTCTTCTCTTGTTTCCTTCAGCCCTTCATTATACTATACATCATACTACTCCTTATTTTACTCCGATACTTCATCCTACTCCTTATTTTACCTGGGTTCTTAATCCACTTCCTTATTTTACTTATACACTTTATTCTACTCCTTAGTCTACCTGAGCACTTTATTTCTCTAAGTCAATTTATTTCTCTAACATCATTCATTTATTTATTTAAATTGCACCAGCACATTACCCAGCACTTTACATTGATTTATACGCTCTTCCTCACTTCATTTTATATGGACACTTTATTCACTTTTTCTTGGTAGCTTGTTTTTTTAATTTCACTATTAAAAATTGACACTTCAGTAAAACTTTAGTATTTCATTCTAATCTATATCTGACCTTCTTTCTACTCCTCATATTTTACCCAGGCACTTTATTTTATTCCTTTGTAGAATTTCTTGGGGAATTCATTCTACAGCTCTCTATTTTACCAGGGCACTTCATTACACACTTTTTATTTTCCTTAGGCACCAATTCTACTTCTTAGTACTTTGTTTAAGTATTCTACTTCAATTCCTTTGTAGAATTTCCTGGGAAATTCATTCAACCGCTCTCTATTTTACATGGGTAGTTTATTACACTCTTTTTATTTTGCTTAGGTATTAATTGTACTTCTTAGTGTACTGTGGCATTGTATTGCCCTTCTCCTTATTTTCCTGTATATTTCAATCTACCCTTCCTCATTGTTCCCTTGCACTTCATTTTGCTTATAATTTTGCCTTGAACACTTCATTATACTACTCCTTATTTTTAACCAGGTACTTTATTCTGCTCTTAATTTTTCTTCTGTTTATAACTTGGCAATGCATTCTACTTTTTACCTGCCACTTCATCCTACTACTTAGTCTGTGCTTTATTTTAGAAGCATAAAGGTGAAGCAAAGGTTAAATCACAGGGCTGCCAAATGTTAGGCACCCCCAGTGATTTCAATCACTTACCTGATGCAACAGGCTGGCGCTTCTGTTAGGAGAAACCTGCTCCGAAGTACTTCTGATAACAGGTTGCTTTTTCTGCTTCTTTCTTCTTCTGAATAGCCAACTTCAAGATAAAAGCCAGCTTATTCATTCTACTGTGCATGTGGGTACTATTGAACACCCCTTAATTCTACTGTATTCATGTGATTGATTTCCACTGTAGAACAGGGTCAGACTGACCAGCCACAGTACTAGAGCATCTCCTGATGGAACCCAGTTCTTTATTATAGCAACATAGCTATATATAATACCTGTAAGATTTAGCACTACATCTAATTTATGAAAGTGGGCCTTGGATGTCGGTTTCTCTGGTGGGTCCTAGTTACACCTTTTTGACATTGGTGTTGGATGTACAATACACAATACCAGTAGCATCTTTATTCCTTCCAGTGTTGAGCTGAATCAAACTGCCAGTTCCCATGAGTAAATCTATTAGATTATAACACTGCATTTAGGTGTGCCAGAATTTGGTAAAACCATTAATAACTAGACATGTAGCTATCAGAACTTCATACTTATAATACACTGCTTAGTAAAAGTAAAGTAAAATCTAGATTTCGATTTTAACATTAGCTCCCGTACGAATCACATAGCCTAAAAAGGCTTTTCTGCCACACTGAGTCTGAATATTTATTTTTTTAATACAATATATATCTTGAATATGTTTATGAAAAGTTAAAGAAATTACCAGAATTGGGTAAGATAATATTTACATAAATAACAAACATACAGTTACATATATATGAAATAATGACAAAAAAAACAATCATTTGCTAACTGAATGAAAACTGATGGAGGAAGGGGCAATTTATGTTATACATCAGAGTTAATATTGGTATACAGCAAAGCATTAAAGAAGTAACTCCAAATGGGTTAATGGATTTCTGTCCCTCTTCATAACAAAACCCACCCCCAAAAAAATGTTAAACCCAAAAGTTCGCTGGTTTGGTTTAATCCTGTGGCCCAGTTTCATATAATCCTCTCTGCTACCCACAGGATTAGAAGCACCGGCCTTTCCAATGCTGCGCCCAAAAACAAAAATAGATAGATATATATACGAATATATAGTTTTATATTTACACATTGTCTCTACTTTTTTCCTTTTTTTTCATCCTGAAAAACATACTTCATAGTATCCTCTGTATATTGCCATGTTGGGAATATTTCTATAAAGTAACACAAGAGAGTTTGAACTGCAGAGAATCCTTAATATGAGCAATCATTTGAAAGTAATCATCTTTTGCCATCTGCTATACGTCTGACTGTTGTGTAGTTAAAGATGGATTGACAAACAACTAGGGGGGTCATTATGTAAACAACAAGTTATAGTTTTTGTTCTCGTGGACTGAAATGCTATCGCTCAGCTGTTTGCATATTGCACACGGGAGATAAATATGAACAAAATGATATAGCAACTAAATAATATTTAAAACTCGGTATATGGATGAAGTGAAAAGTCTTGCAATAAAACATTAGGGTAGAAAATCATTACTTTTGCCATGAAGTGTTTGGACTCTTGGCTCGAGCATTATAACAGGATATTCGTTTGGCACAGTGTTAGATTGTTTTTCAATAATGTTGCATTTCCCTAACTCATATTTTCCAACGGACCATGAATGAGCAGTGAAAGAAATGACCAAATCAGACAAAGGGAAGTATCCGACTAGTTACTTACAAAATGCTGTTAGGTTTTAAAATGTTCTAATGACATGTTTGGCACGCAGCAACGTACATCCCTTGTACTATGTGATATTATTCAGAGTATGAAAAGCAGTTGGGGGAACTTCCATCCCTGAAAAATTGTCTGAAGCCCCTTGAAGCAAGAGTACTCATGAAGATAGATAAAACTTCAGTTTTTCAGTTTTTAACATGCATTATACTTATTTGTTGACTAATTTTCATGTAAAATGCAAGAAAAGAAAAAAATAATGCTTATGCTATCCCTTTTTATACCGTTTAGCAGCCCAGGTTAGTTCTGTAAGTAGTCAAGCTGCTATTGGTTGGCAGTCAGAGGCTTTTGTTCATCTAAAGGGTGTACGTACCTAAGCCTCCAATGTCGCTTCAGTATCTAGGATCAACAATACAGGTATAGCAAATGTTGCAACTTCCTCCCTTTGTACAAGAGACACAAGTCCATAAACTTTGTATACATTGCATTCCCTTCCCCCATCCCTGCATTGACCTGCTATTCTACCCCTACTATTTTTATGTCTTTTTTGAAAAGAATAGCCAGTCATTGTCTTTTCCAGGGGTCTGTAAAAAACAGCTAGGGTTTAATGATACTTTTGGAATCCAGATTCCACCTGGGTTATGAGCTATGAAAGGACCCTGCTGGAACAGGACATGTCCCTCCTTATTTATGCACTTTTGTCCTCTTCATGGTCTTGAAAGTGTAGTATAGACTGGCTGTTCCCAATGTGTAGGGCTGTGTGACTGAGCTACACTTGGAGGATCAGATATTGTAGTGTAAAGTGGACGCTGAGGAGGTCCCATGTAGGAAAAGGCTGAATAGAGACTGGAGGCTTGGGAGGAATGGCTGTAATAAGAACTTGATGGTTGATGGTCAGCGTAATCAAACTGTGGCCTAGAGATGGAGGGGAATGCTGAACCATAATGTGGAAGGCCAAGTGAAGTGTAGGTCAGCTGAGATGTAGATGGTTGCTCTGTATAATGACTTGTACTTGAGCTTTCTGTCTTCACTTGAGCTTTGGAGTCTGCCACAGTTTGAGGGTGTTGCTTCGCCAGAGCCCAAGCAGATGGACCAGCTGCTAGAGCTCCAGTGAGACTATAGCTGGAGGTGTAGCCCCCAATGTGACTTGGGTGCCCAGCATGACCATTAGGTGGAAGGTACTGGTCAAATTCATTGACGTCAAATGTCTCCATATTAGACATGACATCATGACTGATCTCACCTATATCCACATTTCCAAAATCAATGTGAGGTTTTCCACCTTCTCCCAATGCACGAGAACCATCCCTCTTGCCATCAGACTTTCCTGCCTGTAGCTCAGTCTTTGGTGTTGTTGGTGGGGTGGGGGGTCCATGACTATGACCTGAAATAAATCATTTCTTTAAGTTAACAGGCTACTGAGACATAATCCTTTCAGTAACAATACATTATTTTTTTTCTGCATATATCATTTAAGCTAGATTTAGTAATCAAGTAATTATATGTAATTCTAAAATATTTTCTTAAAGCTGTACCTGTAGAGTGGTCTGAATTCCCATCGGACATGGGAGAACCATGTCGGTGATCTAGATGGGAGTTTTTGTAATGTGCTTGTATGGAGGCAGCACCACCCTCAGTTTCAGAGGACCCATCTCCCTCTCCAGGGTTGGGTTTTCCATTCTTCCGTCTACGAGGCTGGTACTTGTAATCTGGGTGGTCCTTCTTATGCTGCATTCGCAGCCTCTCAGCCTCCTCTATAAAGGGCCTCTTGTCATTCTCATTCAACAGCCTAAGAAGAGAGGAAATGAAGGGAATTTTATACTCATATAGTTAAATATTTTGTTTCAACAATCTAGTAGGAATTAGAGAATAGAAGATCAAAATTGTGAACAAAGCAAAATCAAGATTGAAAACAATAAAATGAAAGTTTTGTAGTTGAATTTATCTTGCATTTGTTGTGATTATATCATGTAAAACCAATTCCCAACCTGTAGCCTCAATTAATTACTCTGTATATGTATGTGTTTCCCCTATTTATGGCCCAACATTGGGTTAGACCCATACTTAGCTCACTTAAATGGTGCCGATATATGAAAACATCATTGTAACAGCCAAACTACAATCATTGCAGATGTACATAGAACAGCAAATATTTTTATCCTTCAGGCTGGATCCATGGCCCACTGCCCCACAGTTTGGTAACCTATGCTTGAAATGGAAGGACATCAAATACACTAATGTATGAGAAGCTGAAGCTATACCCATGCTATGAGCACACCGTCCACTGAACAATGTGATTTTGCATATCTATAAAAATATTCCAAATAATGCTTACCTCCAAAGTTTACCCAGAGTCTTGCTAAGTTCTGCATTGTGTAAATGTGGGTATTGGTCAGCCAGTTTCCGGCGTGCAGCCTGGGCCCATACCATAAAGGCATTCATGGGCCGCTTAACGTGAGGCTTAGATTTGCTGCCACCATTGACCCTTACAGGCATTGGAACCAATGTCCAGTCATAGCCATTCAACACCTGGGAGACTGCGTCACGAATGCACACAGGAAACCTCTCATCCTCTGAATCTTGCTCTTTCTTTACTTTTGTTTCTTCATCATCATCTGGACTGGAGTGAGCATGAGGGGGATGTGGGTCTGGTGTCAAGGAGGGATCCTCAGACCCAACAGGGCTCATCTCTACTTCAGACAAGCTTTGGTCATCACTCATGGTGCCTGTTTCCGTTACTGGATCACTCTAAAAGAGCAAAGGAATAAAGCTGTGATACCATAAATGGCATTTTGTAAAGCTTTACAATGATATTTTTCAAGTCAAGGGAATCACTTCAGTAGAATGGAAAAGCAGACAATATAACAGAGTAACATGCAGAATTACGAATCTGTCTCAACTGACCCCCCCATTTTCTGCTGAGATTTTTCTTTATTTGCTCAAGGTGCCCAATCCTGTTCCAGATTATTATCAGTCACAAGATCACTGCAGAAACACGGCCTAAACATTCCCTATTACTATTTAGTTTGTTATCCAAAAACAGGGTTGGCTTGCACAGGGTAATAGGATTTCTACTTCACAAGAGCTGGAGGCCCAAAAATGCGGTAAATGGTAATAGTAAGTGGTAAAGCGTCAAATCAGTATATGAGCAAATCTGTATGTTGAGACATTTAGAAAATCTGCAAGTAGCTTCTATAGGATTATTTTGACCTGTCCCATTAGTTGCCCAGGACTTCCGCTGTTTGTGGATTATAAAATACATTGCAAAAAGCTTGCATACAATACAATGCAAAAGCTTAGGTTTCCATATTGCTTCCCAGGGTACTTCAAAATGCTAATCTAATGTCTTCTTTTAATGTTCTTGTCTGTATGTTTGCATCAAAAAGCTTCAAAGATTCCTCCACCATTTATGCTTATGAGTTGCCATCATGACCATCCTTATCACTTATGACCATAGGGATATTGTTATGTTGAGTTTCATAGGGTAATGCAAGTAAAATGGCCACTCCTACTCATAAAAAAATTCAGAGAAGGAATGTTCTATGCGCACAGTTATCTGTGCCCTCAAATTTCACTGTCTTGGAAGGGAAAAACAATTCTCTGAGTTACTTTTAACATCCATGTTACCTTTAAAACAAAAAAGTAAAAATACAGTATACTACCATTTAATATGTCACAGCTACAATCAACTTATTATTTTCCAGGACCAACAATGGCAGCCAAACAACTCATAAGCAGTAAATTCATTCACAGACGGGCACATTAACAATAGCCATGCAAATCCTTTTACATATAGTCAGTCTGAACAGTGTGAGAAGGATTTAGAGGAACAAAGTGGGCTATGTTTCACGCAACAATACAATTTCAAACAAACTCTGCTCATTTTTGTTTCAGTGATAACAATCGAAAAAAATAAAGGCTCAGCTTTCTCTCTGCGATCTTGGAAGTTAAAAAAAACAAAAAAAACTAAATCATTTTGAATAATATTTAATAGAAGCCATCTACAACTCAGCCTTTAAAAGACTGAAGAAGATTTACAGATTTATACAAATGACCAAGTGGAATTTTTACATGTAATTTCCCAGTGCAAAGATGTCTTTTGATGCGTTTATAAATTATCAATATTTAACAGCTTGTATTTTTTTATATTTAGAAAGAATAACTGTGGCAATGTATTCATTTCAGATAGACAACTTAAAAGCCAGTTATAGTGTTTTAACTAGCCTTGCATATTCCCCTAACTAGGTTGTAAATTAGCCTTGATAGTACAGGTATGGGACCTGTTATCTAGAATGCTTGGGACCTGGAGTTTTCCGGATAACAAATCTTTCCCTAATTTGGATCTTCATACCTTAAGTCTACTAGAAAACCAAATAAACATTGAATAAACCCAATACGCTGGTTTATATACCAAATCAAAAGACACCTTTGCTTCCAATAAGAATTAATTATATCTTAGTTTGGATCAAGTACAAAGTACTGTGTTATTATTACAGAGAAAAAGGAAATCATTTTTTAGAAATTGGATTATTTGTGGATAAAACAGAGTCTATGGGAGATTGCTTTTCTGTAATTTGGAGCTTTTGGGATAATGGGTTTGCGGATAATGAATCCCATACCTGTCCATTAGCTTGATGATGGAGTATAGGGGATCAGTAACAGACAAATAATCAGTCCTTTCTGAACTCTAACATTAAGGCTATAAATGTTAGTTAGGCCAACCATGGTTTTCCCTGCTTTATATTGGGCCCTATTTGCAAGCCTGATTTTGCAATGTAGAAAACCAGCTCTGTCAAATAAGTCTACAATAATTTAAAAATATTCAGTGCCCTGTACTACAGTTTCATTGTAAAAGTACAAGGTGTTATTTCTTTTGTCGTCCCAATACAGTTATGGGATCCATTATCCGGAAACACGATATCCAGAATGCGCCGAATTACAGAATGGCCCATATACTCCATTTTATCCAAATAATCCAAATTTTTTCAAAAAGGATTTCCTTTTTCTCTGTAATAATAAAACAGTAGCTTGTATTTGATCCCAACTAAGATATATTTCATCCTTATTGGAAGCAAAACCAGCCCATTGGGTTTAATTAATGTTTACATGATTTTCTAGTAGACTTAAGGTATGAAGATCCAAATTACGGAAAGATTCATTATCTGGAAAACCCCTGGTCCCAAGCATTCTGGATAACAGGTCCCATACCTGTATTGTGTAGTAAACTTGTAGTCTTTAGCAATGCAACCTACTTACATTCCTACATAACTTTTGAAATGAGACGGGCTTGGCATTGTTAAATGAAACACCAGTAAATTAAAATACAAGCTAAATTATTACAATTCACTAGAACATTCTTTTCCCCAATAACCAGGAGGTATAACCAGTATGTATTTTAATTTAGGAACCTGCAACGCTTTAAAGATTTCTGGAACATTCGGTGACCCCGCTGGTTTATCAGCAACCGCAATCAGCACGTCATTTGTACCACTCTCACTGTTATTGTTTTGTGCTATTTGTCTGGGAGAGCGGTCTTTCTACGTTGCCATATGTTTTTGTTTATTATCAAGTTATAGTTGTCCAAAGTAATGAAAGACTTTTGATTATGCTGGCATTTTATTCATGTAACATATAATTCCAAGAAGTTATGTAATCCCTTGAAAAACTAAAAATATTATGTCCGAAAATAAACTCGAAGACATATTTATTTCTCTATATTTATTTTTTTTAAATGTATTAAATAGAGCAATTATTGACTCTTATTACATCATATTTAAGGACTATATGAAATGCCGTATAACTATTATAATAATCTTACTTAAACAAACATTCAGATGATGTAAATACAACAGTAAATATTATAACTACATCTTTTCTTACATTCAAATTAGGACAAAAGATATATACAGACAGTAAAGGGCCCCTTAGCTAAAGAAATTAACACAGAAACATAATTGGACATTCTTGAAATGTATCCCAACTTTTCACACCTCTAGGTTTCAATTAAATCTCCTTTCAAAATCAGTTTCATCTCTTTCTGTGACAGTTTTTTTTTTCTTCACTGACCACAGGGCGTATAAAGAATTACATTTGCGTGCTGGCCCTGCTAGTGGTCTAAGGGTTAAGGCTAATTAGTCAACTAAAATGCTTCTACTGTTAGAACACCACACTGCTCACAGATGCAACTCAATAGTAGATTTAAATGCCATGAAATCACAGCAGTTCTTATTTTACATATATACTCAAACTTTTCTGACAACAAAAAAAGATGCACCACCACAACAATGTGCCAAGAGGTACAAAATATATTGATAAGCACCCGCATTACAAGGCATTTCCATGATTATTTCTATATCTGAAAACAGTCACAACTAATTGCAAACACATTCCGTAAAAGTTAAATGTAATGTTCCTACAGATGAAAGCAGATATTTATATAACATCGGACAGTGTAACCAATGGCCCTACAGCATCAACTGAAGAGCAACGGGTTGGGCAACACAGATATAAAGTGAAATCTTTTTCCCCTTGCCCACGTGTTGCCATTTTGCTTTTTCTACCTGCTATTTCACTAGTCTTCATGCCTACAATGAATGCCTTGTGGGGCCCAGGGCAATCTCCCTGTTAGTTTGCACCAGTGCAAACAAACAAAAACAAACAAGACCGAAAATACAGAAAAGCTCTTTATACTGCGCAGTCTTATAACGAATATATGCAAATGTTATATACACATGTTTGCAATATATTCGTACAGGAATGGAGGAAAAGGATAATTATTGCGTGTGGGTGTAACAGAAAAGATGATATAAATGTAATCATAGACGTCTGGAGGAAAGGTACAGATTTGAGTAGTGAGGTTGAATTCAAGGAAGAAACGGAAAGTCTGACATGAGATGAGAAAGAGCAGGAGTAGCCCTAAGTACCTGGCATAGTCTAGTAATTAGAGACGTTGCTGAAAGGAAGGTTTGTTACAGACTTTATATGGAGAACGGGATAAAATGGGAGGCTAAAACTAAGTAAGAATTGTAAGAGGAAATGCAGTCTTGGTTAAAAAACAATACATATAATGATTACAAAATAAGCAGCATAGATAGGAGAGAGTGACATTTTGAATTGTAAAAAGCAGAAAAAAGAAAAATAAAGTTGAATATGGTGGGAATTTGCAAGCAAAACCAGTGGATGAAGGTGAAGGACATAAAGAGAAAGTAGAAGATACAGAAAATAGACGGATATTGGAAAAAGTCAAAGGAACTGGATAGACAATGTTCAATGCCTGGTACCAGACTAAGAAGCCATGAGAAAAGAGACCAAACATAAACCAATAATATGAAATAGCACGGAAATAAATAGCAAGAGAAAAAATGTATGAAATGTTTCTTAAAATGAAATTGTGATCTGAAGAAAGAGAGGGGCTGCAGAAAGAGTTGGAATGCGGGCCGTACCTTCTGAGTTCTTAGTGGTAGGAGGTGAGCTGGCTCCGTCCTGTGTCAGTAATAGAGGCTCTGTTCTTCTATCTGAATGATGCTCTGTTCCCTGCCCTGATCCCCATGCCTTTAAGGCGAAGCTTTTCTCAAACTAACTACATCTTTTCCAAGACCGATGTGATTGGCTCCCACCACAGGAGAAGGCGGGGACCAAAAACGAAACATACCTATCTTTGCCAGGGGCTAAAAACCAAAATTACAAGATTCCTTACTTTTTAAATAATCTCTAAAATCCTTTCGCTGCCAAGATGCCCTAACATGTTACACACGGCTTCTTTTGCAGAATGTGTGGCAGACAGTGGGTTAATTGTACTGCCATGCAATGAGTTTGTATCCTAAGCTGATATAAACTGCACTTTTCTACTACACTTTGTTATTTCAGTGTACTCACTGCCCCTCTGTAGTCAGTTTATAGTCTAATTTTGCAGGCGGTACATTGCCTTGTGTTAATGCACACATTTGTATTTGTGTGTGTGTGTGTGTGTCATTCAATCTCCATCCAAATCTCATGAACACACTACTGTTCTGGTGCAGTCTGTGTTAATGCAAGTCTTGTTCTTTAAGACAAATCTCAGAGCCACCCTCCTAGACTAATAAATGCCCTGCTGTTCCAGTACAGCCACCACACAAGTGAAGCCTAGCTTGTGTCTCAGCAGCTGTTGTGAACTAAATCTCCCAGCAACCTTTACCAGCCAAAAGATGTTGGGGGAGGCTGGGCGTTGTCGTTTATACAAAAGCTGGAGAGTTGCAGCACTGATGTCCTTTTCCTAAACTAAGTAGTTTATTATAGTACAATCCCTCTGTCTAATGTTAACATAAAAATCCACAATTACAGGTATGGGATCCATTATCTGAAAACCCATTATCCAGAAAGCTTCGAATTACGGAAAGGCCGTCTCCCATAGACTCCATTATAATCAAATAATCCAAATTTTAAAACTGATTTCCTTTTTCTCTGTATTAATAAAACAGTAGCTTGTAGTTGATCCAAACTAGGATATAATGAATCCTTATTGGAAGCAAAACCAGCCAATTGGGTTTATTTAATGTTTACCGTACATGATTTTCTCGGAGACTTAAAGGAAAACTTTACCCCCAAAATGTAACATGCAACAGATATTATATCACATTAAGTGGCATATTAAAGAATCATTCAAACTGGAATATATATTTAAGTAAATATTGCCCTTTTACATCCCTTGCCTTGAACCAACATTTCAAGATGGTCTGTGTGCTGCGAGATCACCTGACCAGAAATACTGCAGCTCTAACTGTAACAGGAAGAAATGTGGAAGCAAAAGACACAACTCTGTCTGTTAATTGGCTCATGTGACCTAAAAAGTATAGATTGTTTGGTATGTTTGTGTGCACCGTGAATCATACAATCCCAGTGGGCTGCCCTATTTATGATTACCCAATGGCACATACTACTAAAAAAGTATATTATTATGAAAATGGTTTATTTACATGAAGCAGGGTTTTACATATGAGATGTTTTATGCAATATATTTTTATAGAGACCTACATTGTTCGGACGTATAATTTTCCTTTAAGGTATAAAGATCCAAATCTACATTATCTGGAAAAACCCCAAGCATTTTGGATAACAGGTCCCATACCTGTACCATGTATTCTTCTCAATGGTTCAGGCTAATGAAGGTGCTTATTCCCATCGATTATTTTAACAGTCCTTACCCTGGTGAAGGACGGAGTCACTTTAGCTCTATACTCATAGTTCATTGCTGAGCAGAGCAGTGATTTTAGCTTTTTCCTTACTAATCTGTTGGTTTAGCCATATTCACTAGAAGCCAATGTACCTCCTCCATGCAGCGCCTCTTGCTAATCCACTGCTCCAGCCCTTCACAACACCTCATTCATTCAATTCTAATCCAGACCTGAATCTCTCATTCACTAATCCATAGCTGTTCTACTCCGCTGCCGCATAACAACGTGCTTGCAGCCGGCTCAGCACATGAATATGTACACATGCCCACTGTAATTCCCTCCATATACAACACCTATTCACTGGAATCTATGGAACACTTCACACTGAAAAGTTAGTACTTGTAAACCTCAGGTTTCAAGATTTTCTCTTAAGACATTTTAACATACGTAGTGCAGGACTGGCCTGAATCCCATTTAGCATACAGCAGGCAATAAATGATCCCTTTTGCTACACTTAAAATAGACGTGTGCATAAGCAGCCACTGCACAGATACTAAGCTAACAGATACTATAGCTAACTCCTAACATGCCTCAGTTTCTACAATTTGGTTCACTGTGGTCCCCTATAGTAGTTCCTTTTTTACGCACAGTCTTAATGGAAGAGTCAGAAGCTGGGCCACCATTAGAAATCACGGGGCCCCGTACAACTAAATTTTCAGGGCCCCCAGGCCCCACCCCAGATCCCACCTACTCCACACCACAGTTAAAGACCACACAGACATCAGCGCTAAAAAAGGTAACCCCCCACACTCACACAAGTTATAAAAAGCTCTTTATGGTCAGGGCCCCCTTATAAGTTAAAAAAAACATTGGTGCCAGGGCCCCCCTTACAAGTTAAAAAAAAAATGGGGCCCCAAAGAATATTTTTTTTTTTAAAAAAAAAAACCTTGGCGCCAGTGCCCCCCGTACAAGTTAAAAAAAATTGGGGCACCAGAATTTTTTTTAAAAAAAACATTGGTGGCAGGGGCCTATAGAGTATTAAAATAATACATTGGTGGCCAGGGGATTAAAAAAAAAAACCCCACATTGGTGTTCAGTAGAATTGAACTCGTGGCTTCAGGACTTCAACTTCGCCTCCTTTTTTGACAACTTGAACTTCCGTATTCAAGTTGTGCGGGACTTCGGAAGGGCGGCACGGCTTTGACGCTGGTAAGGGGGCCTGGCTCTTTTGAAAAGTGCAGCACTGCCGGGCCCCCCTTCAGGCCAGGCCCGGTACATTTGTACCCCCTGTGCCCCCCTGATGGCGGTCCTGGTACCACAGGACTGGTCATACAGGGAGTCGGTACCACAGAGAAGTACAAAATGGCGGTTTCAGTCGGACTGTTTATACTGAGGCGTTGGTACCACAGAAGTGGCTGGACAGCCAGCTGGTGGGGCCAAAGAACTGGCTATAGTGGGAGATCACTGGTAACACATTGGGGTGTCAGTACCACAAACACAGTGAGACTTGGGAGCTGGCGACACGTTTTCACCACATATTTACAGCCAGTGTAGAAGAAGGAGCCAATGAGCAGATACATTTCCTGGTACAAGACCTACTTGTCTTGCAATGGGTGGAGCTGAATATCCTTGTGTAACGCAACATATTCCTCGACTGCAGATAAGATAGGGCGGAGCAGCCAACACCTGTATAGACCTGTTATCTCGAGGTGACCAATAGAAGCAGTTTCTCTCCTTATGGCTGAGGTGGGCGTGACGGGGGCGCTCCAAGACGGCCTCAATCGGTTGCGGTGCTTTAGTGGTGCGGATCTCTCAGCTGAGGGGCAGGAGTCCGGTGCGCGCCAGGCACGTTCTGGCTCAGTCAGTAGCTGTGGGGCGCTGTGAGGTGCGGATCATGGCTTCGGTGTTTGTAAGGGGGGCCCGGCTCTTTGAAAAGTTCAGGCCCAGTACACTTGTACCCCCTGTGCCCCCCTGATGGCGGCCCTGGTCAGAAGCAATTGCAGCATTTGTCTGTTCCGATCAGACTTAATAGACATAAGAATCACATTCCCATACTGTAGCTTTCACTTTGGATTCTATAACTTGTATAAACAATTCAGATATGTGTAATTTTAGAGATATTTAGAGAATAAACTTGCAATTATAAAAAACACGAGCGTTACCTTATTTCTGAAAAACTCTGAACATAGAAACTGGAATGAATAAAATCATTGAATACCTGGAAAAATTCAAGTTCGTAAGATGAAAAAATATTGAAAAATTTAATTAGATATACTAATATGGAGAATACTGGCGTTAAAGGCCATGGAGCAAGTACCCCCCACTCAATTCTAAATTCGGGTAAAATCGACGATTACATAGGAGTATGGGAAGGAGATGAATTATCTTTGTCCACTTTTATAGAATATTGCAACCACACAGTAAAAGGTATTTTGTTTACCCATGAGACTAATCTATAGATTGGAAGATATAAAAATGGATTATGAAAAAGTGGTAAGGGCTGATCGTAAGGATTTGTTACACTACAGAACCAATTTTGAGCTTAAGAGAAGTTAGAATAGGGTACAATCCAGTGTGCGCTTCTGCACTACGTATAATAGCGATGTACATTCCATCCGGAAAAGTATCTGTAAGTACTGGGGGGTACTTCTCGAAGACCCTATTTTGGGTAAAATATTGGATAACCCCCCTTGTTTGTATATAGGAGAGGTAAGAACTTGAGGTCACACATTTCAAAGAGCTTGTACACCTCCAATGAGAGGGGGAAAGAAAGTACATGGCTCAAATATAAAGGCACATATAAATCTGGACGTATTAGGTGTAAAACTTGTTCTATCATTAATACATCCAAAACGTTTCAAAGTTCGATCACCGGTAGGAGCTTTAATATTAATCAATATTTTAATTGTACATCTAAAGGGGTTATATATCTGGCAAAATGTGATTGTAGTGCCCAGTATGTAATCAAATTCAAAATTTGAATGTTGATAAACATAGTGTAGTGTCTTTCACTTCAAATTGTAGTCACTTACTGCAGTCAAAATTTTAGCAATATTGTGGGGTAGGGGGTCAAAAGGCATGTAGGACCTGTTCTAGGTCGGTTATGACACCGGAGAGGTGCAAAATTTGTAAAATGTAGTAAAGAAATGATATGATGTTTTGAGCATATACATTGTGGCCCACCAGCTTTTGCTGCACTAAGGGTGAAAGCACACATGGTGATTGGTCACAGTAACTCGCAGCGACTTTTTAAAAACTGTGATCTTGGCATATACCGCAAAAGTCACTAAGACCAATCGTTTTGTCTTTGCTCCCAGCATCCCACTGATATACAGAATCTTCCTAGGCTCTGTTGTAGGCTCTGTAGTTCGACTACAGCTGGAGGTTTGCAAACTGGACATCTCCAGATTAAATACTGTTTCCCCTTCAGATTGATGCCCCAGCTATCCTGTATCATCCAGCAGTGTATTGGAATGATTGGTTCCCTGGTCAGAATAGACATACACAGCTTGCCCACCTTTCTCTTGTCCCAAAGGAGCTATGGCTTTACTTCACTTATTTATTACCATACACTGGCAGACATGACTCATCAGCAGATATTTTCAAAAAGTTGACTAACTGAGAGATGTCCCAGGACATGGAAACGCTGTTTTGGGCAATTTTAAATGATATGTATACATGATATGTGTTATGTGTGGTCGGATTTAATCTGTCCTTGAATGCACACGTCCTAAAACCATTGTTCCAGATTATAATAATGGAACCTCTGAAGGTAACTTATTACCTATGATACTGAACTACCATCCCTTGTGATGATCCGGCCAGTGCCTGAAGATACAGAGTGCTAGGGTTTTTTTTTTAGGAATGTTTTACACAGGATGCCTAAATAGCCTTAGGCTCCCATATTCTCATTTTGGTCAGTCCCCTGCTACACACTGTGTAATTGTTGGTCCCCATGTTACAGAGGATAGCTTTAACGTTTTGTAATGGGTAACTGCCTCCCCAGGGAATCAAGGATAAAAAAGTCACCCTTAACCCTGTGACCATTGGGAATAGTTAGTTTATTAGAAAAAAGTCATCATTCCGTTAGTGTGACTAAAATCCAAAATAGGGGCAGTCATAACAACTCACATTTGGAGCTACAGATGAATTGTTGGAAACTTGAAGGTATTTTTTGTGCCAGTACTGAAGCTGTCATCTGTGAGATAGGCTCTTTCCCCAGGAAATTTGTCTAACTAATAATAAGGGACAGTGTATGGCCAGGTATGTGGTCCAGTTAAGGACAATGGCACGTAGAGTGATTTGGGCAATGCGTGTGAATCAACTAAAAGAACTTGTGCAAGCAATTGTCATTTGCTTGGAAACTCTGACTGTGCTTTCAGACGATTCAGTGCAATGAGGGCAATTTAGGATGTATAATCTCCACTCCAGGGGTTACTAAAAAAAAGAAGGCTGGAAAAAAGTGTCTGAAATCGCTCCCTATGACAGAACCCTAAAGATTCTCCTGGGGTCATAGTAGATGGCTCAGGGGCACAACATTAATTTGTTGACATCCAATACGGAAATGCATCAACTAAGGTTCACAGTGGCAGTAATCCATAGCACCCACATGTTCTCTTTCAATACAGTTGGCAGTACATGCCTAGTTGTGGTTGGGCAGTGTCTGACTGTAATGCCTCTTTGTGCATGTATGCCAGCTTGGGAGTTGTGTTCCCCAGACCATCATTTGAACCTGTTGGATTGTAGATGAACCAACGAAAACCGAATATTTGATCTTGGTTGATAAATACCCATCAGCAGATGAAAAATTGAAGAGGAAACTGTCACTTGTATAGCCAGTTGTACAAAATCTGTTGTATAGGACATGAGACAAATGATCATATACCTTGGAGCAGGGGTGCCCCAAAGGTAGATCGGGATTTACCAGTAGACCTTTAGCTGGTAATATTATACTAATAATAACAACACAATAATGACATAATAATAATACATAATAAATAGTAAAATTCTTAAATATAGCAATATAACTTTACCCATAAATCAATATAATATTTAAGCAATAAAAAATGCTAACAATTCGATTATGGATGTAGATCATAATGGGACAATATCACTAAAAATAGACCACACATTGGTAAAGTATGGGCACTCCTGCCTTGGAGGGTCAGCCAGGGTATGGCCATCTTTAGATTGACTGATCATAGCTAATTGCTGATAGGTTGCTATAGGTTATACCTACATTATTAGATTACCGTGTGGTCATACTAGTGTGCAGCAATATGTCTCAAAACAGTCTATTCATGGACCGTAAAGCCTTTGTTGAGAACTTCAACTCCCAACATCCTCTTCGAGCCATTGCGGAGTTGAGATTGGGTTCTCCCAGAAATACCAGTTTTACTACTAAAGAGACAATTTAGCAATGAATAAACCACATTCATTTAGAGAGAATGGATTCTAATTATAGGGAACGTAAGAAAGCTTTCCTGTAACAGAGCAATAGTGTTCCAAGTGACACAGTCTACCATTGAGTATGTCTCATGCCTAATGAATCAGAAAGCCTTCCAGGGAGAGAAACTGTTTTCTGCTGGGTAGGGAGGGGGGTCCTTCATAATAAGAAACACTGCTTTCTAATTAGTATTATAGGCTTTTAATGAGCAAAGCTAAAAGTCTTATAATTAAGACTAAACCAAATGATCATGTTTTCTAGGTATTGTTACGGCATGTGGTTCTTATACAATTAAGGATGATTTACCCTTGCAGGGAGACAATTCAGTGACAATAACCTCATTGGATCATCCACCTTTCTCCCCCAAATCATTGTTTACTTTAGAATTTTGAAAACCTCCCTCATCTGGATCATCAACAACTTTCGGAGTGATTCTCATCTCTTGTACCTGAGCACCATCCCTTCCCCCCTTCCACAGACAACGCAGGCTTTTGTCCTGAGGGCAGGCCACTTGCATATAGACCTTCCATTGTCCTGCCTTATTGGCGTAGCCTTGCTAGGCCGAAAGCCTGCACAATGAAATCTTACATACAGTAAAAAGGGGACATTAAAAAACTCTCCACAATAACTCTTGTGTTTAAAAAAAAAAGGAGCAATGAAAGTTTGATAAGGGATACAAACCCCCCCTTCCTCTCCTCCCTCTCCGGGATTGAAAACACAGAATATCTTTCTAGGCCAGGCTCATGGGGCTTTTTTTTCTTGATTTTCGGCTTGTCTTTGTGTGTACGCTCTTTGTTCATTCCAGGTGAACCGAAATCATGTGATATGAAAGGGGACAGAGCGGGTTATTATAAAGGGTTTTCGGGCTCTGCCGAGGGCTGTCAGTGAGAAGATGCGAGCTTGGGGGAAGCATAGATATCTGCCTGCGGGGCTGTATCATCAGCCTTCTCTTGGCATCACCCTGGTATCCCTGTGAATGACAGATAGACACACACCCATGTATCGTATGGGATAGACAAGTCTGCTTATACCCGGAGATCCTAAAATATCTACTTGGATTATAATATGGAGCGTGCTGTAAGAAGACGGCTGCACTTCTTACATCTCTGAAGATTATATAACGGTTGATGGAAAGGAATACATCAATATATGGAGATATGTATGTATTGTAAGTTGACTTTACATATCCAGTGACCAAACCTGGCCATGCTCTAGTCATAGATAGAACAGTTGAATATGTCACAGAAGACACAACAGAAGATAAATCCATGCCATTCTGATTCTTTGTTGTCTTGGACAGATGAATGAACCGTCCTCCATCTTTCAAAGGTATATTGGAAAGTGCATCTATATTATTATATCTGGTTTGGGAACCTGTTACTTTATTTGGTTATCTTAGTTATGGGCCCTTCATCCAGAGGCTTTCTGCGACCCTCTGTGTCAGTTGAGTGGGAGGAGCTATGGAATCGTATAAGGGATATGAGGGTATATATACATTTCATTATGTTTTGATAGTAATTCCGTACATTTACAGTAAGACTAGTTGGAATTAACCTTTATTGAATGGAAAGCACATACATTAAGGAGAGAGCATCTGCCCCAAGCCTTTCCATACACACACACATACATCTTTTCCTTGACAGCATAAATTTCCATGAAGCTATGAAAAAAGCTGGTTGTTGGCCTGCCTATGCTCATATACATGTATGCTCATTCTACGTGTATTAGATCATGTCCAAAAATTCCCATTAAAGGGGTTGTTCACCTTCCAACATTTTTTTTTCAGTTAAGTTTTTTCAGACTGAAAATGGCAGGGAAATTATACTTTAAACTTCAATTTTGGAAAACATGGTAAAAAATAAAAAGCAACTGAAAAAGGTATTTTTTTTTTCTGGAGAACGATCTGAAAACAACTCAACTGAAAAAAAAAGTGTTTGGAAGGTGAACCACTCCTTTAAATGGGGTCACCCATGGGCCGCACGGGTATATTGCTTCCAAAAAATTCCCCTTTGAAAGTGAAACTAATGAAATATATGAATATGTATATAACAGTTTTAACAAAGTTCTGTGCAATGCAACTTTCATCAATGCCTCCCATTTAAATGGCAGTTGTATGGGAGTATAGGCATGTGTATAGTTCCTCAGCAGTATTTTGTAAGCAGGTATGGCAGTAGCTCCTGCCTCTCATCTAATATCGGCTGAGCCTCAACAGATTCTCTCAATCTTGCTTCTAACCATACTCCTAACCCCTGGAAAACCTACTTTAGGTGACCATTAATAGGCCAGAATTTGGCAATGCACTCTCTGAGTACAGGTGAGACAAATACACTGTCATTTTAAGGCACAGAATTAAGCAAGATGGGACAGTTACACTATCTTACCCTAAGGCACCTTTTTAAGCACAGGTCAGCCAGTCATTCTAGGCGTGAGCTAGTTACACTCTATCATTCTAAGGCACCTGCTTATGCACAGGTAAGACAAATAGACTTTGCCAATCCATAAATTCACAAGTGTTTTGTCAGAATGGCCTCTGGCTCTGGCTATTAGAGATCCAATAGGGCTAGTATAAAGATTTAAAATCGAAATCCTGGCACTGGAAAGTTATTATTAAAAATGTTATTGTATGAAGCCGATTTGGTGACCGTGGGTAAAAGAGAATTTGTTCTCTGTGAATGTTTTCATTGCTTTCATCACAGGACCTTCCCTTTAATGCAGAGTCTGTTGAATGAATGTATAATTTACAGGTAACTGTAATATGTAAAGTATTTGGTTAATTCCTTGCAATAATGGGCTGGTCACCACAATTTCCTTTTATATTTAATAGCTCACATATCAGCCTTTTGATGATTCTAAACATGAATTTATATGGTATCACACACTCGCGTTCATTTGCTACTGGGCTACCACAACAAATAAATATCGTTTCCTAATAGCATTATACATTCTAGGAGAAGAAGTAGCAATTGTTTTGCAAACTCCGTTTATTTCACATACAGGTATGGGATCTGTTATCCAGAATGCTCGGGAACCTGGGGTTTTCTGTGATTTTAAATCAACTAAAACATAATTTTAATATTAAATAGACCTAAAAGGAACAGGTTTGCCTCCAATTAGAATTAATAATGTCTTAACTGGGATCAAGTACAATTTATGTATTTTATTATAATGGAGACTATGGGGCAGATTTACTAAAGGATCAAGTGGTGACAATTCACCAGTGTTACCGCCCGCAGGAACATCTGCAAATTAGTAACGGGTGCAGGTGCAAATTCGCTAGCGAAAGAGATAGACGCTAGCGGTCATTCACACTCTATCGCCAGGTCGTCAATTTGCTCTGGCGAATGGACGTTATTCCGCAAATTCACTAAAATGCGGATTTTACTAAACGTTACCTCTTTCACCAGATTTGCCTCCGTCACCTCAGACCAGGTGAAGTGCAATGGAATTTTTTTTGGGTAGCCAAAAGGAGTCTGCAACAAGGGTAGCCAAAAGGAGTCTGCAACAAGTCGCGTGTGTGACATGGCGCCACAAAAGTGAGCGTAACTAAATAGAGCAGTGGCCTACAGTGACGTGTAGAAGTTACTGAAGGTTGTAATGTCCCTACGTGCTATATGACTACTTCTGATAAGCCAGTGACTTCTATAGGAACATGCTGATACCTATGTAACCCTGAAGAACCTGTGCTTCGTTTATACGAAGGTTTTGCTTTTCTGTTGACTAAAGCTGCCGACAGACCGTGTCGGCAGCTTATTGGCCCGTGTATGGGGGCCCCCGACGGGCTTCCCCGATCGAGATCTGGCCGAAAGTCGGCCAGATCTTGATCGGATGGGGTTAAAAATCCCGTCGGATCGCGGCCGCATCTGTTCGTTGATGCGGTCCTGCGATCCGACCGCCAGTTTGTGAGAGCTAGGATCCGATCGTTGGGCCCTAGGGCCCACGATCGGATCTGCCCGATATTGCCCACCTTCAAGGTGGGCATATCAGAGGGAGAGCCGCTCGTTTGGCGATCTATCCGTGTATGACCACCTTTAGAAGGGAATCACGGTTAGAGATCAGGGGGCCCTGAGAACTGCAGGAAGGGCCCCAATCTGACAGGGAACAAATAATTGTTAGAAGGATAACAAGGGGGGACAGACCTTTTGTATATACTGACAATATCTTACACAGTTTAAGTTGTTTGTTGGTTTAAGGCCTTTACATTTGTTCCTGCGCAGTGGTTTGTGTTAACAGATACGTTCCCATGAAAAAGACACCACCCAGGAAGGCAAGAGTAAATGCTTGTGTGTAGGGGCCCTAAAAGAGGCCTCTGTGGTGCAGGGGGCACCCAAAAACCAGCCCTGAAGGGCACAGGTTAAAATAGTTTCAAAAACAGTTTTTATTACTAGTGGCTGTTGTTAATCATTTTAATTATGTTTTCATCCAGCACTATAAAGTCTGATAGAGCCTGAGAGATGTTTTTGTTCTCACTGACATGAATTGATTTTCAAAGGTAGATGCATGAATAAAATACACCATCTTATCTAGGGTTTTTTTTGATAGTACAGCACGGGGGTCAGATTTTGTAGAATACCATAACATTTTGTGCTATTGCATGACAAGATTTGTGCGACCAACAGAATCTGATCAAAATCTTCTATATATAATTTAGCCCTTCTTTTTCTAAACTGCCATCTCCCATGATTCCCAGCCAGGCTGTAGTGAGAGTAGCTGTACAAAAGCTGCAATGCTCAGGCTGAGAATCTACGATAAGAAATCTATAAGGCGGAAAATATGTATCAAATGTGTTACTGCACAAGTTGAACTGGAACAAAGTAAAAGAGTTTGAATGATTTTTTTTGCACTTTTTTTTAATAGATAAAGGACTTAACAAATATTCAGAAAACTTTTATTCTGTGCATCAGTCATTGTATATTTTATTCTTTTTTGTGTATTTGATGCAAACTTGAGAGAGATAAATTGATATGCATTTGAAAGCAGTTATGTAACTTTTATTAAAATGCAACGAGCTGCACTTGTATGTGACCTGCTCACTTCACAATTGTGAATCTGGAATGTGCTGGCGCTTTAGAAATGAATGCAGTAATATTAATGTGGGGGTCCCGTTCATGAATCACATAGAACAACTGGAAGCTGGTATAAGATTTTGTTATAGAAATTGAATTAAATTGCTGGGAAAGGATTTAAAGGTTTGGTTCATCTTTAAGTTACCTTTTAGTATGTTATAGAATGGGCAATTCGAAAAAAATGTTTCAATTGTTTTTAGTTTATTTATAGTTTTTAGTTATTTGTCGTCTGCTTCTGAATCTTTCCAGCTTTCAAATGAGGGTCAGTGACCCAATCTAAAAACAAATTGCTACTTATTACTCATCTTTCTATTCAGGTCCTCTCCTTCATATTCCAGTGTCCTTAGACCCTAGCGACCATATTGCTGAAATTGCACACTGGGGAGCTGCGGAATAAAAAGCTAAATAACTCAAAAAAAACACAGAAATAAAGATACAATTCAACTGGAAATTGTCTCAGAATATCACTCTCTACATCATATTAAAAATTAACTCAAAGGTAAAAAAACCTTGAATAGTACAATTTTTTGTCTGTCTGTGTTCAGCACTTATGTCCCCTCCAATTAACTTTTGTGTTAGTGTGGAACGTACCTAAATATCTGCCTCAGTGGTCACCACAAATAAACCATCACCCTGCACTCTTGCTACAGATGCCCCTTATCTTTTATACCAGACACATGGGGGCAAATTCACTAAGCGCCGAAAATACGCTAGCGACGCCTTCACCGCACTTTGCCAGGGCGCCGCTAATTCACTAAAATCCAAAGTTGCACTCAGGAAGGCGAAAGGTAGCGAAGTTGCGCAAGTGTCAATTCATTAAGCAAAGCGAAGTTACGCTAGCGATGCCTAATTTGCATACGCGCCAAGTTAAAGTACAATGTATAGTTTAGGTGCCATATGTTAGGAAATGTAGGGGGGAAGGAGGGTACCCCCAAAAAAATTTACGATCTTTTTCAGCCTATCACCCTTAAAAAGTAAAAGACGCCAGCGTTTTTTGGGACAGAAAAAATGTCAACTATTTTTGAAGCAAGTCCTATCTACTCTATTGCACTTCGCCTGGTCTGAGGTGGCGAAATAAAGTCTGGCGCAAGAGGTAACTTTCAGTAAAATGCGCAAGTTAGTGAATTAGCATAGTTACATCCCTTCGCCCTAGCGCAACTTTGTCTGACGTGGGGGTGCGAAGTAGCGCTAGAGTAGGTCTACTTCTCTAGCGAATTTACGCCAGCACCCGTTAGTAAATTGGCAAAGTAACAAAATTACGTCACGCTGGCAAATTTGCGGTAGCGTTAGCCACTTTGCATTTTAGTGAATTTGCCCCATGAACTCCACATGCTGCATATCTACTCGGCACTTATTTTAGATCAGGTATGGGTTCTCTGAGCTACAACTCCTAGTATCCCACTTAAACACATCTCCAAAAAATATACAATTTAACAGTTGTTTTATATATTCTGTATTCCTAAATGGGCCCTCCATTATCCCACCAGTAGCCAAAGCTTGTCATGGGGTTGCAGAGAGCTGAAGTGCAGCAACAATAACTGGAGATGCTGTAGGTTGGACATCCCTGATTTATGTAACCATTGCCCCAGGTATTTCTTCCTACATTTCCAGGGTTCTGTCCCTGATTTCTATGCATGTATCAAGCTACACGGTTTATGGGCCCTTGCACACCAGCATTTGAGGATGCATTGTAACGGAGTTAAGGGAACCCATTGCTTTTAGTTTAGCATGCAGTTTCTATATTCTGAACTTGCACATCCTGCAAAGCTGTATCTCAAATCGACATTTGAATAAAATGCCCATGTGTAAGGGCCCTTTTAATTTTGGGAAGCTTTTTGGTTGGTGCATTCCACCATACAGCAAGAGGGAGTTACTGCCCAGTTGTCTGTATGGCTGGTTGTCTGTGTGCCCTGAAACACTGAATGCAGATAAAACTTGACATGCTTATTTATATCTGCATCCAGCATTTCAGTGCACTCCTGTCAGTATAGTCCCCATAGAGAAGACTGAGGTCATTTAGCGCATGTTTCGGTGCCACGGAATACACAAAAAAAAAACCCACTGCCCAGGAATGCACTTAGTAACGACTCTGTGTATGGGCCCTTTGTGGGTGAGGAGGTGGAATCCCTTCCTAGACATCGCAGGCTCCCTGGCTATTTAACTTTAAGTTAACTTTTAGTATGTTATAGAAAAGCCAATTCTAAGCAACTTTTTAATTGGCCTTCATTTTTTCTTTTTTTATAGATTTTGACTTTTCCTGCTTTCAAATGGGGGTCACTGACCCCATCTAAAAAAATACTCTGTAAAGCTACAAATGCATTGTTATTGCTACTTTTTATTACTCATCTTTCTATTCAGGCCTCTCCTATTCATATTCCAGTCTCTCATTCAAATCAGTGCATGGTTACTAGGGGAATTTGGACCATAACAACCAGACTGCTGAAATAGCAACACGGACAGCTGCTGAATAAAAAGCTAAATAACTCAAAAACCACAAGTAATAAAAAACAATTGCAAATTGTCTCCGAATATCACTCTCTACATCATACTAAAAGTTAATTTAAAGGTGAACAACCTCTTTAAGGTATACTTGGATAGGCAGGCTGAGGATGATTGGAAATTTAGGGGATTAACAAAACTCAAATAATTTACTGTGGAGTAGTTGTCCAAACACAATGAGATTAGTAAAAGCAGCATTCTGATTGGTTGTCATGGGTTTTATGCCAGCGTAAGCTTTTTTCCATAAATCTCTGTTACGATATGGGCTATAATAAAGTATGCAGGGAGTCCTCATAGAGATGAACATGATGCAGAAGGTGAACGTGCTTTATAGTACAAACAATACTGTGCATTTTATCAGGGATTACTGACACTTTTAAGACTTTTCTTCTTTATTCCACTTTGCCTTTATGGGCAGTTTTGTGTAGCTCGTTGTAGAAAAGTCCAAGGATATACTTATACTTACATAGCTCAATTGTGAGATTTTTCTAAACGGAATTATAAATGCCTATGAGTAGGCACGAAACGCATTAGGCCCTTTGTCTCTCATGCATAAATAAATGTTTTTTTACTTTTACTAACTCAGTATTTATAATTACTTTTTGAAGAATCTCACAATGGAGCTACGTTTTATATTCTAATGCACCTGGACTGGGGTGAACCCTTGAGTTCTTCTCTTTATTTACTTATTTTTGTTATTGTATTTTCATATAAAGTTTTTGGCAGTGCTCATATAAATATTTGTTATAGCTTTGCACCATTTTCTCACATTTTTATACTAATACGTGTGCAAAGCACTGGACATCATACTTGGCTCATGCATGTGTATCCTTCCATACAGTGAGTGTGTGTGATGGCAGCCATGTATCTCATTAGCACAGTGGGGCATTTCTATTCGCTCTTCCAGGAGTTTCACTTTACATTCAGTGGAGGTGACAGACGCAGTTTCTTGTGCTGCTCACCATCTAAATCTGCTGATGCATGAAACCCCCATGAGCCTCCAGGATAGAATGCAAAGGAAAATGCTAAGGGATAACTGTACTTGGTGAGAAATATGTACAATAACTGTGCAGCACCTGCTGTCCATCTGTACTGAGTTAAATGCACCTGTTGCACATCTGGAACTAGTTGACGGCTTGGGAAACAGATGCTGGAGTTTGGCTGTTTATATTGGCTCATTATACCCTGTGTCCAAAAGCAGGAGGTCATACCCCACATCTGGAGAGTATCACAGATAAATAAACCTAGTACTCTGCAAGGCTCATGGTACCCAGGGCACTTTGTCCAACAGCAGAATAGGCAAAATGCTTCTGTCCGTCTGGCAGCACTCCTAAGGTTATGTATTAGAAAGTGCCTTGAAAATCCTTAGAATTGGTGACAGGGGGCATTTGACTGACAGTGTTCTCTGCTACAGGGCAGCACCAGCCAATACACCGCCATGTGCATTCTGCCAAGCATTTCTCAGGTATCGTTATGCAGTGAGACAGTTATCGGATGCCTGATCAAGAATTGAATTAAAATAAGAATGTCATAAGAAAGATATGGAGCCTACAGGGATTCTGGAGGCCATACATATTTACTTGAAGAGCGAGGTGTATTTGTGCAACAGACAGCAGAAGTGGTACAGACTTTCCCAGTTTTTACCAGAAAAAGGAGTATAAGCCAGGGATATCTTTCTAATGGTTATCCCAGAATTCTAGGAGTTGTAGATTAACAAAAGCACATCCCTTTGCTAGGAAGATTATTTGCTTAATTCTCATTCTGCCTTGTTTTGCAGCTGTTTCTGGCAGCAGATTTTTATACAGGTTTAGTGCTTGGGGGCATGAAGGGTTAAAACAGATGATTTCTTGACTGTTAATTCCGTAGGCAGCTGGGTAGAACAAGGGACCCTTGTCTCTTGTGTCACCCATTCTCATTGCATCTCCATGGGAGAACACTCTGGGCCCTTCAGAGCCCGGGGCGAGACACTGAGCCATTTTGGCTATGACAAGGAGGAGGTGCCAGTAGAGCGATGTAGAATGGGAGAAAGGAGGGGAGTCCTTAGGAATGTGTCTGAGTGTCGCACAGCTGTGTCCCCAAGGTCTTTTTTATAGGAACATTTATGCAAGAAAAATGGCACATTGAGAAAGGGTGTTGTTCCTTTGATTCAAGTTTAAACCATTATCCCTCCAGTTGCACCCGTCAGCATTGTACTGGATTTTTTAATTCAGATTACAGCAAGAAGCCAGTTCTTACTGCCCCTTAGCGCCCTAGCACTTCTGATAGGTCTTTTTTACTTTTCCAAAGTTTTTACTTTATGGGCCACATTGGCACTGGCTTCCTCAGACACCGTCCCTGCCCCTTCCTAACACCACTCAACTGTAGTTTCCAATTCTATAATGTTATTTTGTTGTTAAATCAGTTGTGTGGCCTAAAGTTACATTACTTTTACATTTGGCCTAACAGCCACTGACCAGCAAAGGTTTTAGAGCTAACGACTATCCACAGAACTGCTGTTCCATTGCCTTCTACAAGTTTTTTTATTGGGAACCTATAGGTGAGTTGGCTTATGGGACACTGGAACCTCGTGCCTAGTCTTAATAACAGGCAGCCTGCAAGATTCTAACCAATCAAATATCTGCAACTGGACAAAAACAGGCCAATAAACTGCAAGCCTAGTCTCAAATATCCACATAATGACAATAACAGGTCAGTAAGCCTCATGGAATCTCATGCCTAGTATCATGGGCAGGAAAGCTGCAATTTTACTTTATTAAAGGGGAACTCCAGCTCCCAAACCAAAATTTGATAAAGAGGCCAACATAACACAGAAACCCCAAATATACCCATCACAGTTACCTGTTTCTTCAAAAAGTATGAATAAATGCCATTTTCTATGCTGCAATCCAGCTGTTTAACAGTTCTTCAATTTCTGCATCATTTGAAATTCCTGGCAGGGAAGGAGGGACTAAACTTCTCCACAGCTTACAGACAGCATGCAGGAACTACATAACCCACAATGCATTGCACTGTGATGTTCTGTTCCTTATTGAAATCATGTGTGCAGCAGGGAATTGTGGGGTTTGGAGGATGCAGGCTGAGGACAGCTGGCTGTTGATACAAAGTAACAGTAGTCAGCCAGCTCAGCAAAGTAGTCAGACAGATCAGCAGGAGAGCAGGGGGCTAGGCTTAGGGAACTGTCAGAAACCATTAAAAATCATGAAAATTCTGCATATATTTTAATTGATGTATATTGCAAAGTTACTTGAAATTATGTTTACTTTTCAAAAAGCTTAAGATATGTTTGTGTGGAGTTCCCCTTTAACTATAACAAAAAACGAAATCTGCTCCCCGCTAAACTACTTTAAACCATAAGGTGGGGGTGAAATATCTTAATAATGGATGAGTGCTTATTTCTTTGTGCCTTAAGAAACCCAGTGTAGAGATTACACGCTGCCATGTATTTATGCATACCCAGATATAGAGGCAATTAAGTAGAAGAACTCTTGCACAAAGGCTTGCTACATTTACAGGAGAGAGCGGAGCTTCACTTAGCTCTTTTAAAATGAAGGAATTGATGCCTTGTGACCTGTGGCCTTTCAGTAGGGCACAGAGTAGGGTCATCCAGCTGCAATGCCACCACACTGACATTTCTCCTTACAGCCCCATGCATTAAATTCTTCTATTGTCTCCTCCGGTTTTTCTGCTTTCCCCTGTTGACAGCAAATGCCGATTGGCAGAGAGAAGGCGGAGAAGGGCGGGGAGGGGGGAGCAGAGTGCTGGCACGCAGCACCTTATCAATGCCCCATTGTGTGAGCAAGAGCATTAATTCTAGTCCCCAGCTGTAATGGGAAAATAACTACTACATATTTCTGTTAACCCACCTATGCAGTGCTCACAAGCAAAACTATTCTTGTCGCTGCGAGGTAAAAGGTGACTAGATCTTTCCTTCCTTTAATGCAGGATATCTTTAGAATAGTTTAAAGACAAACCATGAATCTCAGCAGGGATAATGTACATTTTGCAGTCCAGCTAAGCAGAACTGTAGCTCCCAATATCCACCCACCACCTAAAGAATTCCTGGGGCATACTCAGAGTTCTTAAAGTCCTTGCTCAGCTAGAAAGCTGGTCTGGTCACCTTACTAAAAGGAATCTCATTTTTTTTAATATATATATATATATATATATATATATACAGTATATATATATATAGAATTAGTTGAAATCTCCAGCAACAAACACTGGCATTAGACTGAGTCATAGTCAAGAGCTCAGCATGGCACCATCATAAAATTCCAACTTTCCAACAACTCATTTGTTAGTTTGCCACCCTGCTAGAGTTACCCCAGTCCACTGTAAAGCTGGCCATAATACTCCATCTCAAACCTGCTGTGGTCATGTAGAAGTCAATGACAATGTTCCTTTTACAATTGGAAGATATCATGATCTGTGCTGGGTTTCATACCATAATCCAAAAATATTGGAGTTTTTGGGTGCTTTTCTGGAGTTGAATATGAAAAAGTTTAGAATTTTTTCATGTTTTTATTGAGTCTTTCCCCGCACCAATTTTTTTGAGTTGTTTTATTGCTAAATAAGGCAATATTGAGGATGGGCGTTTGGTTGAAGTTACTTTACTAAAATAATGAGAACATTATACATTTTAGTAAATAACCATCCCTTTAAGTAGTTTAAATTTGCGTGTGTATGTCCTATACGTGACTATAAAGTGGAGTCTAGGAGACACATCAGCTCATTAGTGAAGTCACAGACCACACAAACTTACAGGAAGAGACCACCAAGTGCTGAAGTGCAACTACTCAGTTGAGCACTGCTTGCCAAGTTGCAAAACCTCTCTACAAACAATGTCAGGACAAAAACATGATGGTTTTCTATGGATGAACAGTGGCACAATATTACATCTGGAGCAGTGGAAGCATTTCTCTTCCTTCATTTCAAACTGTTTACACCCATCACTCTTAATAGTTCCTTTAGTGCATTTTCTTCCACGTATACAAGTTATTATAGGGGCACTCAGACTGCATCAAGTAGGTACCCACAGAATACCTGCAAATTGATTGAGTTTTGGATGGAAAGTCCCTGACTCCCTGAATGTGCCTGGGTAAAATGCAGGATCTAATCTCTCCACCTCTGAGATAAAAGGATTTTTGTTAAACCTGACCTGGTTGTGGGCTGAAGGTTACATATCTTTGCTTTTTAAGTCCTTTCCCCCTTGAAATGGGGCCCATCTTTCCTACATGGCCAGGAACTTTCTCTAATTCTGGCCCTGCATAATGCACATTGTTTATTTGAAATAAACACATACATGCTGGATCAGCTGGCATTCATATGCTACAACAGTGTGTCACATTTTGTGTTGAGATCATTGTCTTGCTTTAAAAGATCAGATTTTAGGAAACCTAATATTTTTATATTGCTACCATTGCAATCTGGTGTTCCATGTAGAGTGCAACAACCCGAGGGGGTGCAATCGCCCTCTGGCCCCTCAAGAGGCAGTTTCGTGACGATATTTGCAAATGGCAAAATGCAGAATTTTGCTGCAAATCCATACCTGGTGAAATTCAACTCATCACTAGTGAAAACCTGCACATAAACAGTACACAGCTGGTATACATGTACCCCAAGAGACTGAAGCTGCCCAAACACCTGAAGATCTGATTGTTTGGCAATTGATAGACATTTAGGGGGAAATGGAATAAAATTCACTAAGGGAACAAATTTGCGGACAAATAAAAATTTGCATGTAACAATGTAATATTCTTCATTAGGTTTTTATTGCATTGCGAATCTTAATTGCACATTGGGAACCTTAAACACCTGCTTGACGGTGGCGTAAACTTTTGGAGCAAACGTAACAACTTTTTCATTAAGAAGTTTTATTACATACACTATCTCAAACTATAACATACGCAATTGCTACTATCGTGTGAGGGGCAACGTGTTCGCAAAGGCAAAATTGTTCACTTTGGGAACATTTATTTGTATTGCAAATGAATTGCAAACGATTTTTTTGCGTTAGCGACCAATATTACATTCCCGCATAAAGGTCTGAGGTATTTATGCAAACAGAACATTTCTGTACTCGGTTTTAGTGCTTTGGAATAAAAAGATTGCAGAAAATAACATTTCACTTGGGAAAGGCAATCACATATTAAACGCAAGGGTGCAGAAGGCTGAACAATAAGGTTAAGGGGAGGGAGGGTAGGGATCTCAATACCTGAGACAGCCCTTATTATTAAAGTGCCTTTAGATCCTTCACTTAGAAATGAGGTGGGATTGAGTGACATATAGATTGAGCTGCTTATCCGCACAATAGTCTATGCTTCACTGATAACAGGCACCAACTCCACCTCTAACCCTTCCCGTACTCACCGAGAATATTGTAGGCTAAAGAGTTTATTGTTGTTGCTTTTGGACAGTGGTAAATTCAGTTTTAACCAGGGAGATGGGGCACAGACTGACACGATGGCTGCTGCTCTGACTGATGATAGAATATATGTACTATTCAGGGATATAGTAAATAAATCTGTTGCAGTTCTCTGTTTCGTTACTTTTGCAGCTGAATGAACTGATAAATAGTCTATGCTTGTTTGTGCCGTAAACAGCTCCCCATCCCTCTTATTCTGCCCTTATGAAAATGACTGCAGCTGCAGGCTATGTGAATAGGTTTCCATGCTATCTTTGAAGGTCTAGGGACAAAGGGACCATTCTCTGCAGGACCCCAGACTGCAGCTGGACTCATCCCTCCCCCCCCCCATCCCCTTTGGTCCTCTATTCGTTATCACTGCTCCAGACATGATGAAGATCTGCATTCCATTACTCCAAGGTTAGATTGAGAGCATGTCTCTGGTTTGGCAGTTGGGACTTTAAAGATGGCAGTCAGTAATGGTTACACACTGCCTTTTTATGGTAATTTTGAAGCTCATTAATAAAGGAAGCACACTATATGCAGGCATATGACAAAAAAGTGGCATAAAAGCCATGAATAATAGCTGGGTGTCTGACGCAATGACTCTGCAGGTGGCTTAGACTGCGCCTATTCTACATTGGAATATTCTGTACCAAGACTTTTCATCCTGTCATTCATATACTGTTACTATATAGGCACTCCTTTTGGAGGATGCCAGGAGTTGTAGTGTATCAATAGTAAGTTATCCTCAAGTTTGTTACTCTCTGTGCTCAGATATTTTATTATAATTTGCTGTGCTGTAAATATTCCCATCAACCCAATATATTTTAAACTAGAACAATAAAGACAAAATTGGGGCACAAAGAGATTAAGATGCTCCAGATTGTGTATTGTAATCACCACCGACCTCACCCCCATACCCATACCTCCCAACATTTGAAAAATGTAAAGAGGGACAAGAATGCCAAAAATGCCAAAAATTTTTTGGCCATGCCCGATTTATGGCCACATCCCCTAAAATTTGGCAGGTTATGAAAGTTTGAGCAGTTTTGCTAATGAAGCTGAAATGGCCCTTTAGAGTGGTTTATCTTATTAGTTACAATTGTATCCTTGCTTATCTTAAATTGTTACATATATATCTCAGTGCATAACTGTGTATTCTGGGCTCTTTGCCAATTATTCTAATTAAGTTTCAGAATCGTTGTATCTTTTTCTAGCATCAGTGCAGGAGATCATAGAGAAAATTGGGACATTTCAGTAAGAAAATAAGGACTGCAGGCTGAGCTGTCAAAATAGAGACTGTCCCTCAGAAAACAGGAGGTTGGGAGTTATGCCCATACCTTTATCATCAATCATCATCATCATTTATCTTGCAATAAATAAACCAACAAAGGTTACAAAATAAAAATAGGATCAGAGGGGCCTGCTCACAAGAGCTATCTTGCCTGCTTGCTGGTCAACTGACACTTCTGGATGAGCCGTGCCAGAGTTATTAGAGACTGAAGAGGCAGTAGTGCCCTGGTGGGCTGTAGAGACTTTTGCTTTGGGTGCAACCATTTTGGCAAAGGGAGAGGGAGAAATTTCAGAAAAAGTTTATTGTGGTTTATTGCATGCTAGCCTGGTTCTGCCTCCAACTAGACAGCTAGACAGGGTATAATGGTCTGGTTGGACCAAAAGGGGGGTGCGGTGCAGATGCCACCTTTGTCTTGGGTGCCAAAGTTCCTTGACCTGATGTATTGACATTTTTAGTGCCCATTTAGCTCTTAAATTAGCCTTGTGCTGCTAAAGGGGTAGTTCATCTTTAAATTAACTTTTTGTATGATGTAGACAGTGCTATTCTGAGACAATTTGCAATTGCTTTTCATTATTTATTTTTGTGTTTTGTTTAGTTATTTAGCTTTTTATTCAGCAGCTCTACAGTTTGCATTTTCAGCAATCTGGATGCTAGGGTCAACATCACCCTAACAATTATGCATTGATTTGAATAATAGATTGAAATATGAATATCAGAGGCTTGAATAGAAAGATGAGTAATCAAAAGCAGGAATAACAATACATTTGTAGCTTTACAGAGCATTTGTTTTTAGATGGGGTCAGTGACCCTCAACTGAAAACTAGAAAAAGTCAGAAGAAAAAGGCAAATAATAAAAAACATATAACACATACAAAATGAAGACCAATTGAAAAGTTGCTTAGAATGGGCCATTCTACAACATACTAGAATTTAACTTAAAGGTGAAGCACTTCTTTAATATTAGAGCCTCTGTCCCTCAAGGCAACCCATGATCAGTTTCTATCACAGAAATAAAAAAGAAGGAAATAAAAAGAAATTTACATAATTAAGATTAAGAGGCACGTTTACAAAAAATTGAAGTTTGCAGTCCAGGGATATTCCCATCTCTTCGTGACTACTAGGTATGTAGTTGTGCAGAAATCTGTAACACTTCTTATGGAAGAAATATTCTGTCCATGCAATAAGGTGTGCCTTTCAAATACACTGCCAAGGAAGGAAAAATAAATGCAAGATAAATGTATGGTGTAAGGTTTGAGGAAAAGTCTGAGACCCAGATATTAATGATGGCAGAATCCCAGTCCTCCAAATGTTGGGGACGATCATTACTATAGATCATATTATTATTTGCTTATTGGTTGTATGGAGATGAATTAATAATAACTGTCTGTGTGATCATATTGCCCCCAAATACTCATATTGCCTTGATACATATTGCCTAGGGATACATAACAAATTCCTCCCATTCTTTCAGCTTCAGCAGGAGGCACAATGTTTAGTATTGCAACCCTACAATGATGGTGTCTTGGGGTAATTTCCACCATTTGCATGGAGTGTATATATCTGTCTGTGTATTCTATCTAGTTGCTCTTGCATCCCAGTATTATACTTATGTTTCCCACCTGGTCGGTATTTTACTGGCCTAGCCTGTAAAGCACCTGCCAAGGCCAGGGCCGGTATTACAAATGTATCCTAATGATGCTGTGTGTCAGTGCCGTAACTAGATGTTACTGGGCCCCACGGCAAATTAATTTTAGGGGCCCAACGTATCCAGTGGCTGTATTTTTCACCAATATATATTGAAATGTCTCATTCATTGGGGGCTTATGGGGCCCCTATACCTCCTGGCCCCCCCTGCAGCTACAGGGTCTGCTTCCTCTGTAGTTACACCCCTGTGGTGTGTGTTTTGTGAACCTATGATAGGAAGATCCATTGTTGAACTAGGGTGCCAAGCATTGCTGTGCCAGGCTGATGGGCACCCTAGACAACTCGGCCGGTTGCGTTGCTCCCACCTAGTAGCTCTGTAGCCACGTGTGTTAAAGGGTGCGATATGAGCGATTTGGGGAGCGGAACTGCTCAGTAAGTTGACACTGGCCGACTAGGGGTAGGCTACAGAGAAGGTACATTCCTGGCACCCCCCAAACTTTGAGCCCTAGGCATATGACTTTTCTGCCTACCCCTAGTTCTGTCCCTGATGCCAGGGCCCCTAGTTTTCTCTCTTTACATACCATCATATGTCTTCTCTTTGTTTTCATACATGGGAAATGCTCATCATATAGGCCTACAAGGTCAAATGATTGGCTGATATCTGGGCCACTTCAGGAATTTTCCTCTTACCCTGGTGTGCCAATGACACCTGGGAGATGGAACTCCAGTGGGGTAGGGATGGTGTTAAACATTTTATAGAAACCCTGCATAATATCTTTGCTCTATATAAATTCAGGATTATAAGTAGAAAATACAGGCATGTTATCTATTATCCAGAATGTTTATAATGTTTTCTGGAGGGTGGGTAGTTGGTGGGCTTTAGTGTTGCAGCAGAGAACAGGCAAAGGACAGAAGCCTGGTAAATACAAACATCCTGCCCTGAGGGAACTTCTCCTTGTTTACCAGAGACTGCCAAGAACACCATGTGACTGTAGCCAGGAGCTGAGTTGACGGAAGCAGCGCAATGAAATGCGTAATTGTTTTCGAGCTGTGACATTGTATGGGACGGATGCACAGGACCACAAAATAGAGAGATGTCAGCACCGTCATTTAAAAAAAACCTCAGTTTCACTTGGCAAATCCACTGTATTTATTTATCAGTTCTGTCCCATTGTTTCACCTTCCTCACGGAACATTTGTGGCCATTAAGTCATTTTCCTCCAGGATAATTTTGTGTTATTCCCTAAACTCTGGAAACCAAAGAGAGGATTAATAACCTTTTAATCTTGCTGCTGAGCTGTGCGAGTGTAATATATATGAGAAATAGTGTCAAATAATAATTAAGGTCCTGGTGCAGAAATAAAAATGACAGGAGTTGGGTTTGTTTGGGGATCAAGGGGGTCATTTCCAGGGTAAGATGTTTTTATTTTCCACTTGTAGTAGTGAAAGATCCTTCTTTTTTATCTCTGTCAGTTGTGAAGGCTTATTAATACCGGGTTTATTCCCAGTGACCTTTAGGGTCTCCACCTTTCAGTGTTTATGTGTTTGATATATATGTACAATATCAGAGGAGATATAAGCTGCTCTTTTATTAAATTAGATGCATATATGTACTGGTCCATTTCAAGTTGTGTAGTTGAACTGTTTTTGGATTATTTAAATTTCTTTGCTTCCACTTCACCTCTTGTATTGGTTATTGGTTGCCTTGCATGTAATTCTGTATGTTCAATGTATGACCTGATTTATTGTACAGCGCTGTGAAATATGTTGGTGCCTTATAAATACATGTTAATAATATATAATAATAATTCCTTTCCTCTGCAAGTTGTCATGTCATATTGTACTGGGGTACAAGGTGGGAAGTGAAAGAAAAGGATTGAGCCGCCAATGGCAGATGGCTGGATCTAGTAGACCTAGGATATAGTATATAATGAAGCTTATGAGAGGGGAGGTGCTGCAGGTAGAAGAGTAGCATTTGCCTCAGGTATGAAGTGAGAGAGCTTAGATTTCATGTGTATAGACATAATATTCATTCATTCATGTGTATAGGCACAACAAGGTTTAACCGCCAACGATACTGCCTATATAATTGGTTGTTGAATAGAAGGAATATGTTGCTCTAGCAAGTCACCCTCTTCTGAAACCGCAACAGTTAAAGCGTGGGAGGGGAGAGTGCCAACCTATTTTGGAGATAAGCCTCAGAACTTTTCTCTAGTTACAAACAGAGCCCCAGGGCTTTTGGTTATGTCCCCCTCCGCCTCCTCTGTTCAGTGCCCCCTCCCTTCCCCTGTGCTTCACTCCATGAGCCACAAAGGAGTCTTTTGTCCCTTGTGATGTGTATGATGTGGAACAGCCAGCAAATCACATTGTGGTTGAGGCAATCTGTAGATGATACAGGCCCCAGGGCCAAAGGACACCTTCCTGCTGTAATGAGAGAAAAGGTGACCCTACAGGCCTTCTAATCCATTCCTGTACCCGGAAACATGCCCATGCATATAGGTTGCACCCTCCTTAGCATTGCCCTTATTTAATACTGTCATTAGGTCACATTGTTCCCACATGAAATTGCCTATTTACCTTCTAAAAAGATCAGCATTAATGCCCCACAAATTTCCTACAAGCAAATTAAACTTAGAACTCTCCATATTAGATATCCACGTTGGACGTACATGACACTGCTTTCATTTGACTAACTTCTTCCCTCGTGGAACTTAACCTCAGCTTAGGAAATGTATCTCATTTTGGGCTGCACGAAACAGGGAGGCACATTTATCAAAGGTCCAATTTCGAATTCATGTAAGTTTTTTTAAACTCCCCTTAACTCCCGTAAATTTGAAATTCGACCAATCGAAATGTGTTATTAAAATCAAATTTTTTTCAACTTGGACGAATTGAAACGACCCGAAAAGTTGAATCAAATTAAAATCGACTTTGATCAAACTCAATTCGAAAATTCAAATTCGACTTTTCAATTTGACCCCTGATAAATCTGCCCCCTAATATTCCAGCCTCTAAAATCATTCTTCCAAAGGGTTATTTACGAGTGCAGAGGGCAACGTGTATTCTTCACTTGCAGCATCGATTCACACACAGACACTGTAAGAACCATGGAGCTTTTGCCACAGTTGAGGACATGATTCACATTAGAAGTCAGGACAGAACCAATGGCACCAAATGCATCTTTGTGCAGCAAGTACCATTGATGAGTGTATTGTATATTTGCACAACCACTGTGCCTAAAGTTGTGCTACCCCAACTACATGTCCATCAAGTTCAACCTTTTAACTTTTTTTTTTAACCTGCCTAACTGCCAGTTGATCCAGAGGAAGGCAAAAAAAACCCCTATCTGAAGCTTCTCCAATTTGCCTCAGAGGGGAAAAAAATGGCAAACGGACTAGTCCCTGGATCAACTTGTACTATGAGCTATTACCCATAACCCTGTATTCCCTTACTTGCTAAAAAGCTATCCAACCCCTTCTTAAAGCTATCTAATGTATCAGCCTATACAACTGATTCAGGGAGAGAATTCCACATCTTCACAGCTCTCACTGTAAAAAACCCCTTCCAAATATTTCGGCAGAACCTCTTTTCTTCTAATCGTAATGGGTGACCTTGTGTCAGCTGGAAAGACCTACTGGTAAATATAGCATTAGAGAGATTATTATATGATCCCCTTATATATTTAGACATAGTTATCATATCACCCCTTAAGCGCCTCTTCTCCAGCGTGAACATCCCCAACTTGGCCAGTCTTTCCTCATAGCTAAGATGTTCAATACCTTTCACCAGCTTAGTTGCCCTTCTCTGTACCCTCTCTAATACAATAATGTCCTGTTTGAGTGATGGAGACCAAAACTGTACGGCATATTCTAGATGGGGCCTTACAAGTGCTCTATACAGTGGAAGAATGACCCTTTCCTGCCGTGAATCAATGCCCCTTTTAATACAGCTCAAGACCTTATTTGCCCTTGATGCTGCCGACTGGCATTGCTTGATACAGCCAAGTTTATCATCTACAAGGACTCCAAGGGCCTTTTCCATAATGGATTTGCCTAGTGCAGTCCCATTAAGGGTATAAGTGGCTTGGATATTTTTACATCCCAGGTGCATGACTTTACATTTATCAACATTGAATCTCATTTGCCACTTGGCTGCCCAGATTGCCAGTTTGTCAAGATCATGTTGCAAGGATGCCACATCCTGGATGGAATTAATTGGGCTGGATAGTTTTGTGTCATCTGCAAACACTAATACATTACTTACAATACCCTCCCCTAAGTCATTAATGAACAAATTAAATAAAAGTGGACCCAATACCGAGCCCTGAGGGACCCCACTAAGAACCTTACTCCAAGTAGAGAATGTACCATTAACAGCCACCCTCTGTACCCGATCCTGTAGCCAATTTTCTATCCATGTGCAAATGACTTGATTAAGCCCAACAGACCTTAGTTTAGAAAGCAGTTGTTTGTAGGGCACAGTATCAAACGCTTTGGCAAAATCCAAATAGATCACATTTACTCCTCCCCCCCCCACTGTCCAGTATCTTCCTTACCTCATCATGAAAAGCAATCAAATTTGTCTGACGTGACCTATCCTTCATAAAGCCGTGCTGATTGTATGTGAGTTACTGGCTTGGAAACTAAGCCATGATTTGGCAACTCTATGTTTGATTACACCTGTAAAACTTTATTCTGCCTGCAGCAAAAGGAATCTACATTATAGCTTTAAATTAAACATAGACAAACAAAGATGATCAAAAATATTTTATGTGTGGCTGGGGTTTAGCTTTAAGGTTTTCATCATTGAAGATACGTTTCAACCTTAAATACACTTCTAATAATCCAATAGTATTGAATAGAAAATGGTTGAGTTTTTCAGTGGGGAGCTCTAATCTTACAATTTGAAAAAAATACACTCTCACCTTGGAGGCCAATTAAAATTTCACCTGCATTCTTTAATTTGGTTTTGTTAAAACATGTGAATCCAAATCACTGATCTGGCTCCTGGGGATGGGTCAAGAATTGCTACTCTATGAAAGTCATTTGCACTACTCAATCATGTGCATGCTAAAGCTTTAGCTTATGATTAAGGGTCAGATGGACACGAAACGTGTAAAGCTTAAAACGATGGTCTAAATAAAGGTTTTTCACTTTTTAACAAATACTTTTTGGTCTGATCTGCATGTTGATTCCAGAGTGCCCTATACATTCTATTGTTCTATATGGATTGACCGCCCCCCCCCAGATATATTTGTACCTGCTCTTACATTTTGGACCATGCTAAAACTTTAGTCTTGTTTAGCCTAATCTGGGATAGACAGGCATCTAACAGTAGGCAGTGGGTGTCACTTTGGATTGACCTGGTAAGATGGAGCCATCTGATAGTAATGACTGGCATTTAGATCTGCCAAATATGACATAATAAAAATAGAGGCTTGTTGGACTTGAGCAAATTATCCCTGCTTTGACATCCAAGTCACATCTTTAATTGTAAAGAGGTCACAAAGTAGTGTTTTTTAATATGTGATGGCCTTCTAAGGTGATCTTGCAAATTTGGAAGGGTGAGAGCAGAGCAGCCCCTTCCTCCTGCCTTTTAGTAGCTGCTGCTTCTACAAGAAAACTAAACAACTGAAGAGAGTAATTTCGCAGGATGATTGTACATGGCACAATTCCGGGCTCATTAAGCCCCTCATTTGTAAGTATCCCAAAGAAAAATTGTGTCCCAAAGCACCTACCATAGGTTTTCATTGTCATTGTCTGCAAGAGCTTCAGATGGCACTTGTCAGGTGTGACTCGAACTGCGGGCAAATTCAATAATGATTTGTAGGAGGTGTTGTGGCTTTTGTTTTTGTTAACTATCCCATGAGATATAGCACTGTACAGGAAAAAATAAGCCTGTGTTATTGTTGTGTTCAACACAGTGCTTATGGGGCCATGTTGGTTCCTGAAAATAATGGGTGAGCTAAGTCCCTGATGGGATGGAAGGAATGCAAAAAGGGGGTTATGAAGAGGAGAGTGAGGGTGGGCAGGGGTGCTTGTGAGGCTAAATTAAATTCTGTGAGGTCACATGCTCAGCCTGCTTTCATCTGTTTTTTGGTTCCCCCCTTTTAGAGAACAAGGGAATTCATTCATGACCAGGCATCTGAGTTGGCGGGACACAAGGCCCCCGGCTCCATCTCCTTGCTTTTTAACAACGATGTTCTAACTGTCAAGTCCAAGAAGGAAATAAATATGGAAAAACAACAGAAATATGTAGCGCATGATTCCATGGGTGATTCAGTTCTCTGCAGGAGGAGGACATAGGGAGGGGGCCAGTGATAGACTGCTCATCCTTGCATAGGTCACTGTTGTACTTGAGTATTAAACTACCCACACAGCGACCTGTGCTCCCTTGCCTGGCCTGACAGTCATGGAGGCATCATTATGTGGCACTTAGTGTGCTAACTGGGACAGGCAATGTCCAGCTTCTCCTTCCATCCCTGTTTAAGGATTAAGGACATTTGTTGTAAAAAAAAAACTTATGAACTGAGAAATTCTGATTAAGAAAATAAACTGCAAACTTTAAATTTGTGCTTCACACAGGGTCAATCCCTCCCCCAATGGCCATTTGGCTAAAATGATGCATCTGTTGCTTTTAATAGAGTTGCTGAGATCCTGGTGGACTTGCAGCTGCAGCTTCTTGTGTTTATAAAGGACCTGAAGTATTTCATAACATGGCAGAACCACCAGAAAAATATATTTAATAAGAAAGATATAATAACCAGTTCACTTCTAAGAGAATCACTGGCTTTGCTGTTCAAGTCTCACCTCCTTAATAACCTTCAGACTCACTGTTTAAGACCCATCTTTTCATGGACATTATATATTACTTCTTAGCAGGAAGTGATGACTAGAATGTGGGGCATTTTGTCTATGACCCCTGAAGCAGTAAAAAGCCAAAAAATATGTATTGACTCTCTCTGTATTGGGCTTTCAGAGAACCAGATGATCTCCCGATGGGCCCCAGCTAAGGAAAAGTCACATCAAGTGAATATGACATGATTAGCACTGGCTATTGTCAGAGTGGTCCCACCTTATCAAGTTTTCTGGTGGATTCCAGAAGATCCTGACACTGTTTGGCTCTGTATAATAGATGTTAATAATAATGGAAACCATTGTAATAACCAACAATGTAGTAAAACTCTTCCATTCCCATTCTATAGGCCACTGATGAGACGTTAATTTGAATATTGTATTTTTAGGCCCTGCCAACAGAAAGCAATTAATAACAGAAACTGAGATATGACCTTAAAATTAGGGATACACTGAATCTAGGACAAATCTGAATCCTAATTTGGAGGGAAATCATGTGACTTTTTGTCACAAAACAAGGAAGCAAAAAAGTTTTCTCCTTCCCACCTCTAATTTGCATATTATTTGATTTGGTTCAGTATTCGGGAGAATTTTTTGCGAAGGATTCAGGGGTTCGGTTGAACCCAAAATAGTGGATTCGGTGCATCCCTACTTAAAATATACAGTTTAACGCAGAGACAGGAGATATAATGGTTGTATTATAGAAACAGAGACGCTCAAAAAAGAAAATATTGGCTAGAAACAGGGCACACAACATTTGAAAGATTTAAATCTATTAATCTCCTTATAGAAAGGATAATACGGTGAAAGCTCAATTTTAAATCCTCTGATTTCCTGCATTTCACAATGTTTTTCTGTGGTCCCACCTATATACAATGCATGAAACATTTCCCAGATTTTACACAGTTTTTTTTCTGGTCCCCTAAAAAGGGGGTTCTACTGTAAATATAAGGAAATGCACGTCCTGAAATCATTGCAGACTAAAGCCCAAAATTAAGGATTTAATAAGATGAGTGGCAGTGGCGTAACTAAATATTACTGGGCCCCCACAGCAAATTGTTTTTCAGGCCCCAAAATGTCTAGAGATTGATCTGTTTTACCAATATTTATTGAAATTGTATAAGAATTAGGAGCCCCTATACCTGGGCCCCCTGCTTCCTCTGTAGTTACGCCCCTGATGAGTAGATAGACCAACAGGTTATTTTTTGCTTTTTCCATTTCTTTTGATGAGATGCAAATTCTAGTATCTTCACTCAACCAAAAGCCACATATTAGGGAACTTTTTTATTGACATAATTGCTGTTTGTGTACTGTCAAAGCAGAAGAGTGTGACATTTCCTACAATGAATGCTTTCATCACAGGGCATTATTCAATATCAGTGGACTATCCCAGGTAGCGTTCATGCAAACACAGTGCCGTAACTAGAGGGGGGCGGGCCTTGGTGCGTGACGCGCAACCGGGCCCGCCCCCCCTCCGTACACAACTGATTTCACTGGCGAGCGGGCTGCTGGGGGGCCCTGAGGGGGTGCGGGCCTTGGTCCGCTCACACCCGCTGCTCCCCCAGTAGTTCCCCCACTGTGCAAACATCTATATATCTGCATTTTTTCTATTTTTTCTATTTTTATTTATGTGGCCACGTATAGGCAATACTGCCACCCCATCTATGCGCTACCTTAGCTCTTTTTTTCTGTTGTGAAAACACTGCAAGCCTTAATATTTTGGAAACAAAAACATTACTTTATGGCCCCAAACATCTTGCCCTTTGCCTATTCTAATATCTTATACACATAATTACTCATTATATATTCTGACTCTGACTTGCACCAGTTTAAGTTTCTGTAACATTTACACAAAAGTCCATCAAATTCAACCCTTCCAAATTGCCCCCAGTGCACAGATATACACATATATATGCGCACAAATATAAACTGTATCTACCAAATCCTTTAATAACTGTAGGTCTTAATATATCAATAGCCTTGGATGTTATGCTTGTCATCCAAGGGCATCCGGAAGGGCATTTCACTGCTTCATCATGAAACACACCTACACTGCTTCAAATGAAGGTTTTTTTTCCTCTAGTCTAAAGGGATGGTTCACTGATTTTTTTTAAGGGAGAAAAGATCCACACTATGGGGGAAATTCACTAAACGTTAGCAAAATTCACCAGCGTGATGTCATTTCGGGACTTCACCGATTTACTAACTTCACTAGCGAAGGAGATAGACTTTAGTGCTACTTCACACTCTTACGCCAAGCGAAGTTTCACTCTGGCGAAAGAGCGTTACCTCGCAAATTTACTAAGATGCAGATTTTACTCAACGTTACCTGTTCCCGCCAGAATTTGCCAGCTCAGACCAAGCGAAGTGCAATGGAATGTATAGGGCTACTAAGTCCCAAAAAACATCTGCGTCTTTTACTTTTTCTGGGTGCCCAGCGTCCCCCTACATTTCCTAACATATGGCACATAAACTATACACTGGGCTCATGAGTAGGGCAAAATAACAACTCTATTTTCTTTTATTAAGGTTTCCCTGGGCTTGTGTAATGTAATGTATTTGCTGCAACATATACTGTACGTTTAATTTCCCATCGTATGCAAATTAGGCAATGCTAGCACAACTTCACTTTGCTTGCCGCAGTAACGCTAGCGCAACTTCGCCAGAGTTATGTGCCCTGGACGCAACTTCTGATTTTAGTGAATTAGCGTTGTCCTGGCGAATCTACGCCTGGTGAAGTGTTGCCATGTGAGCGAAGCCGGCGCTGGTGAATTTCCACATGTTAGTGTATTTGCCCCTATGTGTCTATAATGTCTTCTAATGTACTTGTAACGGTGCTAATAGTTTAATTAATGGTTACTAGAGTTGGGGATATTTTCCCCAGTACTATATTATGCCCTGTGCAGAGGTGCTGAACTGTAGACATTCGGTTGCTCATGTCAGCCAATAAGCAATTCGTTTTGAACAGTCTGTTACTGTGGAAATTAAAAGCAAAGATTTTATTGCTGCTGCAAAGATTTCATAATAATGCTATAGTAAAACTGTGAGAAGGCCCAGAATGCAATTGGAATAATGTTCCCATAGGCCAGAACTTTTATTAGACACAGTGTCGGTGTTTGGTCATAATTGTGCATAAAATGTCAGAAAATATTTGAATCCCAGTCTGAGCATGACCCTCCCCCCCGGACCAAAGCTGCAACCTGGGCCAATGCATTTTTTAAAGAAAAGATGCCAAGGCCCTGGGTAATTAATACCGCCAGAGAGCTGCACTTCCATTTTATGCAGGCTCAGGAGTTTCATATAAAGATTCAGGCTGAGATATTTAAGAGCAGAGAGAAAATGATGGTGCAGTGCTCTGGAGGAAAAATACTCCAGGTCCAAGTATTTTTTAAAGAAGAGCAGCATGAGGATTAAAGGTATTCATTTTGGTCACATTGTGAGCTGGAATATTATTTATCAAGTATCTGGTATAGCTATTAATATGTGGCATTTTCTTGTTTAACAGGGCACTGGCTGGATTCTTCTTGGGGTTCATATGGATCACTGTTTCGATAAAGGCATTCACCATGGACCTTACCATATAGGACTTTGTAAATCCTGCCCCATCTCCTGAAAAAACATATTTCAGGATAAACCCTGTACCAGTGAGATGGAGTTGTACATGCTGATTTTAATAAAGAGATGCTGACAGAACAATGTGCTGTGTCCTGCATTTGATACCATTCTGTTCCTTCAAAGGCTTGATTTGAAGCTTTCTCCCAAGCTAAGGACAGGGGCTGATTTCGACTTACTGTCAGATTATGGGATAGATTTGAGACCATACCAGGTGTATGGATAGGATGTGAGCATATCAGGAAAAATGAGATGCTGGGTTACAGATGCCCTTTAATATTGATTTTATTGGTTATACCTGAAAAGTTTGCTCTTTGGGCAGATTGAGTCTTTGGGTTAAAGGGATACTGTCATGGGAAAAAATGTTTTTTCCAAACGCATCAGTTAATAGTGCTGCTTCAGCAGAATTCTGCTGAAATCCATTTCCCAAAAGAGCAAACAGATTTTTTTATATTTAATTTTGAAATCTGACATGGGGCTAGACATATTGTCAGTTTCAAGGTACAAGCAAAGTTCACTCTGGAGAGCCAAATTCGATTCAGTGTACTTTATTCAAACACAACATGTTTCGGACAGACATGTCCTTCATTAGGTGCTAATTCGCAATTAGCACCTGATGAAGGACATGTCTGTCCGAAACATGTTGTGTTTGAATAAAGTACACTGAATCGAATTTGGCTCTCCAGAGTGAACTTTGCTTGTACCTTGGATATTGTGTGGCTTGGACGGTGCCACTGACTCTGTTTGATAGAGCCTTGATGCCTCTGGAGTGAGGGACCACCCAACAAATAATTGTATATATTGTCAGTTTCCCAGCTGCCCCCAGTCATGTGACATGTGCTCTGATAAACCAGTCACTCTTTACTGCTACACTGCAAGTTGGAGCGATATCACCCCTCCCTCCCCCTCCCCCCAGCAGCCTAACAAAAGAACAATGGGAAGGTAACCAGCTCCCTAACACAAGATAACTGCTCCCCTGGTAGATCTAAGAACAGCACTCAATAGTAAAATCCAGGTCCCACTGTGACACATTCAGTTAAATTGAGCTGGAGAAACAACAGCCTGTCAGAAAGCAGTTCCATCCTAAGGTGCTGGCTCTTTCTGAAAGCACATGACCAGGCAAAATGACCTGAGATGCACCTACACACCAATATTACAACTAAATAAAAATACAGAAAAAGAAGAAAAAGAGCTGACCCATATAGTTGCACCTCCCCATCAAAATACAAACTCAAGTGAAGCGAATTATTAAAACTTAACCTTTAATAAATTCATTAAAACCAAGTCTAGAGAGCACAATTAAAAATATGGTTAGGTATAAGGGGCTGATTGACACGGCAACACCGGATTTAAAAAGACATGTGCTGACCGCACTTAAATCAATTGCGGTTACGGTTGGGAATCTGAGTGGTAATTTTTCAGCGCTCGAGCCAAGTATATTTCTAACAAACACGGCCAAAAAATTTTTTTGCCAAAAAATGACCCACACCACACCAACCCCTTCACCCACTTGATGATCCCTCCCTTGTGGTATTCGATTCTGGGATTGGAAGCAAAAGCCAAATAGTACAAACGCTGGGGCACTTGAATTATAAGTGTTAGACCCACGGATCAATGGTTCCACCATGCCAAGCCTCCCCTTCACCCACTTGAGAATCCCTCCCTTGTGGTATTAGGCAGGATAAGCGGAAACCAGATAGCAACCACTAAAATACTTAGTTGCTTCGAGATGTATTGTATCGAGTAAAGTGTCAAAACCGCGGATCATTCCAATATCCAACCCCTTCACCCGCAGAGATCCCCTCCCGATCCGTTTTTACCCTATAGAGCCAATTCTATGTCCCTATCAGACGCCTGCCTAACCAAAACTAAAAAGGCGCATTGTGCCTAATACCACAAGGGAGGGATTCTCAAGTGGGTGAAGGGGAGGCTTGGCATGATGGAACCATTGATCCGTGGGTCTAACACTTATAATTCAAGTGCCCCAGCGTTTGTACTATTTTGGCTTTTGCTTCCAATCCCAGAATCGAATACCACAAGGGAGGGATCCTCAAGTGGGCGAAGGGGTTGGTGTGGTGTGGGTCATTTTTTGGCAAAAAAAATTTTTGGCCGTGTTTGTTAGAAATATACTTGGCTCGAGCGCTGAAAAATTACCACTCAGATTCCCAACCGTAACCGCAATTGATTTAAGTGCGGTCAGCACATGTCTTTTTAAATCCGGTGTTGCCGTGTCAATCAGCCCCCTATACCTAACCATATCTTTAATTGTGCTCTCTAGACTTGGTTTTAATGAATTTATTAAAGGTTAAGTTTTAATAATTCGCTTCACTTGAGTTTGTATTTTGATGGGGAGGTGCAACTATATGGGTCAGCTCTTTTTCTTCTTTTTCTATTATAATCATTATTTGACCCTGCACACCATTTTCTGTGTTTGATGGACGGTGCTCCCCAACCACTATCTTTCTAAATAAAAATACACTTGCTGGTTCAGGAATGACATTTTACATGGTAGAGTGAATTATTTGCAGTGTAATTTAGAAAAAAAAATAACATCATAAAAATCATGACAGAATCTCTTACTTTAGTTTACTTTAGAATTCTAGCTGCAGCCACCACCAATGAAAAGCTATTTTTCATAGCCCTGGAGTAAAGAGTTGATTCTCAAACCATGGGGCAGTCATACTGTTCCTTGCCACAAGCATGGCGGCATCACAAACATATATACTCTATTATGTATGAATGTCCTCCAAACCAACAACCCCAGCCCAGCAGTCTGACTCTCTGGGTACCTATAGGTATTTGTATTCTAAGTGATGTCCTATCATTTTTAGCAACATGTCAGTATCACTTTACTGTAAAAAAACGTATGAAACATCGAACCTAAGCAAAACAAAGATGGATGTTGCTTTTTAACATGTATAAAGTGATAGACCAGGGATGGCCAAGCTGAAAAAGATGCTAGGAGCTGCTTTGAGTTTAACTACTGAAGAGACTTGGATATTCTTGCTATAAATTATACATGTTTTGTATTGGAAAAATCAAATATAATGACCCCATGTGGATTTAGCACATAGCCCCAGGTAACCCTGCGGAGACAGGAAACTGAGCAGATTTATGACATGGAATACAGTTGCAAGATAAATTGCTAAATCACATAGGCCAGCACATATCATGGCCACTACATGCTGATGTCAGCTCCACACTGTTCCTCTGCTGACCTCTGACCTGTTGCACTGACCTCTAACTACAGGGACTTCTTTTTTCTCTTTTATGGCTAATTAGAGGTGGTGATTAATCCCTTTAGTGGCAGAGATGTCGACCTTACAATTGCCTGCTAATTAAGGAAAGATCCCATAGCCCAGCTCCAGGACTGAAGCAAAATGGAAAGAAAACAAGAATCTGCAGAGCTCATACTAAGAGGAAAGAAAGCATAATCCATGAGAATGAGGATTAAAAGGCAACAATTCTATAAGAAGGTTAAAGGAACAATGACATTACAAGGTTAACTGGAATATGTTTTCCAAAATGTAAATGATGGTAGCACAGTGTAGGCTACAGGATTCCATTTCCATACAGTAAATCAAATACAGTAATTGTACAGTGCAAAATCATTGTAGGGCTCCTAAAAATCATTTCGCTAGGCATAGCTGTCGGATGACATGAGTGATAATATGTGATTACATACCTCCCAACATTTTGGAAATAAAAAGAGGGACAAAATATTTTTGTGGCCACACCCCCTAATTACCAGGTTCATTTTACAACATTTGGCAGGTTATGAAATTTTGAATATACTGTATATCTGTTTTTTTCAGTTATTACAGTTTTGCTAATGAAGGTGAATTGCCCTTTAAGCTGCGAGTCTAACTTCTCACAAGGGACCTGTTATGTTATATTGTTACAATTACTTATTTGCTTATCTCAAAATTGTTATAAAAGTATCTTATTTGCAGCCGTGGCTGTTCTGGGCTGTCTGCCAAAAGCCAATTAAGTTAGAAACATTGTTTCTTTTTCTGGCTGTTCAGCGCAGAGAAAATCTGGACTTTTCAGTACAAATAAGGGACTGCAGTTTGAGCTGTCAAAAGAGGGACTGTCCCTCTAAAAACGGGAGAGTTGGGAGGTATGTGATCATTATGTCCCCACCTTACAGCCTCTTTAGCAAACATCGTTTTTAACTACTCAGTAAGGCTAAACATAGAAACTGTGTTAAATTTGCCACTTGTTGTAGATTATGGTTCAATACTGGAAGGCTGCAGGCTGAAGCACATACCAAAGATATCAAACAACAAAAGCACTAGTTGCTTCGCACAGCCTAAATCCTGCCCTCTTGGGTAACAATGGCAGTAAATATTTTATGCTGGATTTGGAGATCACAGGGCTTGATTGTCCTTCTATAACAGGAGAGGGAGGGTCCTCAGGAAGTATTTGGAGGCAAGGGGAGAGCATGATAGGCTGCGGCAAGGCAAAATCTTCCCATAATAATAATAGAATGAAGTTATAAGAGAAAGAAGGGAGCTGAAGGTCAAAATGGGACATCAGGGCAGTGATGTGAGGTGCAGAAACCACGTATTAGTGTTAAAGGAAAACTATACCCTGCTGTAGGTCTCTATAAAAAATATATTGCAAATATATATATGAAGCAGGGTTTTCATACTGTATGTGATAGATGCTTTGTCATTTTTAAGTAATTTCTGACTTGTCTGGCCTTGAAGCTGGCTATGCATAGCCTGTCAAAAGCCAGTACCCCCTGCCCCCCTATATATGGGGCTCTTGGTTGGTCCTGTCCTGTGTGATCAATATGTTGTTCATTATCGGGCAAATATCAATCAGGCAGGTCTAAACTTCCGTTGGGTGAGAATCGCATCTGGCCATCTGAAGGTCTCTGAAAATACCAAGTAGTTCCATCCAGGGACGCACCTGCCATGAGACAAAGGGGGAACCATGCCGCAGGCAGAAACTAATGACCAGGAACCAGATACAGGCAAGAGCCGAATTTACAGATTTTAACCTGGAAATTTGGCTCCTCTAGTGCAGAGAGAAATATTGTGCTCATTGCACTAGTGATGCTGCCCCCCCCCCCCCCTTTGACCATCTCTGATTTTTAAGAGCGGATCGGGAAGGGGGGCAGCATCTGGGCTGTTGCCTCAGGCAACATCAACCCCCGAATCTCCCCTGGTTCCATCAAAATCTGCTCTTTGCACTTCCGTATAGTTGTGCTTAGCACCGCTCAGTCCTATCAAATTAAGGGCATCTTCTCCTATTGAACCCTGGAACTATAGACACCAGCTCCAGGGTTATATCAGCACCCTACATCAATAGACACAGCACACTTGCATGTAACAAATTGGATGCACAAGCCTCTCATGCCAAACGCTGAAAATTACAACGGACTTAGGAAACTTTCAGCAGAACTGCATCCAACGTGCGCATGCAATTGTGTTAACCAGACACATTGCTGTAATAGCGTCAGATGCAACGCCCCTTGTAACTGCAACAATGCTGGAATTCTGGGGGAAACTTATGGGAAAGAACCATGATGATTGTGCTTCAAATTGCACTTTTCTCACTGCACTTGTGTAAATGCCCCCTGAGTTCTTTTGGTGCAAGACTGAGGGCCTAACAAAGACCTTCACTGTCTTGAAACTCACGCTGGATTTTGTGAAATTGACTGTCTGGTAACTGGTGTAAACTACAGCTCCCAGAACCCTCAGCAAAGCAGTGGCCAGTCTGTGATTGGTTTACTTCACATCAGAACATGCTGCTAGACATTTCATACAATTAATCAAATACTAATACAAGTAATTCAAAAATAAACAACTGGACTTGCTGAGTATTATTTTTGAATTACTTGTATTAGATATACCATGACCTGGATGAATGAAAATCTTCATAGTCATAATCAAATACTGCATATAACAATCTGGACCTTGCAGACCATTCCACCAGTGTCAGCTGTAAACATGGAGAAAGGGTCAGTTCTGCGCTGAGTGAAAGAGAACAATGGGGAATGAGAGAGGAAAGTTGAAAGGAGACGGAGCAGTGGTGCAGGGAATTGATAAAGATCTAAGCAGCGATAGAGGAGCAGGCATGAATGTCTCTAACTGGCTGGCACTGCCTGGCTGGAACAATTGGGCATCTGTGAGACTAGAACAATGGCTGCACAGTGACAGTGACTGGGGGGCTGCACCCTATGTTTCCTTTCATCCCCTCCTGTTTTATCACCCAGATCCCTCAGGCAGTGGGGTCGTGGGGTCAGCATGAGCATGTTATAAAGTCCCGCGCACTAATGACGCAAGCAGGGAGCGTGTAGTGGGAAATATTTCCTCTAATATCAGAAACTTGTTATATTGCCCAGGGGGGTTTTCCAGTCACAGTCTCATGCTCTGTAATAAGAGGCCACTGGCTGTTACAATGCACTGTAGCTGCTGACTAGGCCGACTCAAGGGGACTCCTGTCCATCCCTGTCCAGAGCTACATGAATGGCTGCAAGTAAAGAGGTGGGGACCTGCTGAGCAGCCCGTGTGCCTTACAAATGTATCTCTAGGAGACAGTGGGGAAAATTTACTAAAGGGCGAAGTGACTAACGTTAGCGAAAATTCACCAGCGTGACTTCATTTAAGTACTTTGCCGATTTACTAATGAGCGCTGGCATAACTTCGCTAGCAAAGAAGATAGACTCTAAAGCTGCATTGCACTCTTACGCCAGGCGAAGTTTCGCTCTGACGAAAGAGCTTTACTTCACAAATTCACTAAGATGCACATTTTACTGAACATTACCTGTTCCGACAGACTTGCCTTCGCCAGCTCAGACCAGGCAAAGAGCAATGGAATGTATAGGGCTTCTTCAATTTTTTTTTTTAAAATTTGTTTTTTATTAACTTTTTTCAAAAAGACATACAGAAGTACAGAAGAAAAAAGAAAGTCTTACAATCGTCTCCCTAGGGTAGTCAAAAGGTCACATATTAGTTACAACAAAGCGATATGCATACATTTGCCTCATGAGGAGCAATACAACCATGCCTAAGTCAATGCTTGGAGTGAGTGAGTAGCAGTGTCAGGCAACTCAAGCCAAGGACCCCATATCTTCAGGAATTTGTCCGGACACCCTCTAGCTAAATACACTGCCTTCTGCAGGGGGAGAATTTCGTTTATCAGTCGTTTCCATCTACTTAAAGAGGGGGGGGGCAAGTATCCTTCCATGTCAACAAAATGGCTTTCTTAGCATAATACAGTAATTGCAAATAAAATAATCTCTGGCACTGGGGGAAAGTAAATGGTTCAGTGTGACCCATTAGACATAGCTCCGGGGAGCGAATATTCGGTAAGTCAAAGCTAGATTGAATAAAATCTAGTACTTTCCCCCAGAAACCTTGTATACTAGGGCATTCCCAGAACACATGGAAGAAAGTTCCAACCTCTACCCCACATTTGTAGCAGGTGTCTGGTGTTCCCGGGTATATCTTGGCAAGCCGTTGGGGGGTAAGATACAATCTATTGAAAATTTTTATCTGAATCAGACTATCCCTATTTGACATGGAACGTCTGGAATCTGCTCTATGACACCCTTCCAAGCCTCCTCATCCATAGCTGGGGTATCTACTTCCCATTTTAGGCGTAAACGTTCCACATGAGAGCCCGAGGATTTCTGTAAAATAGCGTAAATCCATATGGCTTTTTGCAGCCCTGGCTGCCGGAGATATCTTTCAAGCGTGCATTGGTTTAAGTCTACAGGACGGACCCGAAACTGGGCCTGAAAGGCATGGCTCAGTTGCAGATAGCAAAATATCATATTAGTTGGTAGCTGGTGCTCTATTTTCAAGGTCTGGAAGGGTTTAAGCTGCCCTCTCTCTACAAATTGGGTTAAGTATTTGATGCCCATAGACGCCCAAAGCCCAGAATCGGGAAGCCCCTTAAAATGTTGGAGTTTGGAGTTTTCCCATAAGGGGGTACCAGGCGACCAGGTGTCTTGGTGGGGGTACATGCGCTTAATATATAGAATAAACAATTTTATCACTGGGGTCATAGATGAAGTATGGGGAAAAGCGGAGTTCTCTCCTCTGTATAAATGATTTGCCAGAGCCTCGAGTGAGGTGGCACACGCCGCTTCCACCAAGAGGAAATGGTTATTCATATCCAACGTCAGCCACCAGTGGGCATAAACCAGTTGTGAGGCATGGTAATAAAGCAAAAAATTTGGCAGACTGGAGGGCTGCCAGGCTGATGCGGGGGGCTCGATTCCCAAAGAAAACAGCTGGTTATTTTGTCCAGTTGCTTGAACCAGCTTTGGGGTATATATGTTGGGGCATTATGTAACTTATATAAGAACTTAGGCAGGAATATCATCTTGATAAGGTTCGCCCTTCCCACTAGGGAGAGAGGAAGGTTGGCCCAGGTAGTAGTTTTCCTGCGATATTCTTGTAAGACTGGGTCTAAGTTGTTGGTTATGTATTCTTTAGGGTCTCTAGGAATAATCACACCCAGGTACTTAAAGGAACTAGTCCATTGCAGTGGGGAGGGGGTTAGAGCCAGGGGAGGTATCTGATCGATTGGGAATATTGTAGATTTCTCCCAATTTACCCTCAGCCCAGAGTGAACACAGAACTGGTTAACCATTTGCAGGAGCCTACTTAGCGAGGCCCCCGGGTCTGCCAGGTATACCAGCATATAATCGGCATACAAGGACACCTTCTCTTCCAGCTGACCTAATCTGAGACCAACTATGCCTGGATCTTTGCGAATCTGAATTGCCAGTGGTTCTATCGCTAACGCAAAAAGAAGGGGGGAAAGAGGGCAGCCCTGCCTCGTGCCTCTATGTAGCTCAAACGGTTCTGATAGGTAGTTATTGACTTTTACCTGCCCCATCGGGGAGTTATACAAAGCTTTTATCCATTTGACAAATCTGTCTCCCAGACCAAAGCGGGCCAGGACCTCCCACAGATAAAAGCACTGGACAGTATCAAAGGCCTTGGCTGTGTCCAATGAGACCACAACCCTCTCGCCCCTGTTATCATGGTGGGCTTGAATATTTGTATACAAACGCCTAATATTGATATCTGTTGCTCTTCCTGGCATGAAGCCTGTCTGATCTGGGCAAATCAGATGTTCTATTACCTCTTTAAGCCTAGTAGCCAGGACCTTGGCAAATATCTTTATGTCTGCGTTCAGTAACGAAATGGGACGATATGAGTCACACAGATGGCTGGGTCTGCCCTGTTTTAAGATCACAGTTATCGTCGCTAAATTGCCACTCCTATGGAATGCGAGGAGTATTCGGCATGATAAAGGCTGCCCACCCAAGCCCGTCTCAGTGCCAGTACTCTTCTCCCCGTGAGATGTGTCTCTTGGAGCATACATACATCTGCCCTCGTTTTTTTAAGATAGTCTAAAATAATAGAGCGTTTGATGCGGTCATTCAAACCACGCGTGTTCCATGACACTACTTGTATAGTTTTCAGTCTAGACACCATGACTATCCATCCCACAGGGACCTAACCTGAGTGTTCAGGAGGAGACCTAGGCCATGCGTGAAGCCCTGAGTAATTGTTGCGGGTAGAGATGTAAGACAAAGTAGTACGAAAAACATATAGAACATGTAGACAGTAAGAAGCCCAACTTGAGTCGGGCTTCTTCAATTTTTAGTTGAAAAATTTTCTAAGTCCCAAAAAACGCTAGCGTCTTTTAGTTTTTTCAGGGTGATAGGCTGCAAAAGTCCGTAAATTTTTTTTGGGTACCCGGGCTCCCCCCTACATTTCCTAACATATGGCACATAAACTATACACTGGGCACATGTATAGGGCAATATAACAACTCTATTTCATTTTATTAAGGTTTCCCTGGTCTTGGGTAGTGTAATGTATTTGCTGCAACATATACGTCCATTCATCTTTAACTTCCCGTCATATGCAAATTAACCAATGCTAGCGCAACTTTGCTTCGCTTGACGCAGTAACACTAGTGCAACTTCGCCAGAGTTCGGCGCCCTGGACGCAACTTCGGATTTTAGTGAATTAGCGTTGTCCTGGCAAATCTACGCCTGGCAAATTTAAGGAGGTTAGTGAATTTGCCCCAGTGTATAGTCAGGAAAGATGAGGTTGCAGGGGTGTTACTGTGTCTTGGGGGTGTAACTGTGTCTTATTGTGTGCAGTAAGGGAAAATGATGCCAGGGGAGGGGGCCATAATTTTGAGACAGTAAGGTCACAAGTGAAAAACTTGTATCTCATGTTAAGGATCCCCACTGTTAATTGTGACACGGTGCAAACTGCAATTTTTAAATGCAGTTTCCAGCATTTGTCCCCAAAATTCAAGCATAAAACGGTCCTGCCATTACTTCCAGTGCAATTGTGCACAATGCATTGAGCCATAACACATGCCAATTAGTGTATATGTTTCATGAATCACATGCATGTTGGGGAAACATTTTCAGAGTGGGGGGGAGTTGGGTGCACATCTGGTGCACCAATGCCACGTAGGTAGGTAGGTACTGCGACATGCACCACAAGCACTCACAAGTGCATATGTTTTATGAATGCTGTCAGTGCACACCCAATAATGCATGTTTTCCTATACACTTGTGATTGTAAATGAGCAGGGAGAATGTATAATGAAGCAGTATGGGTCACAGGATGGGGCTGCTGTGCGGGTCCATAACAGAAACGGTGTTCAGTCAGAAGGCACCAGCTACTGTACTAAATAGAAAGATCAAAGGACAGATCATCCACTGGGAACTACGTAGAGCTATGAGATGAGGACGTGGCAATGTGCTCGTCTTTCAACTGGATTTTCAAACTTGCCCGATAGATAAATGAAAGATCACTAGGTTACAAATACAATGGCTTTAACTTATCGCCATTTTCCACTCCATTTCACTTTAAAGTTCTACAGACAGAATCCTTTCTCCTTCACCTGAGCCTGCTCATTCAAACTTACATTTATATGGCACTGTCCAGTTAAATGAATACTGATTGGGCTGCCATCAGAAAGCATAGGGAACCATACTATTCCCCTGCAGGGAGCTATAGTTACTGGATAGCTAGTGCTGAACTGACTATACATGGGCCTTTGATCACGGGTCCGACTGTGCAGGGCTTCTAATCAACAGTCTAATTGTACATCTGGTTATTTCCAGTCTCTACTGTGCTTCGGTCATTTGCTGTCACCATTATCAGCATGGGCCTCAAGTTATTGCAGACTTACTCTGCACAGGCCTCCAGATATTGGCAATGTGACTGTACAACTGTCTCTAACTGTTGCCAAACTAAATGTATTAGCCTGAGTTAATAGCCATACTGAGCACACAGGCCTGTTATTGAACACTATTTGGACTGTGCATGAGCTGCCAGTTATTGCTGAGATACTTGACTGTGAATACCCATTGTGGGAATTGTACATCCAAGTGACCTGCCCTGGTGTCTTGGGGAGGTTTTTGAAGAGTTCCTGGCCTACATAACTCCTCCGTTTTTCATGGGACAGTCCTGATTCTGAGAGCCTAGCCCCGAGTCTTAAATTTGTGTTGAAATGTACAAGTTTCTCTTTGATCTCCTGCACTGATGCCAAAAAAACTACAACGTTTCTTAAACTTAATTAAATAAGAGAGAAAAAGAGTGTATTCTGAATGAAACTGTCTGTGACTCCATAGAAAGACTGCCTTGTAACGGCAAAGAGGACTTTGTTTTGCTATTCTTTGAAAACTGCAATTTGTGAGAATCTGTAGGAGAGACGGAGGATCTTGGATGTGAAGCGATGGACGTAGGAGCAGCGGAACATGGGACAACAGACGGGGTCGCAAGCAGGACTCCATTGCGAACAAGAGTCGACACATCTAGACAGGACCACCAGCAGCACCACAGTGAGGATAATGGCTTACCCTGGTGGTCTAGTGGGGGGACAGCAGGGACGCCCGCCACGTCCGGTTCCTTCTGCGCCGGTTTGTTATGGGCGCACGGCGGTGCCTCTGCTGTGTAAATTGGTGCATGCACTCTGGCGTGACGACTTCAGCGCGCAATGGCGCCAAATTTGAAAATATTTAAAGGGCTATGATGCAGATTCTCATTGCCCGTTATAGGTTTGTTCCTGGTGCCTTTAGCTTTTTGCTATTCTGATTCTGAGCTTGATTCTGACTACCTGTTGTGACCCCTGCCTGTTCCTGACGATTCTGACCTCTGTATCCTGATCCATTGCCTGAATTTTGACTACCCCTTCTGCCTTATCCCTCTGATTGATCTCCCGGTTTTGACCCTTGCCTGCCTGACCTCGCTTTGAACGCTGCCTGCCCAGACCCGGCCTGATTTGTTTACGTTCACTTTCAGCCTGCCTTGACCGGCCAGTTCCGACTATGATTCCGTTTAACACCTTGTACCACGACCTTCTGCCCAAAGACTTTGCTAACAGTCGTGCCCCTCTGCTTATCCAGAACCTCTAACCTTGCATGGTCACACTACAGGTGAAGCACAAGCCGAGACCAGGGTACTTGGCATTTGGTCTGGTGTTAGGTGCCAACCGTGACAGGATTAATACGTGACTGTGCCTGGAGGATCCTGTCAGTATTAACTAAGCAGGGACAGGCCCGGATTTGCGGCAAGGCCGCATAGGCCCGGGCCTAGGGCGGCAAAGAAATAGGGGTGGCATGCCGCCCAGCCGCCGTTCAACTGCACCAGCTGCGCTGGCGTTTTTTCGCCGGCGCGCTGGGAAGGTGGGCGCTAGGACCGCGCGGCCTAGGGGCGCGCAGAAGTTAAATCCGGCACTGAGCAGGGATCTGGTACTAGTGTCACGGCAGCACACAACTGCTTCTGTCTTGTCCTTGTCTTTTTTGAGGCTGTGCGCAGAGGAGTATGGCGTTTGGAGGGGGAGATCGCTAACAGCTTGCCAGTTGCATACATTTTTTAACGATCTTAATTAAATAAGAGGCATTTCGCAGAGCCCAGATCTCAGCATCTGCACTTAGATACATTTGTAGCTATTAAGATAAGCAGGTCTCTAAATTGGCGTTATAAAGTATAGTTGTCCTCCAATGAATGAATTTTTCCTTGTTTTCGCTGGCCTATAATGCATTTAATGCGAAGGGAGACAACCCCACAGTTTTGGAACCAATACCCCAACGATAAAGGTTCCTTTTCCCATCTGACGCCAGACACACATTCAGCCTCCACCAGTGATACGTTTATCTGACGTCATTAATATTACCCGCGGCCCTGCGCCAGACTCACGTGATACGTAGGGCGGAGGCCAACATTGTGCAGCGCCAGTAGTGCGTAGGGTTTCTTTGTCACGTGCTCTATTCCCTGTGCCAATGCGTGATTTAGTTATTTCTGATAGTTCTGTCTGATTGCGAGGTTCGCTGTTGGGTTTCTTGTTCTCTGAAGGAAAACGAAAAACCCTGTTGCTTCCATGTCAGGTTCAGCGCTGTGACAAAGTAGTTCAGCCGCTTTTGCGGAGTTAGAAATTCAAGTTGCAATGCTTACATTTAGCCACTGGGTGTCACCAGCAACACAGTAAACTCAGGCTGTGCCTCGTTACCTCATGCGCGCCAAGGATGCTAAGAGGCGGCGATACTAAGCACCACCCTGTCATTGCCATAGTGACCAAGCTCCAGGCAAAAATTGCCTGTTTTCCAGTGCGTTCCACATACACATCATTATAAAGTCAATAATAGTGCCACACTTACACTATGTCACTTGTTGAACACAGCTGTGTTCCTCTCTGCAATGGTGTTTTATCCACAATATAAAATAAATCCAGCAGCACTCAAATATTTATTTGTGCCACTAGCCAAGCAACGTTTCGGCCTATTCCAGCCCTTTATCAAGCCAAGGCTATAGCCAGAAATGGCACGAATAAATATTTGATTCACCTGTCGGAGTGCTGTTGGATTTATTGTTATATTGTTACATACAATTTATTAGTTAATATTAAATAATCCGGCAAGAGATCCCTCTGTTGGTTCTGAAGCAGAAAATGGCTCTGTCCACATAAACCAGACAGGCGGCAGATTGAAAATGGAGCTGTCGGCAGCTTTTCTCAGCCTGTTTATCGGGGGCCTTAAAGGAAAACTATACCCCCCAAACAATGTAGGTCTCTATAAAAAGATATTGCATAAAACAGCTCATATGTAAAATCCTGCTTCATGTAAATAAACCATTTTCATAATAATATACTTTTCTAGTAGTATGTGCCATTGGGTAATAATCATAAATAGAAAATTGCCATTTTAAAAAATAAGGGCCGCCCCCTGGGATCGTAGGATTCACTGTACTCACAAACATACCAACAAACCATACATGTTAGGTCACATGAGCCAATTAACAGACAGAGTTGTGTCTTTTGCTTCCTCACTTCTTCCTGTTACAGTTAGAGTTGAAGTATTTCTGGTCAGGTGATCTCTGAGGCAGCACACAGACCATCATGAAATGGTGGCTCAAGGCAAGAGATGTAAAAGGGCAATATTTACTTAAATATATATTCCAGTTTGGTAAGATTCTTTAATATGCCACTTAATATGATATGAACTATCTGTTGCTTAAGTGTTCATTTTAGTTTTAGTATAGTTTTCTTTAACACTTTTATGTGACAGAACTGAGGATCAGCAGAATAAGGGGCATCATTTATAACTGTGTGTAAGATATTTTACACCAAACAACCGGTGTAAATGTTGGGGTAAAACAAATGGTGTACACAGGCCCGGATTTGTGGAAAGGCCACCAAGAGCCGGGCCTAGGGCGGCAAGATTTTAAGTGGCGGCATGAAGCCCAACTACACTTGGATTGGAAGCTCTGGGGCTGATCATGAGAAAAGACAGTTTTTTAAATTTCCCATTCGTCAATCCACAGTGCTCCCAACCTGATGATGAAAATTTGTGCCTGTTCACAAATGAAGGGGAGAGGACAGGGGTGATGAAAGGCAGCGGGCCTAGGGCCACCCGCTATGCAGTGCCGGATTTACATAGCGGACGCCCATAGGCCCACTGCTGTTCGTCGCCCCTGCCCCCTCCCCTTTTTTCGTGCAATGGGGAAATTTAAAAAACGACTGTATCTCCTGCGCATCCCCACTGTTTCTGAACCAATGTGGTTGTGGTTGGGCAGCATGCCACCCCCTTGGTGGCCTTTCCACAAATCCAGGCCTGCCACTATGTAAATCCTGCCCTGGCGAGGGACCGCCATGGGTAGTAATTTAGCGCCCAGCTATGCCAACATCTTCATGGCGGCCCTGGAATATAAATTAATATTGCATAATCCACTATTCACAGATTGCATACATTGCTATTTTCGATATGTGGATGACATTTTCATTATATGGAAAAAGGGTGATGTTGAACTACTACAGTTCATTGAATATATCAATACACACCATGGTTCCATAAAATTTACAGCAGAGTACAACAAATCTAGCATCCATTATTTGGATGTGGAGGTCTTCAATGTAGATGGGAAAATATCAACAGACCTGTATTCCAAACCTGCTGAACGGAACAACATTTTACGCCCTGACAGTTACCATATGCCGAATACTATTAAAGGCATCCCGAAGGGCCAGTTCCTGAGGGTGAGACGTATATCCTCTAGTGATGAATGCTACCTGAGTAGTGCGAATAAACTGATTAATACATTTGTGTAAAAGGGTTATGACTATAACTCTTAGTGTATAGTAAGAGATGAGGTCCTAAAACGAGATAGAACAAGTCTTCTAAGGAAGACAAAGGACGCATTGGCTGTTGATCAAAGAATTCCATTTGTGAGCCAATTTGGACCACTTAGCAAAAAACTTGAAAAATTAATTTTGCAACATTGGTCTATTTTACAAAAGGATCCTGTGGTTGGCAAACACTGTAAAGCGGTCCCATTATTTTCCTATAAGAAAGGGAGAAATTTGGCAGACAAGCTGGTGAAGACTGACATCTATGAGACAGAGAATAAAACAAGATTTCTAAGTGCTCCTAAGTTTGGCACGTTCCCCTGCTTGGGTTGTGGTTGCTGTAGTTCCATAATCAAGGGTGGCAGTATAACGCACCCATTGAAGGGTTATAAGATCCGCATAAAAGCTTATCATACTTGTAATACTGACTCAGTGATCTATGCCCTTAAATGCCCCTGTGGGAAAATGTACATTGGGCAAACATCGAGACAAATAAAAATTAGGATCAGGGAACATAAGTAGTCTATTTCCAATTATGATCCAGAGAATAAAAAAACTCATACACCTGTTGGTAAACATTTTTATTTGCATAAGCACAATCCTGCAACATTAAGGTGGCTGGTTTTAGAGAAGGTTCAGTTACCCCAAAGAGGGGGAGATAGAAAACGCTTACTACTACAAACTGAGGCAAGATGGATAGATAGAATGAATACAATTGAACCAAGGGGAATGAACGAAGCTATGAGCTATAAATGCTTTTTATAATGGTTATGTATAATTGAAATTCCATTTTTTCTTACAGATATACTTTGGAATAACATACACTGTAATACTGAAAATGGCTTGGCACTGGTAGGACAATACCTTGTTACTGTTTTAAACTTCTGCATATATTGTGTCAGTATGTATCACCATCGCTACAAAACAATTGCAACTTTTGTTGGTGCTAATTACTAGTAGGCCACAAGATGGCAGTACTATTATTTCTAATATGTCTGTATTAACCTGGCCACACTGTGGAGCAGGTATACAGTTGTTGGTGAGGTGAGGGGTCAAATAGCTTGCTGTGTCAGTTGATTTTATGCACCTGATGAAGGCCTGTATAGCCGAAACATGTTGTGCAGTAAATGTCTGCAGATAAAGAGATGACCTTTTAACTAAAGAAACAAGTGCTCTCCGGCTACCTCTTTTTGTATTAGCAACCTTTGGCACTCCAGCACGGGGATTGCAGCGCGTAGAGAAGCACACTCACACGGAGGAATACATAAAGGACTCTTTTATAGTTGGATAAATCCTGCCCTGGGTGTACAGATATGGGACCTGGAGCTTTCCAGATAACGGGTCTTTCTGTAACTTGGATCTTCATACCTTATCTGCCTGTGACTGTCCTGGTGTTTGGTGTAGTTTTGCAACAACCTTCCACTAAGTCCGCAGATAGTTCTGGAACGCAGCACTTCCTTTATTAATTAGTTGGTTACACTTATAGCATAGTCCATAAACATTCCTCACTGCTGATTTAAATCACAAATCTTTAATTTGTGGCTCCAAAACTGCTGCCTGTGCTTTGTATCCCCAAACAGCCAGACACAATTATAGAGGAAGGGGGTGCACAGGTTGTAGTTGCCCTGTCAAGACTTTGCTGAAAAGACTGTAAATATATTCCTAGAAAGATATGAAAAGCTTGTGTGATCAGACGCAGCAGTGGATTGAAGTCAGTGTCTGACTGGGACACCAGGGGCCCACCCAAAAACCTTAGACCAGGGGCCCACCAAAGAACCATATACCAGGGGCCCACTCTCAGTATTAATTTTCTTCTTCTCCTCACTCAACCTCTAGTCTCCTTTCTTTACATACTATAATCTATTATTCCATCTATTTAGCCTCTTTGTTCTCATAGAAATAGGGAATGGCCATGAAATAGGCCAAATGTTTAGCAGCACAAAGGCCCACTGACACCTGGGCCCACCGGGAGTTTTCCTGGTTTCCCGGAGGGCCATTCCGACACTGATTGAAGTCTTACATGGATCTTGTAACATGGGCCTTATTTATTCATAAATAAAGGCATTTTGGCCAGTGCCTTTTTAATCCATTAATTGTAGCAGAAAAAAACAGCACTAGCATTCGGGGGATACCCCCTTCCTCAGGTGCCTCCAGGAAGGGGGTATCCCCCCAATACTTGTGCTGTTTTTTTTCTGCTGTAATAAATGGATTGAAAAGGCATTAGCCTGTTGGACTGTGAATGTCAACCTTTTTGGAACCAAACACCTATAAAGTGTACTATTAAATTAGTTTTGAACAAAACTGCAGACTGCACTGGCTATGAACCCATCAACATCCCTTGTAAAAGCCCTTCGGCTATGTCCTACTGTATATTACTTGTACCTGCATTTCCCCCCTATAGTTACAGTCAATTTATCACAAGAGAGCACTCCAGAGTGTGAAGTTATTCACCTGTTGACCCACACACCACAAAAAGAAGAAACCACGTCTATTTTGTACTTGTATATTTGCTTTATTCAGAGATGCGATCCAAACAATAGTTTGATTTGAACAGTTACTAACACGGCATTTTATATTTACAAAAGACATAATTACAAATAATTAAATCAAGTTAAATGTATCATCTCCCAGTGCTTTATATCTGCTGGAAATATTTGTTATCAGAGGGGTTTTAGGCTGACTACAACATTATTCTCCAACACTACCATGTGTGATGGCATCATGTCTGGCACGGAAAGGAAGTATTTACAGAAATGAGAATTCAGTATGCATTATCTCTATCCAGCTAGAGCTTGACACCTGTTTGTTAACTGCAGTGTATTCTGTTATCTTCCAGTAGCTTGGGGTCCTTGTAGATGCACAAGACTCACTGTACAGGCCTCGTTCTCAGGTCCTCACCGGATAAGAGGAGCAGAGCGGTCATTGGTGACAGTAGGGCGCAGTTTAACAGTTGCAAATGGGTTTGTTCCCCTGAAGAAATACAGAAAGTCAAAATGAGCTTGGAGAAGGGACTGAAACCTTTACACTGATGGTAAGTGTCACTGCGCTCACTGTAGATGAAAGTGAAATGTGAGATTATCCAGAAACCCATTATCCAGAATGCTCTGAATTACAGAAAGGCTATCTCCCATTGACTCCATTAAAATGAAATAATTGGAATTTTTAAAAATGACTGCCTTTTTCGCTGTAATAATAAAACAGTACTTGAGCCAAACTAAGATATAATTAATCCTTATTGGAAGCAAAACCAGCTTATTGTGTTTATTTATTGTTTACATGATTTTCTAGTAGAGTTAAGGTTTCATACCTTAACTCTACTAGAAAATCATGTACACAATAAATTATGGAAAGATCCATTATCCAGAAAACCCCAGGTCCCAAACATACTGGATACGGGGTTCCATACCTGTATTTCCATTCCTTTAATTTTCTATGAACAGTAAAGCATGAACACATAAAATATATAATAGAATATGGAGTTTTCTGCCATTAATTCTAGTAAGCGAGTCTCATTCGAGGCCTGGAGATCCTACGATTGCCATTTAGGGAAACTGTGCAGCATCCCAGAGGACAAGTGTGTGAGATGTAAGGATACCCCCTTTACACATTTTCTTTGCAGTTGTGCTATATTACCCCTGTTGGTATAAGAATCAGGCTGAACCTTGACAGAAGGTACATAGTCATTGCTTTTGTGTGGACAGGAATCATTTAGTTTTCACTTGTGTTGTTTTGTGTAATTTATGAGGAGGGTGCAGGCATAATACAGTATAAATGGTTCCTATTAGTAAGTTTGTGAACTCTCTGACACAATTTCAGTTGTGGAATTTATTCAGAAGTCCAAATTCTACCCCAGGTACAGTTATTACTTTATAGATGTACATATATATTCATACATACCTGCAGTATATATATAAATGTATATATACATATATAGCATATGTCCAGTATATGTTAGGAGTAGAACTCACTGCTGCTAAAAATATATACTAAGCCTCTTCTGAAGCTTTTTTAACTTTTTGAGTTACCTTTTCGCAAGATGTAAGGAGACGATTTGCCATTGGTTTATTTTTTTTTTTATTCAACAGCTCTCCAGTTTGTATTTTTAACAATCTGGTTGCTAGGGTCCAAATTGCCCTAGCAACCAGGCATTGGTTTGTATAAGAGACTGGAATATGAATAGGAGAGGGCCTGAATAGAAAGATGAGTAATAAATCAGTAGCCTTTACAGAGCATTTGTTTTTTAGATGGGGTCATTTTGAAAGCTACGAGTCAGAAGAAGAAGGCAAATGACTCAAAAACTATAAATATGAAAAAATGAAGTCCAATTGAAAGGTAGTTTAGAAAAAGCTTTTCTATAATATGCTAAAGGTAGACTTAAAGGTGAACCTCCTCTTTAAGTGGCAATGACACACAGGTCAGTAAGCAAGATTTAGGGTATTGGCACACAGGGCTACTTTAGGGGGTTTATTTATAAAATTCGAAAAGTTCTCACTATTTTGTGAAATCTACTCCAAGCAAATCTGCACAGACTTTCTCCTCCTATTTATCAATCAATTTTCACAAAAATTTCATGAGCAGGAAAAAACTCGATATAATCATGAAAAAAATCCTTTTTCGGATTTGACCCCCGAAACCATGAAATCTTTGGATTATTGAACGAAACCCAGCTGAGATCAGGATATCAACGGGACATCTGCCATTGACATCTACGTGAACTCTGCAGGTCGAAGGTGGAGTACTTTTTTATTTGGACTTTTAACACCATCAGAATTTAATAAAATTAGAAAAATTCAAGTTTTTTTTCCTACAAAGAAAATTGTGTTTTTCCCCTTTAAAAGTCCGACCAGAAAAAAAGCAGACTTTGATAAATAACCCTCTAAGTGTCATGTTTATTTGTAGACCAAAAATGTGGCAGCAAACACCAGAAACAGCCCCATTTATAGATATGGATGTAAATCACCTGACAAGCACTTAATTATGCCCTTAATGCATTTCCAGGCTACTATTATCTACATGCAGTGACATGAGCACTTGTCAGATGAGTTTCACGTAAGTCAATGGGCAGGGGCTGTTTAAGGTGCTCTTGTTAAAATTTTTTGGGTTTCCAATTGTCTTGCTTATAGCTGCACTAGAGCCTGAAACTTGGAGGACGAGAGACTGAATTTTGGCCTGTGTCAGGAGCAGAAACACGGGGAGGCACATTTATTAAAGGTTGAATTTCTAATTCATGTACTTTTTTTTGGAACTCTATAAAATTCGAATATACTCATATTTCGACTGGGGGGTTATTTATAATAAAAATCGAATATCTCAAACTCAGACTAATTTTACCCTCTCGAAAACTCAAATCAAGTTTGAATCAAAATCGATCAAACTCGATTTTTTTCCCGAAAAAAACTCAAATGTCAGGAAGGCTACTAAGATGTCCAAATTGTCCAAATTGGTCCCTGGACCTCTCCCATTGACTTATACATGAATTCGGCAGGTTTATAGGTGGCGAATAGTCAAATTCAAATTCTTAAAAGGCCAGAGTTTGATAAATCTTGAAAATCGAATTTGAATTTTTCGACCCTTAATAAATCTGTTATTAAGCAATACTGGGGCCACTGTACCATATTGCTGGGTTCACTGTGACACATAGGGGCAAATTCCCTAACGGCGCAAATTTGCTAACGACCGATTCGCAACACTTCGCCCAGGCGTAAATTCGCCAGGACAACACTAATTCCCTAAGATGCGAAGTTGCGTCCAGGGCGCTGAATACTGGAGAAGATGTGCTAGTGTTACTTCGGCAAGCAAAGCGAAGTTGCACTAGCGTTGGCTAATTTGCATATGGCGGGAAGTGAAAGTTGAATGGATGTATATGTTGCAGCAAATACATAACATTAAAAAAAAGGAGGAGAAAAAGTTAACCCTTGAAGTTGCACTACCCCATCCAGGAGCCAAGACATCCACGGAACAATGTTAAAACTTAACTTTTACTACTAATTGATTAAAAAATATATTGGTCCAGAAAAGCATTTAAAACCAAGTTAGACACAGGGAGGCAATGAACCCTGATCAGGTAAAGCGAAATTCACCAGCCCTGGATCAAATAAGACGCTAATGTATAGAGTCTGTAGTGAGCCACTCCAGTTTGCACTGAGTAGCTACAATGGCGTGGTGTAATACACAATTACGGTGCTTGCATAAAGCAAAAACAAAACAAGGGTCTCACAACCAGTGAGCAATATAAACGACCTGTCAGTTATCCCCTTTTTACATCCACCACCCAATAAATCATGGTCTTGAACAGGTCCGTCACCTATTCACCATCAAACATACCCCCCGTTGCTGGCGAGGAATTGCTATGTCTAGGTGGCATCAGTTGATCCATTGATTAATAGTACAGAATCTATGGCTGTGCTTTGCCGGCGTCGGTTTAAGCTACCCAGGCAGCAGTTCTGTAGATCGCTCCCAACCCCTTCACCCACAGAGATTCCCTCCCATTCATGGAGCAAAGCGGTCACCTGAAAGAATTATTGGTGATTCAGTCACCCTGCCTAACCAAACTAAAATGCGCCTGACGCGCGTTTCACCCGCAATACGCAGGCTTTGTCAAAGGCATTTTGGATGCCGAAAGCTAGCCCCTATAAATAGATGAGCATAGAGCCATTGAGATTCAAACCGGCCAATCACAGGCCGTTGCGTCACTAAGAGGAGGATCAGATCCGCTGCTAGCACCAATGCGTTGATTCGATTGGATGGAAGATTCATAATGCGGCTAGTGTATCCTGTCAGCTGTCACAGATATGGTGACAGCCGCCAGATCCACATTGTATGGCAGCATTGTCAGCGCCGCTGGCAATGTCAGTGAGGAATCCTCCATTAACCCATGCCTCTTTTTACAGAAACCCGGCTGATCGGCCCTCTATTAGGGCGCATATAAATATGAGACTCAGTTTGGGGATTAGGTACCATCTATGTTTAAAACTTAAATTTTGGGAAAAGATTAGGTACCATAAGATCATTAAGTATTCAACGAAAAAGGAAACCAAAAGTCACACTTATAAGTGCTTAGAAACGTTACTGTTTCAAATGATCATTGTGACGTTATAATTGTAACAGGCAGGACATGGCAACAAAATGGGAACTATTTATCCACCAGTTCCACCGTGAGTGGTGAATATTCTCAAATGAATACATTCATTGTGATGCTTTCATTGAGTCCCATTGGGCCTAATGCATTCATTTTGAAGATCCATTCACTCTCTCTAAATAATAATGCCGTTTCAATGTCACCACCTCTAATCCCAAGGGAAACTTTGACAAGACCCATTGCTTTGAGATTAGTACTGGAATTATTGTGGAATTCCATGAAGTGCCGACTAACAGGTGGTAGCTTTCGATGATTCTTAACCCATTCTGGTGCGTGCTCGATACTGGAGACATGCTCCAGAAGGCATTTCTTGAGGGGCCTGTTGGTTTTGCCAATATAAAATTTGTTACATGGACATAATAGCATATAAATCACATTGTCAGTCGTACAGGTGAATGACTGTGTGATCTTATGTATCTTGCCAAATCTGTCAGTAACAGTATTCTGATTGTATATAAGGCCACAGGCCCTGCATTTCCCACAGGCAAAGGTGCCTACTCGTGTGGGTTTAATTGGAAGTCTGGAGAAATGACTTTTTACTAATCGATCCCTTAAGTTCGGTGCCCTGCGGCAACAAGTCAAGGGTTTTGGACTCAGTAATTTTTCCAATATAGGGTCTGTGTGTAAAATGTGCCAATGTTTCTTCAATATGCTGTCAATAGTTGACCACTGTTTACAAAAGGTGCCGATGAACCGGATAGGTTGATCTGCATTTGATGTTGCTTGTTTATGGCCCTCTAATAAGGAGTTTCTAGGAGTTTTAAGAGCTCTAGAGTACGCTCGCCGTATAATATTCAATGAGTATCCCCTCTCCTGTAGGCGTTTAGTTAGTTCGCCTGCCCTTAATTTAAAGACTGATAGATCTGAGCAATTGCGTCTTAAACGCAAAAATTCACCAATTGGAATCCCTCTTTTGGTGGAAATGGGATGGTAACTATCAAAATGCAGAATAGAATTAGTCTCAGTTGTTTTGCGGAATAGATCTGTACTGATAGAACCATCTTCCTGAATAATCAATGTCACATCAAGGAAGTCTAAGCTTTTGTCACTGATTGTGTGAGTTAATCTGATATTCAAGTCATTCTCATTGAGAAGGTTCAAAAATTCAGTCAGACCTGTCATGTCACCCATCCAAAGGAATACCAGGTCATTGATATAACAAAACCAGTGTGAGATATGTTGGAGATACGGAGTCATCTGATCACCAAAAACATAATTCGCCTCCCACCAACCCATAAATAGATTCGCTTATGTTGGTGCAAAGGCAGCACCCATCGCAACACCCCTCACCTGTAGATAAAACTTATCATGGAATGTGAAAAAATTATGATTAAGACAAAAGTCTGTGAGGTCCGACAAAAAATCTCTATATTCACCTCCCCATACACTTTCAGTTTCCATGAAAAAGCAAATTGCTCTAATGCCCTGTGTATGTGAGATAGAGGAATACAGCGATTCAACGTCACAACCAACCAGTAAGGTCCCTTTGTCTACTTTCACTGATGAAAGTTTGTATAGTAGATCAATGGTATCACGAATATACGATGGTAGCATTACCACAAATTGTCGTAGTTTTATATCAATGTATTGGCTAGCTTTCTCGCAAATATTGCCTTTGCCAGAGACAATCGGACGACCTGGTGGTTTCTGAAGATTTTTGTGTACTTTGGGCAACATATAGAAAGTAGGAGTCACAGAAGTCTCATTCAATAATGCTTTGTACTCATTCTTAGCAATTAGGCCTGTCTGGTAACTATCGGTTATCAGACCATTGTACAAGGACCTGAATCTCACAGAGGGATCGGATGGAAGTTTTTTGTAACAGGAGGTATCGTTAAGTTGCTTAAGGGCCTCCGTAAGGTACATAACTCTTGGCCATATAACAATATTACCGCCTTTATCTGAAGGCTTAATAACCACATCCTCCCAAGAGGCAATCTTTTAATGCTAGCCTGTCGGCCATTTTCAGATTGTCATTACTGTTATTGGGCATACTCATAAAGTCTCACATCACCAATTCCCCAAATGTGGTGACAGCAGACCTGGTGTTCCTAGGGGGCATAAATCTGCTCTTAGGCTTCAATGTTTGTGTTGGTTCTGTTTGCTCCAACAGAAGATCTTGTAGGTCGTTAATAACCTGATCGAAGGTTGCCTGCTCTTGTGTTCGCGATCTCTTAGTTCTCTCCCCCCCTCTTCTGTTGCTTGCCCCTAAAAAAGAGGGGTCAGTCACCTGTGCCTGTCCTGTACAAGTCGTAGTTTCTTCCCCTGACCTTTCTGATCTGGAATAGTCGCTATTAGACATGTCCTTATACACTCCCTTCCGACCCCATTTCTAAATAGTCCCAATTGTGTAATCCGTTGTGTCCCGAATATACTGTACTTTTGTCTCTTCCTATCTATAATCTCTTGGGCTACTCAATCTATTTCAGAATTGATTCTGGACATGCGTGTAATGTATAGTTCATTTTGGGAAAATTCGGCTAGCTGTTTCTCAATATGATTAATTTTAGTTGTTAATTCGGATACTACACGTCTTTCATGTTCACATGCTAAATTCAGTAATTGCATAGAGCATTTGTGTAGTACCTCTTCCCACCTAGACTTGAAATTCTCATCATGTGTTTCAAAGGTTGGGAGAATTTTTATGCGTAACCCCCTAGGTATAATATTACTGTCAACATATTTCCCATATGTGGAGACAGTCCACCATGCCCTCGTGAGTTTAATTTGTTCTTGTTGGTAATCAGTTAACAAAGCTCTCCAGTCATTTCCTGCTGAGGAGCTATTGCCACTAGATCCAGCCTGGAACACGTCCGAAAGTTGGCTGGACCATTTCTCAAACCGCGATTGTAAATTCATAATGGGGGTCACCATCATATTATAGTAACTAAATAGATGTGGCGTGCTACACCAGGAAATCCCTAATTGAAAGAGAATAGGGAGAATACCTGGATGGGGTGGTGCAACTTCAAGGGTTAACTTTTTCTCCTCCTTTTTTTCAATATTTATCTCCTTAACCCTGCACACCATCCGCTGGATTTCTCAATTGATGGGTGGTGCTCCCTTTCTTTGTGATAATACATAACATTACACAAGGCCAGGGAATAAGATAAAATCAAGTTGTTATAATGCTCTACACATGAGCCCACTGTATAGTTTATGTGCCATATGTTAGCAAATGTATGGAACCCGGTTACCCAAAAAAGATGCCAGCGTTTTTTGGGACTTAGAAAATTTTTCAACAAAAAATTGAGGAAGTCTTATCAACTCCATTGCACTTAGCCTGGTCTAAGGTGGTGAAGGCAAGTCTGGCGCAAGAGGTAAAGTTCAGTAAAATCCGCATCTTAGTGAATTTGGGGAGTTACGTCCGTTCGCCAGAGTGAAAATTCACCTGGCGTTAGAATGCAAAGCAACGCTAGCGTCGATCTCCTTCGATAGCGAAGTGACACCTGCGCCCGTTAGGGAATCGACGAAGTTCTGAAATGACGTCACGCTGAGGTATTTTCGCTAGCGTTAGTCACTATATCCACTATTCACAGTCTAAAAGGCACAGCAATAACCTGCTGTATGTGTTGTGTATAGTTTATGAAGCTGATATCCCATTCCTTTATTTCTTGGCTACTGTGCACATTAGCAAACACATGTATACAGCACAGGGATGTTCTTTGTACACAGTAGTAAACACATACTCTCTTGTTTAAATGGTCACTGCTCCATAAAACTTTTCTTCAGAAGTTAAGCCACCTGATGGTGTCGTTTTATAACTGAACTTTGCACAGATGATAAACGTACATAGGAAGTGGTTCTTAATACCGTTGTGCTTTAATGAGATTTGTTGCCATGATTACACTTCACTAAAATGTTGTGGACATTATACTGATTCACAGATAATCTTTATATCTGTAGGGATGCACCAAATCCAGGAATCGGTTTGGCATTTGGGCAAGATTTGTCCAAATCCAAAAAAAGATTTTTCGTCACACAATCAAGGAAGTCAAACATTTTTAGGCACGTGCTGCGTGTGCAGTTCTTTTCACCCCTCATTTTTCCAATTTGCATATGCCAATTATGGCTCCAAATCAGTTCGGTATTTGTCTGAATCCAGAGAATTTGGGGTAAGGATGAATCCTAAATTAGTGGATTTGGTGCATCCCTATTTTTGTGGTTCCAGCAGGAGTCAGAAATTAGCAGTGAAATACTGCTGCGTAGCATGTCCCCAGAACTTTAAAGGTCACCTCTACAGTAAAAATATTTACCCCCACCAAAGGTGAAGGCTAATAGAGCCACAATCTGGTTGGGGGTAACAGTAGCTTTTTTAAAAATTGCCCCCCGCCAGCCGGGAGCTGACCCCTGGTGAGGGTGTACTAGCGCTGGCAAGGGGCAATTTTTTTTTAAAAAAAAAACTACTACCCCCAACCGGAGTGTGGCCACTATTAGCCTGCACCACTGATGGGAGAAAATATTTAAGGGTAATAGGTGCCCTCTAAGGAAACAATAAAACCTGTATGTGAAAAAATATTGCCATGCATCCATTTCAGCTTCCATGGTAGAAATACTGAGAAAAAAAAATGAATTTATAGTGGCCCTTAAAGCATCTATGGAATAGGCTAATTACTAAAACATATGCACATCCTAATAAATCTAAATAACAAATAAGCATGTTACATTTTTCATTCTGATGCACCTCCAAAGACATAAGAGAAACTATGGTATAAAGCCAGTTACCTTGGGAAGAGATCTCCTCTGGCGCCTCCTGTGCTCTTCTGAAAGGGAAAAGACCACATATAAGAATTAGACACACAAAATGCACAGCACAGAAAACTCTTATATGAAAGTAAAAGCATCCAGGCACAGCAAAACCTACAGTAACTACTGCTCCACTGCAATGAGACGCAGCTTAAATATACCGTGGAAGACTACCAAATCATCTACCTCTTCGGTGGGTCTCTAAATCTTAGTGGGACACTATTCCTAATAAGTTAATGTAAAGTTCCTTATAGTAAATGTTTTGTACTATAATGGGGGGTCACTTTACAGGGAAAGGCCTTTGATATTTGAATAAACCCCCTTACTTGCTCAAGTTATATAAACAGGGTATTGCATTAGAGATAGCAGGGGCCCAGGAGTACAGCTGGCCTGCCTAATACAGTACTAAGTTTCAACAATGTGTCAGGGTTGCGTCTTTATACCTAATAAAGGGATACCCCAAATATATTGCAGATGACACAATGAAACACAGGGGAGCTCCCTTTAATATATTATCGTCCTGCAGAGGTTATCTATCAGAGGGGTGCTGGTCCCCCTGACTGAGCACCAGGCTATTTATTTATAGGATGCCTGGGGAGGCTGACACATATAAAGCAGGTCCTCTTTCTTAAATATTTTGGGGATACAGTGACCCTAGAGATGCAACATTTACCAATAAAGAATGCCAAAAATATCTCCTGTTTTGCACTTGATATTTAAAAGGCTGTATCTTGTACTCCAATTTCTTCCAGTCTCAAAAATCAGGCTTAGGCTCTCACATTGTCTACCCAAAAGAAACTGTCAGATTAGGTTTGCCACTTTTTTTTTTGCATGAAAACATGCAGGGGACGGGCCAGTGATGTGGGGGGGGGCAGTGATGTCAGGGGACGGGTGGGTGATGTGGGGAGGTGGGGTGGGTGACATCAGGGGTGGGACTGATGACGTGGTGATCAACAATTGGCTGATCACCATGTCATTCACTTCAATGTCCTGTCTGGATTTCCTCATTTCCAAAAACCAGACTGTCTGGTGAATTCTGGACTGGTGGCAACCCAATGTCACATTAACATAACAACTGGAGAAATAAAACTGTATGTTTACGCACAAACAACACAGTAAATTGCCAGGTCTTAATGGTGACCCTATAATCTCAAACCAAACACAAATATTGACGTAAACAGAATCTGACAGTTCATGAAAAAGTATACTTTTTATTATGGGACATTAACAGAAATCCATTTAGCTCTAAGGTGGTACTATAATTCATGCTATGTATCTAGGCATTTTCACACAAACACACCAACACAGGCACAGGTCACACTCTACAGAGAATCTTCCCACACTGTTTGACCCTGCCCCATGCCACCAGCCTATTCCCTCCCGTGGCCCTATGACAGTGTGGGCTCCCTCTGCAGAGCTTGGCTGTGGTATCATACGTTTTAACAGTAAGAGCTGTCATCTTGCATCCACCAGAAGGTAGGCTCTGGGGTCATGGAGGTGAGGAGTTTACTAAAGGGGCCCTGCTGAGGAAAGAGACAGGGAAGGTGAGAGTGCGTATGTTCTGCTCTGGAAAATGAAGTAATGTTGGTGTATTTAGAGAGAAAGATAAACTATGGGATGAAAGACAATAGTGTTCTATTCATGTGTCTTGTGGAGTTAAGAAAAATGTTTATTTTTGTGTCTACATTCATGGGGAAATCATGGTATTTAGCTGGAAGGCCCTACAGTATATTCCTTTTGTGCACAGCTTCCTGACAATTTGTCTTCTGGGCCAGGAATCAATAGAAACAGATGAAGTGGGAGTTTGGCCAGGTGGATCCCAATTGGCATGGTTTAGAGGAGAACTAAAGCTTAACTAAAGATGTTGGCTAGAAATGTTGTACATTATGTTTTGGGCTTCTGTACCGGCCCAAGGCAACCACACCCCAGTAAAGATCTGTGTCTCCAAAGATGCCCCAGTAGCTCCCCATCTTCTTTTCTGCTGATTCACTGCACATGCTCTGTGCTGCTGTCACTTACTGAGCTTAGTGACCCCCTCACAACAAACAGTACATATAGAATATCAATGTCACAATATTAGACGGATTAGTAATTAATAAAGATAAATACTACAGAACTGCACAGAAACCAGTGCAATTAGCATCAGAATTTAATAATCAGCTTATATAACAGGCCAACCTCATTTTCTGCTTCATAATATGTGACAACCCTTAAGCTTAGCTTCTCAACAGCTGCTCAGAGCCCACTGAGCATGTGAGTGTCACAGACACTTTCCAAGATGGTGACCCCCTGTGACAAGTTTGAAGTCCTGCATCATTGCTGCTATTGACAAGCTGAAACTGTAGGCTGGTGTCATAAGTCCAGTATATAAAATATGGCATTTTTTAGGGGTTAGTTCTCCTTTAAAGAAGCATTTTCCCCAGAGAGCTGTTATTTGCTCAGGTTTGTGGCAAAGCCACAAAGGCCCGGGCCTAAGGCGGCATTCCTACAGTTATAGGGGGATCGCGGGAGCTAACAGAATAGGGGAGATATTAAAGTACGTTGAGAGTAGGGGGTGCACGTGCACCAGGGTAGGGGGTCGGGTTGCCACCTTTTTTGGAAAAAAAATACCGGCCTTCCTATACATTTAGATTTTTTCCCTATTAATAACATTGGGGTCAAGCATCATTTTTACCAGTCAATCCGGTAAAATACTGGCCAGGTGGCAACCCTAGTAGGGGGTCTAGGGGGGCCTCAATTGCAAATCCGGCACTGAATTTGCCCAGAGACCAGAAATGTGTTTAGGGATGGCATCTCTGCCCAAACCCAGTAAAAACGAATTAATAATAGTTTAACCACTGCTGAGGATAAGTGGGCGACATTCTCTCAAGATGTCACTGGTGATGTCATTCTCTTAAGATGTCACTGCTGGGTCTGTAAGCGGGGGCTTTGAACAAGTAAACTCTGCAAGGTCAACTCTTTGATCCTAGTCTTATACCAGCTTTCTGCTAACTTAAGTGAAAATCAGATTTTAAAACAAAATGTTAAAAATCACTCAGTACCACTGTGGCGTAACTAGATGTTACTGGGCCCCACAGCAAAATAATTTTAGAGCACCCAACATATCCAGAGGTTGTCCTGTTTTGCAAAAAATATATTAAAATTGATTAATTAATTAAGACCTCTTGGGGCTTCCTATACCTCCTGGGCTCCCCTGCATCTTCAGAGTTTGCTTCCTCTGTGGTTACGCCCCTGACTGTACCCCAAATCAATATACCATTAATTACCCCAGCTGTGTTGTGAAGGTATACCCCTATAGTAGTAGAGTGTTGTACGATTTAAGCCATAAAGCAAAACCAGAAAATACAAAAATGGTGATACCATTTATTGGCTGAGTAGATTAAAAAATGCAAGCTTTTGGGACTACTTAGGTCTCTGCTTGAGGCATGAGTATCTAAAAAGCATTTCAGCTTATAATATAGCTAACAAGTATTTTGAGTTTTTTTTAATCAGCCAAATATGATTAAAAACTATATAATCTGGTGACATTCGAAACAGGTTGCATATGAAAACCCTTTTGCCAGACCTGTAGCTGACCATATAGTTTTTTAAGAACGCTTACCCTTGCTACATTGCCACTGGATGGAGGAGGAGGAGGAGGAGCCGCATTTGCTTCACTTCCTCTTCTGCTGTTTGGGGTTGAGAATCCCTGTCCCTGGGGTTTGGGTCTATAATCTGGTTCTGGGAAGTTATCCGACCCATCCAGGAGATCCCCAGTACTGTGTGCACTGCGCAAAGGGAATGACCTGAAGGTTTGAAAGGAAAAACATGATATTCTGATTAAATAGCTTTAAAAATCATAAGCAAAACTTATATTATACATATATATGATATTTATATGTTACAAGCAAGGGACTTTTATCTGGAATGCTTGGGACCTGGGGTTTTCCGGATAAGGGATCTTTCCCTACTTTGGATCACCATACCTTAAATCTATTAAAATCATTAATTTTAAATAAACCCAGTAGGATTGTTTTGCCTTCAGAGAGGATTAATCTTAGTTAGGAACAAGTATGAGGTACAGTTTTATTATTACAGAGAAAAATGATATGCTTAAAATTGAGTTTATGGGAGATGGCCTTCCTGTAATTTGGAGCTTTCTGGTTAATGAGTTCTTAGAATATGGATCCCAGACCTGTATTACTATTATAATATTATAGAATATACTGTATTTATATGTTAATATTAATGGTTTTGCAGCTTTGTTTCAAGGTTTATCAAATAAAAGATCATATCAAGCTTATAAGATAAAAAATCAGCAACAGACAGTTACATCCGCAGAATTCACATTAGAATTCCTGCCACTAAGCCTATTGAGAATCTGTAATATAAGATGACCTTACATTCCCCCCAGCCAAAAAATGAATTTACACTGGTACACTAATTAAAGAACTAGTAATGTGGAAGTGTATGCTAGTGCAGCTAGTTGGGTCAAGTCATAGTTACAGGCTGTAGGGGGCCACTATGATTGGTGAGAAGAATTGTTGTTTTACCCTTTGGATCTGTCTAATGAACTAAAGCATTATTTTTAGTTTTATTTTCTAATGACTAATGAGATCCATTTTTTTTTTAAATAAACAAGGCAATCTGCTTCATTTATTAGCCCTGTCTGACATGAAGATTTTAGCTAAATAGGTTCTGTAATCTTGCCTTGAGTCCTGGTCTCTGTCCAAGGATTTCACATATGCTTCTGGAAACCAGCCATTCCTGGAAAAACAAAAGCAGAATGGGCTTATCCAACGGTATATGTCAAATGACCAATTCAGATCTATCAATCGCTTTATAAAGACAGTGTTGAAAAAACACACACATTTTTATTGGTGGAACGTGCAGATGATTTCATGGGCAGGTACAGTGTTTTATGAATTGTAGTACTTGTAACATGGCATTTAAGGGGTTCTTTTACAGGCTAGATGGGCCCTAGGGGATGCACTGCATAAGGTATTCTACAAAGTTTTGCAGGGATATTCAGGTATTAGGAATTGGCTGCAGAGGTATACTGGGATTTTAATGGAACCTGTTGCTAATAAGCAGAATATTCAGTATTTCACAGTGGAATGGCACTTGTAAGTATTGGTCATACTGTAATACAATTAATATTTCATTGTAGAATTATGTCATGTACAGTTTTCCTCTTAGACTGCCCTTTACATTAGCCATACAGGAATGAGTTGGGTTCTCCAGTATTACAAGAGTTTGGATGCAAGTCAAAACCTGGGGAAACATGTATTATGCCGGTTCTGTCCTAAAGAGCCTATGAGTTAATGTGCAGCCTCTAGAGCACAATGATTGAGGTGCTTGTACACAAACTCAGGAGCTAATGCAAGGGTTGGACAATACTGACAAAGGAGTCACACACGCACACCTGGCCTCTCCCAACAATTACGTACGGTGCCTGGGGTATAGGTAGACGGCCCCTCCAACATTAGTGAACATAAAGTAACTCCAGCACACGTAGCATGCTCAAGGGATTGCTCCCGTGTTTAATGTCAATCCAACAATACAACGTTTCGGGGGCGTGCCCCTTCGTCAGGTTTGGACAATACACCATTACTGTGTCTCAGTTAGCAGAATGTAGATATATCAGGTAAATCCAAGTGAGAAATTATAGGGATATGCCAGCACACTGAACTCTAAACATATATCTGTTCATACTCACATAGAAAGACCCTCCAGTTTCCCATAAAGCCATCCATTTCGGGCTTCCAGAACCAGCACAGTAATGAGATCACCCTTTTTAAACTGTAACAAGGTCCGGTTTCCTCCTGTGTTGTGGTCTACAATCGCCTGGACCCGCCTGCCTCCTGCACCTGCTGCAGCTGCTGCAACGGCTGCTACTGCTACTTCACCGAAGGAACTTGAACGGGTGAGCTGTGAACTGCCTACAGATCCTGGGGAAAAGTTCATAAAGGTAAGTAAATAAGCTTATCTTATCTTATGTGCTTAGCAGTAAATACAGAGAGGTGTGCTCACCTGTAGATGGTGTTCTTTGCAGACCTCTCCTACTGGAATCAGATCGTACTGAGGCTCTGCTATCATTCTGTTCTCTATCCACAGGTCTTGGTGGCTTAGGGAGAATAACTAAATTGTAAGGATGCAGTACTTGTATATACAGGTATGTATTGCTGGTAATGCTTGTAAGAGAGAGCTGATGCCCTCGGATTGGCATAATGCCTGTGTGCCATAAGCCTTGTATGTCTCCTGCAGGTACCCAGGCAAACTGTATGTATGTTTTTTTTGTCTCACATATTTCCTCTAAAATGTATTCCACAATTGTGCCTTTTTGTGTGCTCTTCCTCAAGGTTTTTCAGTTGTTTCCATGAGTTCTGATGTGCTTAAATCATCTAAACAAGAGCTTCCTGGTCTGTTCTTTGGGCTAAATATGATTGGATCAGCTGAAATACCCACGAGGCCCCACAGCAAAATATTTATATGGCCTCCAAAACCCTGGGTGGATGACTTGTACAACAAACACATTTTAAATCACAGAGAACACAGGGAAAATTATTTTTTTTTTAGAAGCACATGGTATGGGTATTTAACTTGGGCCCCCCATGACTAACAGAAGTGGGGCATAAGGATGGAAATCTTTTTTCCCAAATAATTTCACCCATGGGCTAGGGCCAGACGGGCAGAAATCAGCCTTTTGAAATCCACAGGGTGATTTTAGCCCTTGACCGCCAGCTGAATTCTTCTTTGTTCACGCCTGGAAGCCTTGTGTCTGCTCAGACACAAACACACAAATCTGCCAAGTGTGTTCACACCGGAGCCGGCACAAGGCTTCTGGACGTGAACAGAGAAGAGGATTCTGCTAGTGATTAGGGGCTGAAATTGTCCCTGTGGATTTTGGCCCGTCTGGCCCTAGCCCTAAGTGTGTTATGTACAGTGTAACACATTCTCATGATTTATACTCGCTATTTAACCAGCACCCCCTAGTTACACTGAAGTTTCATGGAAGCTGTGAGTGACTTGCTGGGCTTTGCTAATAAATTAATTTCCTACCTAGCTTACCTTAGCATCTGTATACATACTTAGTCTAGAATAACAGATTGTTTTTGGTTGACAAATTTGCCCCCCACAAAAGTTTTCTGTGGACGGCCGCAATTCTTTATTTCCTTACCAGGGGCACGGAGTCCCTTGAGGTAGAAGCCTGCCTGCTGGGTGCATAGTTCTGAGGCCCGGATGCAGTCTGTGACCTGCTGGCATCAATTTGCTCTTTCCATGGAGTTACTCGGGCCTGTAGCAAACCCTGTGCCTGAACATAAAGGCCCAATTAAGTAACAACTAATATGTGAGGAACTTTTCAAAAATAGGCACATATCTATTCCCATATGCCATATCTGTTATCTACTGTATATATCTTATACATTCACTTAGACATAGGCAGAATATGGAGTGTGTAACAACTAACTCTGGAACATGTATGTTACCCAGCATGACTGATTACCTTTCCATAGAAAAGGCTCATGAAACATTCAAATAGTCACTGCGAATAATACAAATAAATAGAACGGTGGCCCAGCCAGCTCACCTGTATTGAGTAGACAGAACATTGATACCATGTGTTGGCACTCACCCGGTTGTGATACTGCACGAAGGAACTGCACAGTAGCCAGTGCTTCTCTGCAAGGAAACGATATCTGCGCTTCTCCTCCAGCTCTGCAGCCCGCTGACTCTCCTTCACAAATGCCAGCAAATCGGTGTGCAGCATATTAACATTCTCCTAATTAAAGGGGCAGAGGGTAGATTTGGGAGGGTCAGGATCCATACAAGGAAGAAAAATATGGTTAAATAGGGGTGTATGGTCTGGTGGGAACTGTTGGTGGGGCTAAGCAATAAGTAAAAATGCTAATAAAGAGTTGATGGTAATGGAGTGGATAAGCAATTAGTGCCAGTAGAAAACATTCAGTATACCAAATTGAGGAGTTTTTCAGTATTTAGCACTTTGCCTGAATCTCACCTTCATTTCCCTTAGGTTACGGTCTCTTTGTCTCTCCATCTTCCAGGCTTCTGACATGCACTTTTCCAGATTTGCTGAACGATGTCGATACTCCATCTCATAGCGGTTCTGACTGTCCTGTTGGAGAGAGATTCGTCAGCTGTAATACCTGTGTTTGCCATAGTTATATCTAAGTATGACTCTGGGAAGGAGATACAGGGGAATATAGGGTATTATAGAGAAATACACAGATAAAGCAGAAATATCAGCAGTTCTTACAGTTATAAATTGCATGTCCAGCTTGGTGTTCTTGTCCATTTGTTGCACTATTTCCACATGAAGAGTCTGAAACTAGATATAATACAATAATAAGAGACTTCTCCTTAACATTAGACACCAGCCAAATATTAGATATAATTATCTATCTGGAATATCATCTGTGCTGCTACTGTATATTGGTCCATTGGCTTTACATTACTGTGAGCTATAACTTTTTTTTACTACGCTCTTTATTGTTCTGTAGGGGACTAGTGATTAGCCACCCCTACATCATCCCTTCCCTGCAAGCACAGTGTTAAAGGAGATTTAAACTTTACACAGCTCTTGCTGGACCACAAACCCCAGAATAATGTAAAATATAATAAAGTTTGAGGCATGCTGGGAGCTGTAGTTCAGCAACAGCAGGGTTGTATTCTTAAAGCAATAGTGCACAATAAAACTTTTTCAAAACTTTTCCCCATATCCCCACAGCCAGCGACTGCTTTAAAATCCAAAAAATCCTCCTCTGAGAATCCCAGCTGACCTGAATTAATCTGGCACCACATTGTTTGTTCCTGCAAGTGGATTTGGAAGATTTAAGCACAGTTTCCTACCACTAAACCAGTCTGTCTCATGTCTGATTCCGGTGTAATAAAATGAAGACAAAAATGACATAATTATCTCAATATTTAAGATAACAGCAAGATGCCTGACATGGTGCTGGGATTCAACATTCTTATTTGTCAGTTTTACACACTTTTACATTTATAATTACATTTTTGATCAGAATTATCATTGGTGAACATCTATAATTTTTTTTCGGCAACTTCTTTAGAAAACTAGTGGGTGCTGTGTGACGGGGTTACGGTTGGGTTTACCTACCCTTTAATAATAAGGAGAAGAGAGCCGGTATAATGTTAGCACTGTTGGGAAAGCAACCTGTTTACCTAGACTAAGTCTGTACACAATGACATAGGTGATATGGTAATGCAAACCTCCCAAAGAGGGACAAATTTGCTGTGAAAATCAAGGCAATTTTTTGACCACACCAATTTTTGTGGCCACACCCCCTACTTACCATGTCCATTTTACAAAATTTGACAGGTTATGAAAGTTTTAACACATTTCTGTGGTTTTTACCTGTATGTGTTATTACAGTTTTGCTAATGAAGGTGAATTGCCCTTTAGGGCTAGTCCACACGGGGAGATAGCCACGCGTTTGCGGTCGCGGCGACAAAACGCCCCGCGACAGTCGCCGCGACCGGCGCATGCGACAGTTTTGTATGGGCGCCTATGTAAAAACGCCTGTGCTAACCACACGAGGCGATTTGCTTTTCAACAGTCGCCTGAAAAAGCCTGGCGAGGCATTTTCAGGCGACTGTTGAAAAGCGCATCGCCTCGTGTGGTTAGCACAGGCGTTTTTACATAGGCGCCCATACAAAACTGTCGCCTGCGCCGGTCGCGGCGACTGTCGCGGCGCTTTGTCGCCGCGACCGCAAACGCGTGGCTATCTCCCCGTGTGGAATAGCCCTTAAACTGCAAATCACAGCATCCCCAAGAGACCTGCTTATCTTAATTTGTTACAAAAGTATCTAAGTATATATTCTGGGCTCTCTGCAAAAAGCCAATTAAATTAGAAACTTTGTATCTTTTTCTGGCTGTTCAGTGCAGGAGATAAAAGAGAAAGTCAGGACATTTCAGTAACAAACCTTGGACTGCGGGTTAAGCTCTCAAAATCGTGACTGTCCCGCGAAAAACAGGACAGTTGGGCGCTATGGGTAATGTAAGAGCTAATTTATAGGAAATTTATTTATAGTCAATGTCCAGCAAGCAATCACAGTTTGTATAACTTGGTAACTAGGGGGTCTGTTTAAGTAGAGTGTTTAATTAATATAAATGTGTGAGGTAATAAGTGCTATAATTGGGGAAAATAATGTTAAATCCTTATGCCCCAGACCTGTGATTAATTGGGGCTCAGGTTTGGTACCCATACCAGGTCCTTGGGAACTCTTCTGATCGTATTTTGGCTATGTTCCTTAGGTGGAAGTGACATGATTTAATAAGTCGACAATCACTTCAAAACTGCTGCGTGCACTTTCACAAACCAGAGGTCAGTGGTGGATTAAAAAGTAACTTTATTTCCCCAACATTTCTCCTCCTAACGTGTTTTGTGTGTTAACACACATAGTCATAAGCATAAATGAAAAATACAAACATGTCCATTTAAAAGTATCAGGAGTTAGCGTCGCATCCGGCGCAGTATCTCCTCTAATTAACCCTGTCAGGGTGACTAAAGATCAAAGTTCATTTGTATATACCGAATGTGTGCCGGATGTGACGCTAACTCCTGATACTTTTTAATGGACATGTTTGTATTTTTTGTAAACGCGTTAGGAGGAGAAATAAAATTACTTTTTAATCCACCGCTGACCTCTGGTTTGTGAAAGTGCACGCAGCAATTTTGAAGTGATTGTCGCTAAACCTCTCTAAGCTACGGGTTCGGGGCATTGCACCCGTGCCAGAGTCCTGGAGCGGTGAGTTACCTGATTGAATGCTTAATGAGAGTAACAATTTAAGCAACTGGTCCAGGGCAGTTGCACCTGAACCCACCCAGTTAAAGGGTGAGTGATTTTAAGGAGGATTTTTGCGTGTTACCGCATTGTATTAAAATTATTGGCTGCAGGGTTAGATCATATCCAAAAAGTATTGTTCATAAATGATTTAATAAGTGACTGGATATGAGGAGTGAATGACAGGGCAGAATCTAGGATAACCCCAAGGCACCGGGCCTGGGGAGACAGGTTGATAGTGGAATTATTAGCTATGATGGATACTTCCGTTACTGGGGTTAGTTGGAGGGAAGAGAACCATTTTCATTTTACAGAGGTTTAATTTAAGGTAGCGTTGCGACATCCAAGCAGAGATAGCGGACAGGCAGGAGGAGACTCGACTTAAGAGTTCTGGGTTGAGATCAGTAGAGGAGAGATAGATCTGAGTATAGTCAGCATAGAGGTGGTAGTGGAAACCATATGAGTTGATTAGTTTGCCGAGGGAGGAAGTATAGAGGGAGAATAATAAGGGGCCCAGGACAGAGCCTTGAGCAGGGCCGCCATCAGAAATCACAGGGCCCCATACAGCAAAATTTTCTGGGCCCCCTGGCCCTGCCCACTCCACAGTAAAAAGTCCACGCAAACACCAGTGCTAAAAACAGTAACCCCCCCTCACTCACAATAAAAATATTGGCGGCCAGGGTCCCACATATAAGTTTTAAAAAACATTGGTGGTCAGGGCCCCCCTACAAGTTAAAAGAAATCATTGGTGGTGACTGGTCAGGGCTCCTCCTGTAAGCCAGGGCCCCCTTAAATCTTTTTTTAAAAAAATTGGTGGTCAGGGCCCCCTACAAGTTTAAAAAAAAACATTAGTGGTCAGGGCCCCCCTATACTTTAAAAACGATTTGCACAAGGGCCCCCCATAGAAGTTTCTACAATAACAATGGTGGTTAGGGGACCCATAGAATATTTAAAAAAAATTGGTGGCCAGGGGTTTAATAAGATTAAAAAAAAAAATTGGTGTGGAAATTACAGGCTGGAAAGAGAGGCTCCCAGTGCCAATGATAGAGTAGCTGACTCTTCTTCACAGCTGGAGTCACAGGGTTAAAAGTTTCCCCCTCCCTCCCTGCTTCTCCACTCCCAGGTCAGCCTCACCGTCGGCAGCAGCAGCAGCAGCACAGGAATAACTGGAGAGAATGTAGGTGCCTCACAGAGTTTAGCGATCCGAGAAGTGAGTAGCATGAACAGTGTTCAGTGTTGAGCAGCAACAGCAGTTCTAAGCTCGGCTTTGGGTATTTAAGTCCAGCTTAGGTTTCAGCGGCGCTACGGCACATGAACTTCGCCGCTAGAAAAAAACACAGCCGGCCCCCCTTCAGGCCCGGACCCGGTACAACAGTACCCCCTGTGCCCCCCTGATGGCGGCCCTGGCCTTGAGGAACCCCAACAGAAAGAGGTAGGGGAGAAGATGCTAATCCATTGTAGGAGACACTGAAAGCATGATTAGTGATGTAAGAAGAGAACCAGGACAGGGCTGTGTAACGAAGGCCAAGCGAATGGAGGGACTGGAGAAGGAGAGGGTGAGCTACAGTGTCAAATGCATCTGAGAGATCAAGCAGTATTAGTAGTGAGAAATGATTGTTGGCTTTAGCTGTTAAAAGGTCATTAGTTAGTCGGGTCAGGGCAGTTTCAGTGGAGTGATATGGATTAAAACCAGATTGTAGGAGGTCCAGTAGGTTATTGTCACTAGGACTAGGGTTAGGTAAGCAGATAGAGGAGGTATATGCACAGCGCCCCTACAGCCTTGCACCCTAGGCACGTGCCTCTAGTTGATCCCTGGAAGCCAGCAGCTAGCAACTCACTGAGCCAGCTAATTCTAATATAAATACACTTAGTACAGATGGGAAAAAGCAGCAGAACATGCCATTGGTGTTTCAGGCAGCAGTGATACACATTCTACTGATTTTAATCCCGTTAGATACAGGGAGATCCATTTACAGTGGAAAAGGAAATATACAATATATCTCAGCAAGTCTAAATCATACAGCCACTATCACATACATGTATTATGTAATACTGGGCTTTTCAGAATTTGGTGTCAGAATCCCCAGATTGCCAGTCTAGCTCTAGCATACATAGAATTTTGGCAAGCCCAACAAATTAGTAAAAACGGCCAGTTTGTGTGAAGAATGAGAGTTTATGAGAAGTGATATACACTTTAGGTCTGGTGACACGAGACCTAACAACTCCCCCAACATATGGAAGTGACATCACGTATGCAGACCCTTGGTGCTTATATTTAAATATGGCCCTGCTTTCCGTTTTTACACTGGTTAAATAAGTTTTACATATATACATACTGTAGCTGACAATACACAAGCTCTACTAACAATGACACTGATGTATTGGTAGGATGTATGTAAGGAGTAGCAGGATACAGGTTAGTAACTACAAGCAGACTCTGCGGCTGCAGGGGGCCCAGGAAGTATAGGGGCCCATAAGGCCCTAATTAATATAATATATAATTGCTAAAACAGGTAAATCTTTAGACATTTTGGAGGCCTAAAAAATAATCTGCTGTGCGGCCCAGTAACAAGCCACTGGCAGCATACTGTCCATACAAAGCATTACAATAGCTGTGAACCTTTATGTAAAATAATGTTTAAGAAAAAACAACTCCCTTCTCCTAACAGAATCAATTTGTAGGAGTTCAAACTGGCATTTGGCAGGCACCTGCAAGGACTATAGAGGGTTAATAGTGTAGAATTCCTTGGAAATTCACCACGACGAGCACTGGTATATTGTAGCTGATACCCAATGGTGAGGATCACAACTGACCGTAACTGAGAAGTTTTGTGTGTGATCCTGATGCGACTGATTCTGCGGTTGCACCTCTTTTGATGCTGTTCCAGCTAATAAATTGTTAACCAGTTGGTTAAAAACCACTGTACCCATTTCTGTGTGAGTGAAGCCACATGATATACAGCGACGGCCTGGAAGGATTTACTGTAACCCTTGTTCCACCACTAAAACCAGGAAGGTTATTAATAAACTTTTATTTTTTAAACAACTTGTGTGATTGTACTCATCCCTAGTTCTAAGGCAGCTTACCACAGTATTCAGCCCAGCACTGGCAGTTCTACAGTTGTCAGCCATCTGGATGAGCAGTTGACCTGTGGGGACAATAACATATTTTATTAGGTTGCAACAAGCAGAGGCTTTTTAATGAAAGGGAATTTGAGGATTTTATCTGAGCACTTTGCTGCACTTTGAATAGGAGTGTCTCAGCCATTAAAGGGTTGTGCGTCAGGGATGCCTGCATATCATTACATGCCCCATGTCACCTTGGGCTAGCTACGTCATCTCTCCACACCAAAAAGCACTAAACCATAAATATGTAAATGCACCACTTCACTGATAAACTATACTGAATAACAACCACACAATATGTTTCAAGCACTTCAAGTTCTCCTTTATTATTATACCCACAATCCTTGCTTCATTCTGGGCAATGAAATCTCAACAGAAAGCAAATAAAATGTAGGTGTTTCAGTCTCTACAGAAACCCAGTGGTATCAATGCAGACTAATCAGAAACTGAACTTGAAGCTTATCAGCCAAGGAACCTATTTCCCTTTCGTTCCAGTAATAAAATGTGCCTTTCTGCAGTCTCCACTTGTCACCATTTCATGAAACTTCCCTTTTGAGTTTCACTGAAGAGACAATGACTCCTTTCTTCCCAGTTGCTTTATGAATCATGTGTTATATAGGTTATTGGTGTAGGTTATATGCATGTTTTAGTCTGCTACTCTTTTGTATTTATACAAATCTCTGTGAAGTATTGCGAACATGTAAAGTCTTAGATGCTGAAAAGGGAAAGACTGGTAGTTTCCCTTTTAACTGAGCACCAACAAAATTCTAATCAAGAACAAGAGTTGTATAATCACTTATTAGTGGCTAGAAGGAAAATAAATGTCGAAGAGGCACAAGTCATTTCTCAGTCTGCTACAAACAGTGCTGGCAAAATCAGACCTTATACCCTTTATATGAAAACATTTGCATACGTCATTGTGAGTGCCACTAGCAAGTCTTTCATCTAGCAAGTTATTATTTAATACATTAGTTTCCCAACTGTAGAGTTAGACAAATGCTTATTTACTTTTTTGGATATCACTATATCTACAGCAGAGTGATTGTTAAACCCATATTTCCATTTATCTGCAACACGACTATGGACTAAGGACCACACACGGATGCCTTAATCAAATAATACCCCAAACTTATGCAAAAAGCATTGCCTTTCTTAGTCCAACACTTCCCTGATACCAAATACACAATCCCTACAGCACTACTCATGGATTTTATTAATGAATTAGATCTAAATAGGAATATTCAGTGTCGGACTGGCCCACCAGGATACCAGGAAAACTTCCGGGGGGCCCAGATGTCAGTGGGCCCTTGTGCTTCTAAACATTTGGCCTATTTCATAGCCATTCCCTATTTGTATGAGAACAAAGAGGCTAAATAGATGGAATAATAGATTATAGTATGTAAAGAAAAGAGAATAGGAGACTAGAACTTGAGTGAGGAGAGGAAGAATAATAGTACTGAGAGTGGGCCCCTGGTCTAAGGTTTTTGGGTGGGCCCCTGGTGTCCCAGTCTGACACTGGGAATGTTGGACAGGGATAGGCAACAATGGCCAATAAAAGGGATAAAACAGTGTATCTCTACCTTAAAGATATGCTTCACCCTCCTGTTAAGTTTGAATATGTTATAGATTGGCTACTTTTCCATTTGTTTTAATTTTTTCTTTTTTATAGTTTTTTTTGCGTTGTCTCCTTCTTTTGACTCTCTCCAGCTTTGAAATTGGGGGCGGGGCTCCCCATTTAAAAAAATAAATGCTACATATGTATTTTTACTTTTTATTACTTATCTTTCTATTCAGGCCTCTCCTATTCATATCCCAGTCTCTAATTAAATCAAAGCATAGTTGCTAGGGTAATTTGGACTCTATGTACCAGATGGCTGATATTACACACTGGAGAGCTGCTGAATAAAAAGCTGAATAACTCAAAACCACAAATAATAAAACATGAAAACTAATTGCAAATCGTCTCAGAATATCACTCTCTACATCATACTAAAAGTTGATTCACAGAGGAAGAACCTTTTAAAACTCAGCCAGAGCTAGAGCTGTCTTTGTGGGGCAAGGACACATACTGGCACAGAATAGTTGTAGGTGGGAAGATAGTAGGGAGCAGGTAAGGCCCTTCCTATAGCAGACTAAAGGTGGCCATACATGCAGAGATCCAGACAGCAGTAGTCTCTTTCCCAATGCTGACCACTTTATACAGACCCCCAAGCACTACACCATTAATAATCATACATTTAGGACATTAATACCTGGAGCAAGACTGAGAAAGCTGGCATACTGTCAGTAAGTGTACTGTACACAAGTTATGGCAAAATGATACTTAACAGGGCTGTGTGTGTGACTGCATTTGGTTTCTAGTTTTTATTATTTGTGGTTTTTGAGTTACAGTATTTAGCTTTTTATTTAATATACACCAGTCTGCAATTTCAGTAATCTGGCAGCTAGGGCCCAAATTACCCTAGCAACCATGCATTGATTTGAATAAGAGATTGGTATATGAATAGGAAAGAGCCTGATTAGAAAGATAAGCAATAAAACTAGCAAAAATAATACATTTGTAGCCTTACAGATCATTTGTTTTTTTTAGATGGGGTCAGTGACCCTCATTTGAAAGCTGGAAAGATTCAGAAGAAAAGGACAAATAATCAAAGACTAATTGAAAATGTAACATAAATGTGATAGACCCCTTTGTTGCTTGATAATTTGCAACAACCCCTAAGCTTAGCTTCTCAACAGCTGCTCAGAGCCCACTGAGCATGTGACTGTCACAGACACTTTCCAAGATGGTGACCCCCTGTGACAAGTTTGAAATCCTGGATCATTGCTGCTATCACATAAATGTGATAGACCCCTTTAAAGTGATCCATGTTATAATGTAATGTTCTGGGCCTGGGGATAATACAGTAGATACACAAAAAAATGTGTGCTATTTAGCTGTTCATAGTTACATAGTAAAATTAGGTTGAAAAAAGACAAAGTTTATCAAGTTCAACCCCTCCAAATGAAAACCCAGCATCCATACACACACCCCTTCATATTTTCACATAAATTATATATATCAACACCATTTCCAGCTGTGACTCACTTTAGCCGGAGTAGAAGTTGTGCGGCTTGTACAAGACTGAATTCCAATTCTGACAATAGTCACACCCAAACATGTGAACATTGAAGTCACTTTTACAAGCAATAGAAAACCTCTCTTATCGGCCTTTAATCAGTTTGCAGTTTTAAAAAAAAAAAAACTTGTATTTTTCTCCTGACTGATTCTATCTTTATTTTAACTTCCCCTTTTGTCTGTTGGTTTTGAATTGCAGCCAATCTTAGATCATAAACCTTGTCTCAGTGTGAACTCAATATAAACATCCTTAACCTCTGAATGAACAGAATAGATTTCATTGCATATTATAGCACTTACTGTGTTTTGTAACACTCATGGTTTTTGTATAAAGTTAAATGTTGTAGATATGAATTCTCCACCATAGACCATATCCAAAATCCCTAAAGTGTATGAGTGACTCAGCTAGAAAATTACAGAACAATGTTCCAAGCATGCATTCTCCACCATAGTAAGACCATATTCGGAATATCTAAAGTGTACAATGTCCCGAGCATGAATTATCCACCATGTTCAAGCAAGACCATATCCAGAATCCCTAAAGTGTATCACTGACTCAAATAGAAAATGACAGAAAAATGTTCTAGAGATGCATTCTCTACCATATTAAAAGAAGGCCATGTCCAGAATCCTTAAAGTGTATCACTTAGCTAGAAATTTACAGTACAAAGTTCTAGACATGCATTCTCCATTATATTCAAGTAAAACCATAACCAGAATCCCTAAGGGTAAGGACACATGCTAAGATTTGGGGAGATTTAGTCACCTGGTGACAAATCGCCTCTTCTTCGGGCGACTAATCTCCCCAAACTGCCTTGCCGCCACTTTGTTTTCTGAAGTCGCCTCATGAGGAAACTTTGGCGACTTCAGAAAGCCGAAGCGATCTGACTGCCACCCCACCGTTGATTTACATTCTAGCCGACGGGAATGCAGTTCGGGGAGATTAGTCGCCCGAAGAAGTAGCAATTTGTTGCTGGGTGACTAATCTCCCGAAATAGCAGTGCATGCCCTGGCCCTAAAGTGACGCTCCTAGAAAAGGATAGTACAATGTTGTAGACATGCATTCTCCACCATATTCAAGTAAGGCCATATCCAGAATGTATGTGAGTGACTCAGCTAGAAAATTATAGTACAATGTTCTAGACAAACATTCTCCACCATATTCAAGTAAGGCCACATTCGAAATCTCTTAAATTTATTAGAGATATCTGGCCTCTACAATTCTCTACACGGAATCTCTGCCTACACGGTATTCAAATATTACATACAATAAGTCTATGTGCATTTTTATAGCTACAAATATCAGTAGTGTTTCCAAAAACACCAAAAGGTGTGTAAAAACACAATGAATTGCACAAAACACCAGCCCAGTACTTTAACAACATGGTACCCAATGCAAAAATGCACAGATTTATACCACTATGTAATTATTTTATGTGTAGATGAATAGCAGTTAAAAGCTTTTTATTTGCCAACTCTTCTGGTCTCAGCCTTCTGTCCATACATCAAAGGAGGCTGGCACAAGTCAGATGGTAAAAGGTTAAAACCGTTATTTTCCAATGTATAGAACCAAGGCCTGACGTGTTTCGTGTCTACCAAGGACACTTAGTCATAGGCTATAGCCTAGACACAAAACGCGCCAATCCTTGGTTCTTAATTTTGGAAAATAAAATGTAAGTTTTTAACCTTTTACCATCTGACTTCAGCTCTACTACTTTGTGGGACCAGGCTTGTGCCAGCTTCCTTTGATGTTTCTTGGTGTTTGCTCCCTCTGCTGAAGGTCTGGGGTGTGTGCACCAGGCCCACCGTACACAGTGGTAAGCTTATCTTATGTACTCAATACATTACATACACTGGTTCTTTATTTGTAGAATTTTTGTCCATACTTACCAAGCCCCTGACATGTGACGTTCTGCAGTGCCTGTTCCCCAATCTTCTTAATTGCATTGTAGTAGGTTTCTGCAACTTCTGATAGTTCTGAGACAGAAAAGGAAATATTATTCCTCTGCTTCTTTTTATTACATGGTTGCTATTATTACTGCTTGCTATTCTTCTTTAAACTGAACCAGAAGAGGACAAGGCAGAGAGATGTAGTAAAATGAAACCTCCTACCCTGTGTGCCCTATAACTCTGCAACATATTCCTGGCGAACTGGGTTCAAGGTGATGGATTTGGCGAAGAAACTGATTATGTATTGAGCTACAAGGACACCTAGTTAACTGATCTATGGTGAACAAAGGGTGATGGAAAGGAAAGAAGCTGTACCCTAAATGATAATAAATAAATAATATAGTGACCACCATATTGGAAGGACTGGCAGGCTCTGAAATCATGAAAGTGCAGAGAGACTGGGGAGTAGGGCTCCAGGTACTTCTCCCTCCTTCCGTCCATTGGGGAACAGATATCATTAGTTTTCCCTAGGTGCTGATGTAGGCAGCCACCGTCCCTCTTAAAGAAATACAGACATCAGTAATGAAACCTTCTCTTACTTGTCTTTGCATGTGCTTTATCATTTTGAGGTAAACAAATGTACCTGTTGCTTTTACATTACCCTCTATGTTCCTCTATGAGGAGGCTGCCATATTTGAACTAAAGTAGTCTATTATTGTTAAAAATTGTAATTGACACATTGACAAAAGACAGTCAAATTGTCAAAACAGGCAGGGTTAAAAACTTTAAAAAAAATTCTTAGAAAAGCAGTAACACTATCAATATTACCTATAGGTAACTTTTAATGTAGATTGGTGTCAGTATCCCTTTAAGCGATTTCTTGCCCCCTCACCTTTGGCTGCTGCTGGCACAGGTACAGATTGGGGGCAATATGAGGGACTGGCTGCTGCTGGCTCGGGTACATGGGGCACAGGTACACAGATGTTTGGGGCAATATGATGTATTTTTGGCTCCTGCTGGCACAGGTATAAATTAGGGGCAATATGATGGATTTTTTGGCTGTCACTGGCATAGGTACAGATTTTGGGTAACAATATGATGGATGTTTTGGCTTATGCTGGGATCTTGGGGGCAATCTGAGGGATTGACTGCCATTGGCACAGGTACAAATGGGGCAATATGATAGGTGCTGGCACAAGTACAGGGGGAAATATGAATGGTACGGTGGGAAATGGTAATGCAGGACCAGGTGGGGGGAGGGTCACTGATTGAAGTCCTTGCCAAGGGTGCCAAAATATCTTGGCCCAGCCCTGCTTAAAAGTAGTTAATTAAAAAATATTATTCCTTGGTTTTAGCTATTCTGTAATTCTGCTGTTGATATATTTCTTGAGATACCCGGTGTGTAGAGGAGGTAGAAGTCCCCACAGTCATGATTATAACACTGAGAACACTGGGAAGGGCCAGGAATGGCAGGTGGAAAAGCACAGAATCAATGTTGGTTTGGATCCTCTTCCTTTTTAATATTTAACATGTTTAAAATTCAATTATACAAAAATAAATTTCCCATTTATCTGATGTTCTTGATCTCTTGCTATATCCACTTGTTCTAACCTGCCTTTATGTACTGTATGTCGTACAGTAACCTGCTGGCATCTATAACTAAACTGCATAATTATAACAATATAAGCAAAATATTACTAAACTGGCTAAGGCACAACTGGTCAACAGAAAACCAAAACCCAAAGCAATGGAAGTTTGCCTCAGGTTTTTAGCCCAACCAAGTGTACAGAATGCAATGTGGGCAACACATATCTATAAAACACAATAGTGCTGATTGCTTTATGCAGCAACATCAAGTGTGTATATATGTATATTGTTTTCATAGGAATTGGTTTTTCCTCTTGTTATTGTTGCAGACACAATACTGCCAGTTCGTGATGTTAATGCCGTCTGCCTCTAACTGGCATCAGGTTGGTACAACTATTGGTCATGTCCTTGTTCAGTCACAAGAAACAGCTTGAGTATAATGTCCTTGATAATATGAGTGCATGGGGATTGCAGTAGCCCTTTACTGCTTTCTTCACTTATTTTCAGCCTTAACATATTTTGCCCTGACAACCAGCAGCCGTATGACTGTTTGACTATATAGGTGTTGTCCGTTTACTTGTAGATATCAGTGGACTCTCACCTCTTCCTATGGAAAAGGTGAATGCATATCTAGGTGGCTTATAATAGCTTTATATTGTACAAACATAGTTCAGTGATTAAATGAGAACTACAGCCTAACTAAAGAAGTAGGTGAGAAATGTTGTACATTATGTTTTGGGCTTCTGTACCAGCCCAAGGCAACTACAGCTCTTTATCAGGGAAGATCTGTGTCTCCAAAGATGCCCCAATAGCTCCCCATCTTCTTTTCTGCTGATTCACTGCACATGCTCTGTGCTGCTGTCACTTACTGAGCTTAGGGACCCACTCACAATATACAGAACACATAGAATATAAATGTCACAATATAAGACGGATTAGTAATTAATAAAGATAAATACTACAGAACTGCACAGAAACCAGTGCAATTAGCGTCAGAATTTAATAATCAGCTTATATAACAGGCCAACCTAATTTTCTGCTTGATAATTTGTGACAACCTCTAAGTTTAGCTTCTCAACAGCTGCTCCCACCCGCTCACAATATACAGAACACATAGAATATAAATGTCACAATATAAGAGGGATTAGTAATTAATACAGATAATTACTACATGGCAGCACATAAACCAGTGCAATTAGCCCCAGAATTTAATAATCAGCCCTGTAGCATCATCTTATATCACAGACCAATCTCATTTTCTGCTTGATAATTCGCAACAACCCCTAAGCTTAGCTTCTCAACAGCTGCTCAGAGCCCACTGAGCATGTGAGTGTCACAGACACTTTCCAAGATGGTGACCCCCTGTGACAAGTTTGAAATCCTGGATCATTGCTGCTATTGTGAAGCTGAAACTTTAGGCTGGTGCAATAAGTTCAGTATATAAAATATGGTATTTTTAACCATATTCATTTTTATTGATTTAGTTCTCCTTTAACTGGTGGAGGCCTCCATTACAACTTTCACATTACAAGATTCTGATTAACCAAAGAAGGGGCACTACACTTGCCACAGAGTTATGCTTAGTATAAGGGAACACCTATTCTATATTGTTTTCATAATATATATCTATACAGGGAATAAGCAAATTTGGGTATTATTCCTGTCACGGCTGTGCCTGTGTGTAATTCTATTGCCAGATGGTTTAATATTGTTATGTACACTGATAACTAAGCTATGACCTTTGCTGGCTGCTTGTTATTATGACTCTCCATGATCATTATAGGAGGTAGTATAGAAGGTTGTGGCCACAGTCAATGAGAAAAATGGGCTCTTATACAATAACTGCCAGCTGACTGACACTTCCACAGAGGCCAGGAACCAAAGCATAAATGATTTCCCAGTCACCTCCTACTATTTTGTTAGAATACTAATACAAAGGGATATTTTATGCCTTAAATAAAAGGTTTTCTTTTAAGGATAATGCCCAACTGCTAGGTAATTAAAAAGAGATGGACCTTGGATATACTGGGCATACTGGTGCTGTTCTTGCCAAGAAGTGCAGCATTGGTTTGAGAATGAAACCTTGTAAATGGTCTCCTTCAGTTCCATATTCCTCTGCATATCCATGGACCCTCTGTTAATGATGGATAGAAAGCCCTGACTAATCTCCTGGAGTGCAGAGATAATTGCCTGGGACTTTGTACACCCTGTCCCATGCTTAACAAGTATGATTCAATTGGTTAATCTAAACATTAGAGAGAAGGCAGTGTGACTGAAGAAAAAGGATTCCATAGTCTAAACGGCACCTCAGGGCAGGGTTTTTTTTTCTTAAAGGAACAATAACACTAAAAACAGGAAAAAATTGCATCTATCCCCACGAAACACCATGTGTTGCTCCTTCCTAGGGAATAAAAGGTTCCCCCAGGTGAGGACCTGACAGCTTTTCTCCCCTGGACCACGTGCAAGGTTCTATTATGCACTAGACTAGTCACAGAGCGAACATTACAATATATCAAAGAAAACTTCCAAATACCGACTACCGCCAGTTTTTCAGATATCTGCAGATCCGCCATTTTATATCTCAGACTTTTTTACAAAGTGTCACTCCTCTGCCGGCCCCTACACATTTTGAGCTCTTATGTAATAAACATACATTTAATATCATTACTTTACAATAATCTAGCAGTGGACAACACTTCCCTGGTACAACCCTATATGACCAGATGGGAAGGAGATACGCAGGAGGCAATCACGCCAACAAAATGGCAGATTATATGGGAGAAAGCAAGCAAAACATACTTATATACAATAATAATGGAAAAGGCTTACAAACTACTATTTAGATATTATTACACACCCACAAGGTTGGCCCACATCTCAAGCAATGCCCTCTCCCAGCAGTGTTATGGGGGATGTGGAGAAAGGGGCACTTTTTACCACATGTGGTGGACCTGTACGGTAGTTAAAGAGTTTTGGGAAATGGTCAGGCCCGGATTTGTGGAAAGGCCACCAAGACCCGGGCCTAGGGTGGCAGGATTTTAGGGGGCGACATAAAGCCCAACCACACCCACATTTGTGTGGAAGCTCTGGGGCTAATTATGAGATACAATAGTTTTTTAATTTCCCATTCATCAATTCCCAGTGCTCCCAACCTGATGATGAAAATTTGTGCATGTGTAGAAATTAAGGGGAGAGGACAGGGGTGACAAATGGCAGCGTGCCTAGGGGTGCCCACTATGTAAATCAGGCCCTGGAAATGGTAGCCTGTACCCAGGGCCAGGCGACGTTAGTCACCCCTGTCCCCTCCCCTTTATTCGGGCACATTTTCATCATCGGGACTGGAGCACAGGATATTAATTTTTTTAATCTCCTGTGCATCCCCAGTGTTTCTGAACCAATGTGGGTGTGGTTGGGCAGCATGCCGCCCCCTAAAATCCTGCCGCCCTAGGCCCAGTCTTGGTGGCCTTTCCACAAATCCGGGCCTGCCTGTACCCTGTGGGCTATTTTTAAACACCCCCATAGAGCGCAACCCATTTTTCCTGGGACTACCTATTAGAACACTGAAAGCCCCTGAAATAAACAAATTAGCGACACATATACTGACTGCAGCAAAAATGCTCCGGGCAGCTAACTGGAAGAGTACCTCCCTTCCAGGTCAACAAGCTCTCATTACCAAAGTCAAATGGGTCAATGGAAACTATTAGGGCAGGGGCCCCAACCTTTTTTTCCCCGTGAGCAACATTCAGATGTAAAAGGAGTTGAGGAGCAACGCAAGTATGAAAAATGTTCCTGGGGAGCTAAATAAAGACCAGGAATGGCTAATTGGTAGCCCCTATATGGACTGTTAACCTACATGAGGCTCATTATGGGAGTACACCTGGTTTTTATGCAACCAAAACTTGACTACAAACCTGGCATTCAAAAATAAGCACCTGCTTTGAGACCATTGGGAGCAACATCCAAGGGTTCGGACAGCAACATGTTGCTCACGAGCCACTGGTTGGGGGCGACTGTATTAGGGCATACATGCAGTGCATGGGATACGATGACGAATTACTGTGGTTTCCCTGTGCGGAATTTGAAACGGCCCACTTAGAGGCAATTTAACTCGCGGGACTGATTTCTCTGCAACCATTGCCTTAACCCCCCTATTTACTTCCCTGGTTCATATTTCAATAGAGTGACAGTGAATAGACTGGGCAGTATTTACCTCAAAAGGAAAGATTTCATCGCTCTCGCTTGCAATAAAGAAAGTAACATGACTTAAATGTTGATTATTTCATTTCATATGATGAGACCATGTATAGGACTGATACATTTTGCAAATTTAAACTGCCATTATATACATGTTACATAATAACTTTTGGTTTAAAAGACATGAAAAATGTAATAAATATTCAATAAAAAAAAAAAAAAAAATTAAGGAACAGTAACACCAAAAAATGAAAATGTTTTCAAGTAATGAAAATACAATGTACTGTTGCCCTGCACTGGTAAAACTGTTGTGTTTGCTACAGAAACATTACTATTGCTGATATAAACAAGCTGCTGTGTAGCCATGGGGGCAACCATTCAAGCACAGGATACACAGTAGATAACAGATAAGTTCTGAAGAATCCCATTGTATACTACAGAGCTTATCTGTTATCTGCTGTGTATCCTGTGCCTTTTCTCCTTTTGCTGCATTAAATGGCTGCCTCCATGGCTACACAGCAGCTTGTTTATATAAACTATAGTTTGATTTTTGTAGCAAACATAGCAGTTTTACCAGCATGGGGCAACGACATATTGTATTTTTATTACTTTAAAACATTTTTGTCTTTTGGTGTTACTTTCCTTTAAAGGGTAAGGACCAACCCGGAGCCACTTCAGAATTCAGCAGGAATCTTTTAGTTATAGGGGCTTCACACAGCTAGTATTTACAGGAAACCCTAAGCGCCCTACATTGAGACTTTCATTGTGCAATCCAATAGAATAAACAAGAAACATAGAAACTGAAGCAACTGCCACCCTGTAGTGTCAGCTTCTACGTTGGTGGCAAGTAAATGGCTAAGGTACCACAAAATGCTTAATTTTTTATCATTTACCCACATCATTTAAAGGTTATGCAACTGTCAGCGGCCATGAACACTGTGCTCCTATAGTAAATGACCAGCAGGGTTTCCCCCCCACAGTAAATACAGAGCTACACAAACCTAATATATGAAAACCGTGGCCCTCCAACTTCCTCAGCTATCCATTTCCTTCCTGTATTGTTCTACCATGCCTCTAAATCAGACACTGTCTCGGTGAGCCAAAAATAGCTCTGAATGAATTACAAAGGAAATGGAAATGTAGTTATCACATGTCTCTCAGCAATAAAGGAAAGATGAGAGGCTGATGGAAAAAAACAATAACAGGGGATAACTGGAGTCATTAGGGCAGAAATGGGAGAGGAGAGGGGGATCGACAAAAGAGGCCATGAATGTAGGAGGAAGAAGAGGTCAGATGTTATAATAAGGATAAAAGGTGGAAAGGTAATTGCACTGTGACATAATGCACTCAGGTACAAGTGTGAATTACTTTGTTTTAAAGGGACAGCACTCTTTCAGCTTATCTCCAGACTTTCTTTCTCGCTCTCCTCCGTAAAGGGTTCTGCTTAAAACATTAGTAGTACAGCTCATTGTCTATAACTTAAAGGCTGTGATTTTACTACCTAAGGTTTTCAATGTCAGGGAATTCCCTACTGCTCAGCTGAACTGAAGAAGCTCGGATGAGTAGCACAACATTTTCAAGAAAACTTAGACTTATACTAGATAATGCATATTTTGATCAGGATTAATATGAATCTTTGTAGGCATTACTCAAAGGGCTTTTTTTTGGAATCTGTTTCAGGCTCCTGTGATGCTGGGAAAGAGCACTAAAAAGCCCAAGGTAATGGTATAGCACTGTCATGGGTAAGACACCAGCCAGAAAACTGTGTTGCTTCTTGGATCAAATTCCATTCATTTTATTTCATTCATCAGATAAAAAGAAAAAATGATGCACAGATTTTTCCAATTATTGAAATACAACACTTTGCCATATACACTAGGTCCATACATTACAGAGAGCCTTGCTTTTTATTTAAGCTCTCTTAAACTCTCCCTTATTTTGGAGGATTGAGGAAATGATTTGATATAAAATTTTTATATAGCTCAAAAAGGTTCAAGTGGGTAGCACAATTAAGAAGAAACAATAGGACAAAAAAAACGAACACTGATGTTTCTGTTATGATGGAATACTTTATAGCAGTGATCCCCAACCAGTAGCTCGTGAAAAACATGCTGCTCTCCAACCCCTTGGATGTTGCTCTCAGTGGCCTCAAAGCAGGTGCTTATTTTTGAATTCCAGGTTTGGAAGAAAGTTTTAATTGCATAAAAACAAAGTATAGTGCCAATTAGAGCCTCATGTAGGCTGCCAGTTCACATAGGCACTACCAAATAACCAATTACAGCCCTTATTTGGCACCCCAAGGGATTTTTTCATGCTTGTGTTGCTCCCCAACTCTTTTTACATTTGAATGTGGCTCACCGGTAAAAAAAATGTTGGGGACCCCTACTCTATAGGCTGAAGCTCACCCACTGGGAGCTAAGGTCTGGATCTAATATCCAGGTCAGTTGCTGATCTAAACTCTAGACCAGTTTTGCCCTTATTGGGGCTCATCAGTGCAGGGTTTTCAGAAAAGCACATGTAGAGCCAGGGAAGAGGATCCACATGAAAAGCATTTTGAGTAAGGAGATTGTTGCCTCATTAGTATGCAAAACAGAAGGAATTATGGGATTACAATTTGAACATAGACATAGATCTTTTGGAGAATTTCCTTTGAAAATGTTGTGCTGCACTGTTTGATCACCAGGCCTAGTAATTGTTCATCAGCTTGGATGTCCCTGCTGTACACTGCTGATAGATCTTATAATGCTGATAATTATGCCCCTGTAAGAGGATGGAATTTCAACCAATCTCTGACTTGTTCTGCCACTTTTTCCTAGGACAAATATCTTCTTCTGCCACTGACTTTATGCTAATGTACATTAAGCTGGAAATTGCTATTTTAAAGGACTTACTTGAGTAACAAAGGCAAATGTGCAATTGATATACAGTATTACTACAACAGAGAAAAAGCAAATGTATAGAAATAGACATGGCATGCCATTACACAGCATTAGCATTTGACATGGTACCTGGGGTTCAGGCCACTTTAGAGAAACTTACCATTTAAAGCCCGCAAGTAATTGTTACCAAGACTGACTACGTTTTTCAAATCTGGATTAAACTGACCTAGAATTTTCTGCAAGACAAGAAAAAGATAACGCAATGTATAATGGTTATAATGAAGTGAAAGTGGAAAACAGAGTAAGAGGAGGAACATAGAGAATGGTTTGTTAGGTATTAAAGGAGAACTAAACCCTAAAAAATAATATGGCTAAAAATGCCATATTTCATATAATGTCATTATTACATCAGCTTGTCAGCTTGTCAATAGCAGCAATGATCCAGGATTCCAAAATTGTCACAGGGGGTCACCATCTTGGAAAGTGTCACTTAGGGGTCGTCGCACATTATCGAGCAGAAAATGAGGTTTTATTAATATAAGCTGATGCTTCAGGGCTGATTACTAAATATATATATATATATATATATAACAAACAAGGGAAAGTTGTGCTCACCACTATTTTTTAAAAACATTAGGCGGGGGTGCAATGAGGCTGTGACCACAAAATACATATAGTCAAATACAAGAGTCCTCTGCACTCAACCCATTATCAATATATTTAAGACAGCGACATTTGCATGTGCATACTGCTACTGAAAAATGCTCAATTTTATCTGATTCATTCAGAAGACTCTTGTAGTTGACTATATGTATTTTGTGGTCACAGCCTCATTGCACCGGCGCCTAATGGTTTTAAAAATTAGTGGTGAGCAAAACTTTCCCTTGTTTGTTATAGTTATACAGGAGCAGTGACCAGCTCCATGTTGTAGCTCCCATCCCTCCCAGCTATAGTCAGGTGATCCCACTGGTGTCTAATAAAAGGGCAGCCAAGGTTGGGAGTTTTACTTTGAAAGCAACAAGTAAGTTGCAGGTAAAACGTAGTCCCTTTGTAAAATGTATAATGAAGCAATAGAATTCTTAATGAATCAGATGAAAATTGAGCATAGGACTGGCCAGAAATGGGATGACTTTGACGTAGTTGGCCAGCTTAAATATATTGCAATATATGGACCTACAATCCCTGTTTTGTTTAAAGGGTAAGGCATTTTTTAGTGCAGAGGACTCTTGTGTATATATATATATATTCAGTATATTGTGAGTGGGTCCCTAAGCTCAGTTAGTGACAGCAGCACAGGGCATGTGCAGTGAATCGGCAGAAAAGAAGATGGGGAGCTACTGGGGCATTTTTGTTGACACAGATCTTCCCTGATAAAGGGCTGTGGTTCCCTTCGGCTGGTACAGAAGCCCAAAACATTATTTACAACATTTCTTTAGTTAAGCTTTAGTTCTCCTTTAAGAAGGGAGGAGTGCAATAAAAGTTGACCAGGGACCAAGCATTGACTCTAACAAAGGCATCATATTAGATGAACACAGTTTCCTGTTTTTTCTCCTTTAGCCACCATTATATGGCAAGCTCCTTAATAGCTCTATTTTAATTCTGTCTCGTGTGTATGATATATATTGTATATACTATACTGTATATACTGGAGTTTTTCCCTTTTGTTTATATGTCTCTTCTCCCTATATATTTTAAGTTTTTTATAGAGATACTTCTTTCCCTCTATGTCATGACTTTCTCTGCATGTACAGTACATATAATCTATTCATTTCTGTTTACTAAAGCCCCGTGTATCATTTCATGTTCTGTAAAGAGCAGTGTCACCCAATATTACTGTAAGCTATAATCCAGGCAGCAGAACATGGTTGGGAACATTTTAAGCATATTAACTAACTAACTATTATCCCACAGGACTAGAGAATATAGCTGTATTTACAAGGCACATTTCCTAATGTACAAAATAAGACACATATGAAATATCTAGCCCCGAACGGCTCTTCTATGGTTCGACATACATCTAGTTCAGTAAGAAAAAGTAATATAATCCTATTTTCATTACCCAAATCTGTATGAGCTTTTCTGTACCTCGACAAGGACTGTAATTCTTACCTTATAGGTCCCAATGGTGGATGCATAAATGGAATCCATTTCCCGAGACATGGCTTCACTTCATAAGCCGGCAAGATGAGGGAATCCTGCCAGTGGAGTTTGGACGTTGATCAGAATGAGTGAGAGAGAGGAGAGGTTTAATAATTCACCAGGCACAATGATACCTGATCGAGCAGGTAACAAGACACCTTGGAGCTTAATAAGTGCTGCGTTAAAAAGTCTCTTCTTTATTATCTAGGAATAGCTGACACAGACAAACCACCTGTCCCTCCCAAAGCAGGAAGATGCGAAACAAACGTATGACCTAATCTGTCCGTACCTCCCATAAAAAACGCAGCTGGAAAAAGGTGTTCTTTAGATCTATTTATCCCCAGCAGGTTAACATGAGACCAAAAATGAGACACGTCCATCAGTCGCACAAATACAAGTACTCTCAATAGCTGAGTTATGAAAGATATGAACACCCCTGGGTACCATTTGCTGGTAACAGTCCCAAGAGCATACATTCTACATTGAAGTTCACAGGAGTTTAGTCACAAAAACAAAGAGCATGGATAGTCATAAAATCCCACCCAAGGCAGGGACATTGGGGTAACAATGTATCGAAGGACTATAAGCAGCTCCATTCATTAAACTTAGTTTCCAGGAGAGGGAATATGTATTAGTAATGTAAAGGCAATCTCAAACATTATTATTATCATTCTAGATTTCTACTGGTTATAGTGTAGGTTGATTTACAGAAACTGTTCATTGCTTGCGTCAGTCCTTGCCCCTGTGGAGTGGAGCTAACAATCTAAAATGCTGTCAAATGGTGGCTTGGAAGTTAGAGTTTAATTCCAACTTGGCAAGACGTTTATATGTTGTCCCTGTGCTTGTATAAACTCTGCCCAGGTACTGAGGTTTCCTCCAATTCTCCAGAATTCTCCAATTCTCAGGCAGATTGACTTCTAATGAAACTGACCCTAAAATGTATTACAATGATGACATCATGAGTTGCTGCAAGAAAAAAAAATGCATGACTCCAAATGCCTATTTCAGATAAAAAATGATTTACTATAACCAATGCTTTTGAAGCAGTATATCTCCAGGGAGCTTCCTACATAATAAATATATCTACCTCGGCTTTCCAGCTCTTTTTCTATCAGCATTCTGCACAGGGTAAGACTTGACCAGGAGAAACCTCTACCACTACCTGCCTGGTTTTAAATGCCCCCTATGATGACTTTGCAGCAGGAGGTACAAGGTGGGGCAACTGGTACAAAGGAGGGCACGGGAGTTTGTGATGAGAGGGGGTGGTGGGTGGTGGGCCCTTGAGTTGGCGGCCTCTGAACCCTCTAGTCCAGAACTGTTGGGCATCCCAGTAAGCACAGTGGTATTTTGTACTGCAGACTGAAAAAGGTACCTACCTCCATAATTATATACAGTCCCTATAGAAATCTGTCCCACCCTACACATGATCACTGGTGTTGCCTCATAGCACCGAATACAAATGTAGTAAAATGAAACTAGCTATACACAGGCTGATATTAGCTGCTGACTTATTGCTACATGTACTGGGGCAAATGAATACCTGGCTGGGAACTGGCAAGTTAGAAAATCAGATGAGGAATTCATTGGCCCATTAAAAGACATGTAAATGAATGCATTATTGATCAGGTTGTTTTTCTAAGCTCTTTTTTTTTTTTTTTTGTATTAAAGCTATTAAGCGGTTTATTAACTGCTAATATAATGAATTTTGTAACAGTGCCATCTGCTGGTTATTTTCTGCCACTGTATGGTTAAAGACAAAAGCACAATATAGTTTGTAAAGGAGAACAGAGCTGGTCTGATGTTGCTCTGCTCAGAGCTCTTACATACTGTATTTTTCAATCGCATGCTGAGCGCGAAAAAACACATTTATTGCATTTACATGCAGGCCCGGATTTGTGGCAAGGCCAGGGTGGCAGAAATTCAGGGGGGCATGCCGCCCAGCCGCATTCAAGTAAGTTGCTCCCCTTCCACGTCACCTCCGCGTCTCCTTGTGCCTGCATGTATATGCGCATGCGTACATCTTGAATATGCGTATATGCGCATACTCATATATGTGCAGGCACAAGGAGACAGGGAGGACGACGCAACTCAGGAGGGCAGGGCAAGGGAAGAGAGATGCTGGAGCGGAGATGGCCTAGGGGCACCCCATTTGAAAGTCCATGCCTGTTTGTTTTAAACAAAGGCATTTTTTTAGCTGAACACGCTTCAAGCACAAGAAAATGCAACATGCTGCATCTAGACAAACGCACTGAAACACAACTCAGAACGCTCATGAGTGCAGCCAGGCAGAAAATAGTGGCATCAATTAGTGAATGCATTTATTTGTGCTCAAACCTGTATTTAAACGCCCATTAAATGCATAAAAAAGCGCCATGTGTAAGAGCTCTACACCTTCGATCTATTTCCTGAGCAGAGCAACATCAGTACAGTTCCCAGTTTTCCTTCAGAACATATTTCTCTCTCACTGTACAGTTACACAAACTGACCAGGTGGCACCGGTGTTACAAAATGTAATATATTTGTAAACAGCTTGATAACTTAAAAAAAATGTAAATGACAATGATGCTTAGAAAAGGACCCTGGCCAATTTTACATTCTTTTTCTTCCATACATATCCCTTAATCAGAAGACCTGGATAATAACTAGGTATGCACCGAATCCAGGATTCGGCCTTTTTCAGCAGGATTCGGATTTGGCCGAATCCTTCTGCCTGGCCGAACTGAATCCTAATTTGCATATGCAAATTAGGGGCGGGAGGGAAATTGCGTGACTTTTTGTCAGAAAACAAGGAAATAAAAAATGTTTTCCCCTTCCCACCCCTAATTTGCATATGCAAATTAGGGTTAGGATTCGGTTCGTTATTCGGCCAAATGTTTCATGAAGGATTTGGGGGTTCGGCCGAATCCAAAAAATCCAAAAAAGGATTAGGGGTTGTTCATCTTACAAACACTTTTTTCAGTTCAGTTTTTTCAGATTGTTCCCAAGAAATAAAGACTTTTTTCAATCACTTTTTACTGTTTTGCCAAAATCTAAGTTTAATGTCCTTGTCGCTGGTGTTTCAGTCTGGCAGCTCAGCAATTCAGGAGCTGATTCAATTTTGCAACATTTAGTTGATACATTTCTCAGCAGCATCTCTGGAGTATTAGCAACTATTTTATCAATTCTAACAGCTGCCTTTAATGAAACTCAGGGATTCTTCTCAGCAAAGACAAAAATAAGAAATGCATCAACTAAATGTATCAATTTAGAACCTTTACAGAGTTGGCAGCCCCCCCCCAGAAAACCCCACTTCCCAAGCATTATGGATAACAGGTCCCATACCTGTACTATATACTACATAAAGCACAATAGTCACAATGGGCTGATATTATTCCACATATGGGGTGAGGAAATCCTGATATTATTCCACATATGGGGTGAGGAAACAGTCATTTTAAATCAGAAATAAATTGGGAACACCTATGTCTGGATCCCCTTGAAACCATGGATGAACGTCATTTTTCAACCTTAACCACCGTCCTACAGGCAATTTTATAAACCAAAACTCCTTTATTAGGTAAGCCACCACAAAATACACCTCATATATAGTCAGTATAAAATCATGACATAAGTGCAAGTCAGTATCATTCATTATAAATTAAACATTATAAACTGTGCATTATAAATATATATTATAAATATTATATATGATAAGATATATATATATATATATATATATATATATATATATATATATATATATATATATATATAAAATGAAAAAATAAAACCGTACTCCAAGGTCTGGAAATAGTGAAATAAGTGGAAGATTTTATTTCAACGTTTCGGCACACCAACTCGGGCCGTCTTCAGGAAGTCACTTTCACTTCATGAAGATGGCCCGAGTTGGTGTGCCGAAACGTTGAAATAAAATCTTCCACTTTTTTCACTATTTCCAGACCTTGGAGTGCGGTTTTATTTCTTGATTAGATAGCTATGTTATAACCAGCACCCAGGCAGTTGCCTGTATTGCGAGTGCACCACTATAGACTCATATATATATATATATTTGCTAAATAGTATGCCATCCAATAACATCTGGTCTTGTAAATGTATGTCAATAAAGTCAACTTTCTTGCTGTTAATGTACAGTAAAAAAAAACACACAAGGATAGTTCTTTAACAGTAAAGGAAAATATGAGCTGTGTCACCCGTGTGTGGCATACTTCTATAACATCCATAAACATTAACTTGTTCTTCACAGTGAGGTTGTGGAATGCTCTGCTGGATGATGTTGTGATGGCTGATTCTGTTACTGCCTTTAAGAGTGGCAGTTAGTGGGAATATAAACTGAAACGTCGGATACTGATACTATGCAACAATAAAAATTAAATTTTTTGACTAAAGGGAGTGCTGGCCTGGAAACTATTGGTGTATACAAGATTACCGTGCACCCCTCCTTTTACCTAAATCGGCTTTGGAGTGCGGATACTTATTGGAAAGATATATATATATATATATATATATATATATATATATATATATATATATATATCTCAAAGTAGTCCTCAAGAAGGAGCACTCACATGTCTTATAACTGGAAACAAACTATTTAATACGGGCACAAAACTAACATTTTTCCAGCCTTTCTCAAACAACACTAAGGTTCCAGAAGTGTCTTTGCCAGGCGCTGCAAGACCTCCCTTTGCTGGTAGATGTAGATCTGAGTGTCCCACAGCATATTCACCAGCACCGCATCACTAACCTCATCAAGCATGACGTCTGTTTGGAGCTGAGGGCTAAGTCTGTGCAAGGCAAATGAGAAATAGGACGTTCAGCAGAGGGAATAAAGCCAGAATACTGCAAAATACCTTCCTATACTTTGTTTTCTGAGAAATCAAAAAGAATCAGCATATAAGTGACATATCTTACCTGAAGTAAGGAACATCTATCATTTCACACCAAGCCCTGGCTCTGGATACTGCTGGGCCGTCAGAGTCTGTGCACTGAGGGGGACATGTGACACACACTCTGTTACAAATCCCTAAATCAACATTTTGTATCTGTATTTACTCTAAAGCAGCCAGGACATCCTTGTTTTGTCACAAAACAAGGAAGTAAAAAAAGTTTTCCCCTTCCCAACCCTAATTTGCATATGCAAAGTAGGATTTGGTTCGGTATTTGGGCGAATCTTTCGTGAAGGATTCGCGGTTTCGGCCAATCCAAAATAGTGGATTTGGTGCATCCATAATAAGTGTATGCACCTCTTCTGGAAGTGTGATCTGCAGATTTTATATGGCATGTTGGCTTGTATTGATTTAAATGCCGTATTTAGCTTTCCACCACTCCCACTGAAGTCACTTGCATGAAAACTCTATCACAAGAGATAGCTTTGTAATTCTCATTTCATAATAAAATGGCTTTCATTAGCTTCCCTTCTGCTTCTGTCCCTTTCCTGCCTCTGTTGTTTTTTTTATTCCAATGGACCATCTTCTCTACACCAGGAGGATATGCTGATGTGGTGGAAGTTGCACCTATAATTTATTGTGTGGGTTCCCTTGCACTCAGCTAATAAAACATGTAGGGCTATGTCTGGCTAACTAAATGAAATCTGTCGCTAAAGAGCACCTAAAATTCACACCTTTTTCTTACTACTCTTGCATTCTACCTTTGTCTTTTTGTTTCCGCTGTCCGGCTGCACCAGGGTCGGATTGGGCCGGCGGGACACCGGGAAAATACTCAGTGGGCCCTGCTGACCCAGGCCTGCTCTCCGCCTGTAAATTGTGCCCTCTCCCCCCATTGTGTCCGCAAGGAGGAAATAAAAGTTTGCAAGGGTTGGAGATGTGGGTGGCAGAGCATGTGACTGGGGAGGGAGGCCCCTGAGGTGGCAGCCAATCAGACACTGGGTTGAACCTAAAGGAGTTGTTCACCTTTACATTAACTTTTAATAAGATAGAAAATTATATTCTGAGACAATTTGTAATTGTTTTTTCATTTTTTATTATTTGTGTTTTTTGAGTTATTTAGCAGCTCTCCCATTTGCAATTTCAGCATCTAGTTGCTAGGGTCCAAATTACCCTAGCAACCATGCATTGATTTGAATAAGAGACTGGAATAAGGAGAGGGCCTGAACGTAAAGATCAGTAATAAAGTAATTAGAAGTGATGGCAAATACTTTGTAGCCTTACAGAACATGTTTTTTAGATAAGGTCAGTGACCCCCCATTTGAAAGCTGGAAAGAGTCAGAAGAAGAAAGCAAATACTATAAAAAAATTGAAAAGTTGCTCAAAATTAGCCATTCTATAACATACTAAAAGTTAACTCAAAGGTGAACTGCCCCTTTAAGCTACACACTAAGAAATTTCTAAATTTCTAAAATTGCTCAGATATATCATTTATGGACTCAGGGCATGTGCCGTGGCCCCCTTTGCACCAATCTTGAACAGAAGAGAAACCCATAGTTTACAAACATAAAATACATACACAATCTACCACCATTTTTCCAAGCTCTCTTGCACCGACCACAGTCTTCATCACTTCCCATGGATTGGAGGGTCTAAAGACATCCACTGAGCCGACAGAAATTTGTGGGGGCTTCCCAGTACCCAGAGAGACCACAATTCCAAGTTTCTTTACTTGCCCAGCCATTCCCTATGGGTTATAGAGAGAATCTTAGGGGCAGATTTATGTGAGTGTGAGATTAGTCACCACATTGGGGGGTGATGTATTACATCACTGCAAAAAACGATTCCAATTATTTCAGCACAGAGGAACTGTAAATGTTACATTTGTGTTTAATTCATGCAATTTATTGTAGAAATTAGAATAAACAGATTTACAACAGAATGTGACAACAGTTACACATTAGTGTAACACATTTAACAACAATAGCAGAAAAAAAAAACTGTGGGTCAAATCTCTAGCCAATAACACATTAAGAAAGGTTATTTGGCATTGCTGCCAAATTGATTAAGGAGTGTTCCTGAAATGTGTTTTTTTCACAGCAGCCACTCATGGTTTTAATTACTAGAGATGGCGCGAACTGTTCGCCGGCGAACTTGTTCGCGCGAACATCGGGTGTTCGCGCTCGCCGGAAGTTCGCGAACGTCGCGCGACGTTCGCCATTGTTGGCGCTTTTTTTTGCCCTCTCACCCCAGACCAGCAGGTACATGGCAGCCAATCAGGAAGCTCTCCCCTGGACCACTCCCCTTCCCTATAAAAACCGAAGCCCTGCAGCGTTTTTTCACTCTGCCTGTGTGTGCTGAAGAGATAGTGTAGGGAGAGAGCTGCTGCCTGTTAGTGATTTCAGGGACAGTTGAAAGTTTGCTGGCTAGTAATCGTTTTGATACTGCTCTGTTATTGGAGGGACAGAAGTCTGCAGGGGTTTGAGGGACATTTAAGCTTAGGTAGCTTTGCTGGCTAGTAATCTACCTTCTACTGCAGTGCTCTGTATGTAGCTGCAGTGGGCAGCTGTCCTGCTTCTGATCTCATCTGCTGACTGCTGCAATAACAGTAGTCCTTGTAAGGACTGCTTTTATTTATTTTTTTGTTGTTTTACTACTACTACTACTACTACTATAAGAGCCCAGTGCTATTAGTCTAGCAGTGTTGGGGAGTGGGACTGGTGTGCTAATCTGCTGCTCCTAGTAGTTCAGCAGCACCAACTTTAATTTTTTTTTTTTTAATATTCATTTTTTTTTTATTTTACTTTTTTTATTTTACTACCGCTGTAGTAGTGTATAAATTGACCTTTTAGGCATTATTTGCCCTGTAGGCATTTTTTGCCCAGTGTGTTATTCAACCAACTGCCATCTAGCTGTGTGACCTTGTTCACATTCTGTCTAAATATCCATAATATTACCGTCTCCAGAATAAACACCGGAGTGACTTTTTTCAAGCAGCCATAATATATTTTACGTAATCCGTATCCATCGCTGTAGTAGTGTATAAATTGACCTTTTAGGCATTATTTGCCCTGTAGGCATTTTTTGCCCAGTGTGTTATTCAACCAACTGCCATCTAGCTGTGTGACCTTGTTCACATTCTGTCTAAATATCCATAATATTACCGTCTCCAGAAAAAACACCGGAGTGACTTTTTTCAAGCAGCCATAATATATTTTACGTAATCTGTATCCATCGCTGTAGTAGTGTATAAGTTGACCTTTTAGGCATTATTTGCCCTGTAGGCATTTTTTGCCCAGTGTGTTATTCAACCAACTGCCATCTAGCTGTGTGACCTTGTTCACATTCTGTCTAAATATCCATAATATTACCGTCTCCAGAAAAAACACCGGAGTGACTTTTTTCAAGCAGCCATAATATATTGTACGTAATCCGTATCCATCGCTGTAGTAGTGTATAAGTTGACCTTTTAGGCATTATTTGCCCTGTAGGCATTTTTTGCCCAGTGTGTTATTCAACCAACTGCCATCTAGCTGTGTGACCTTGTTCACATTCTGTCTAAATATCCATAATATTACCGTCTCCAGAAAAAACACCGGAGTGACTTTTTTCAAGCAGCCATAATATATTTTACGTAATCCGTATCCATCGCTGTAGTAGTGTATAAGTTGACCTTTTAGGCATTATTTGCCCTGTAGGCATTTTTTGCCCAGTGTGTTATTCAACCAACTGCCATCTAGCTGTGTGACCTTGTTCACATTCTGTCTAAATATCCATAATATTACCGTCTCCAGAAAAAACACCGGAGTGACTTTTTTCAAGCAGCCATAATAAATTTTACGAGATCCGTATCCACCGCTGTAGTAGTGTATACGTTGATCTTGTGGGCAGTATTTGCACAGTGTTTTCTTCAAACCGCCATCTAGCTGTGTGAGCTTGTTCACATTTTGTCTAAATATTGATAATATTATCGTCTCTAGAAAAACCACTTGAGTTACTTTTTTTCAAGCAGCATTCATATATTTTACGTAATCCGTATCCACCGCTGTAGTAGTGTATACGTTGATCTTGTAGGCATTATTTGCACACTGTTTTCTTCAAACTGCCATCTAGCTGTGTGTATTATCGTTTCCAGAAAAACCAACTGAGTTTTTGTTGTTGTTGTTTTTTTAAAAATAATGCCAGGCAAAGGCAGGCCGCCACGCAGAGGCCGTGCTAGGGGCCGTGCTGCTATGCAATCCTGTGGCCCTAGCAAATTGCCCAGTTTTAAAAAGCCAATGACCCTGAACTCCCAAAATGCTGAAGAGGTAGTTGACTGGCTTACACAGCACACCCCATCCTCTACCGTTTCTAACTTTACCACAACATCCTCGTCATCCTCCACTGCTATGGCCACCCCACGTAACACTTCCTCCACCACCGGTGCCCCTTCTTCACTGGAGTCAGAGGAGTTATTTTCCCATGAGTTTCTTGAACTGAGTAATGCGCAACCATTATTGCCAGAAGAAGATGAAGGAGATGAGGACGTTACACCAGATTTAATTCTGGCAGAGAACACGACAGAGATGGACATAATGAGTGATGAGGAGGAGGTCCCCGCTGCTGCTTCCTTCTGTGATGTGTCAGAAGAAATTGATGCATCTGAAGAGAATGATGATGAGGAGATTGATGTTTTGTGGGTGCCTAGTAGAAGAGAGCAAGAGGAGGGTAGTTCAGATGGAGAGACGGAGAGTCAGAGAGGCAGTAGGAGAATAAGACTTAGAAGAAGCAGGGAGGACAGCCCGCAGGGATCAGTAGGGCAACAACATGTATCGGCACCTGTGTTCAGCCGGCCAACGCACCCGCCATTGCCGCCAATGCCGCCAACTTCTACTGTTACCGCCAGATCGCACACTTCCAAAAAGTCAGCAATGTGGGATTTTTTTAATGTGTATGCCTCTGACAAAAGCATTGTAATTTGCAATGAGTGCAGTCAGAAACTGAGCCTTGGTAAGCCCAACAGCCACATAGGTACAACTTCTATGCGAAGGCACATGAGCGGCAAGCACAAAGCACTTTGGGAGCAACACCTCAAAGGCAACAGGCAAACTAAAAGCCACACTCCTTCTGGTCCAGCATCTTACTGCTCTACCTCTGCTCTCCTTGACCCGTCTGAACCACCCTCCACTCCGCCTTCCACCTTGACCACCTGTTCCCATTCCCAGTCATCTGCCACCAGCCAAGTTTCTGTGAAGGCCATGTTTGAGCGTAAGAAGCCAATGTCTGACTGTCACCCCCTTGCCCGGCGTCTGACAGCTGGCTTGTCTGCACTCTTAGCCCGCCAGCTTTTACCATACCAGCTGGTGGACTCTGAGGCCTTCCGCAAATTTGTAGCAATTGGGACACCGCAGTGGAAGGTACCCAGCCGCAATTTTTTTTCTAAAAAGGGAATACCACACCTGTACCAACATGTGCAGAGCCAAGTTACCGCATCTCTGTCACTTAGTGTTGGGCCAAAGGTCCATATGACTACTGACGCATGGTCCTCCAAGCATGGTCAGGGCAGGTATGTCACCTACACTGCCCACTGGGTGAACTTGGTAATGGCTGGGAAGCAGGGAATGGGTAGCTCAACAACAACAGTGGAGTTGGTGTCACCGCCACGGATTGCACGCGGTTCTGCCACCACCTCTACTCCTCCATCGCTCTCTACCTCGTCTTCTTCCTCTTCTTCTTCTTACTCTGCTGCTGGGTCCTCCTTCTCCTCCTCCACACCTGTGCACCCCCAGCTCCCCCTAGGCTATTCGACGTGCCAGGTACGCCGTTGTCACGCTGTCTTGGGGATGACGTGCCTGGAAAGCAAAAACCATACCGGATCTGTACTCCTGTCATCTCTGCAGTCACAGGCCGATCGGTGGCTGACCCCACACCAACTGCAGATCGGAAAAGTGGTGTGTGACAATGGAAGCAATCTGTTGGCAGCGTTGAGACTGGGCAATTTAACACATGTGCCCTGCATGGCACATGTGTTAAATTTAATAGTCCAACGTTTTGTCTCCAAGTACCCAGGATTCCAGGACGTTCTCACCCAGTCCAGAAAGGTGTCGGCCCATTTCAGACGTTCCTACACAGCCATGGCATGCCTTGCTGACATTCAGCAGCGCTACAACATGCCAGTCAGGCGTTTGATTTCTGACAGCCAGACTCGCTGGAATTCAACGCTCCTTATGTTGGAACGTCTGCTGCAACAACAAAGGGCCGTCAACGAGTACCTTTTTGAACTGGGTGGTAGGACTGGATCTGCAGAGCTGGGGATTTTTTTCCCCCGTTACTGGGTGCTTATGCGCGATGCCTGCAGGCTCATGCGACCTTTTGAAGAGGTGACAAATATGGTCAGTCGCACCGAAGGCACCATCAGCGACCTAATACCCTTCGCTTTCTTCCTGGAGCGTGCCGTGCGACGAGTGACAGATGAGGCTGTAGACCAGCGTGACGAGGAGCTGGAAGCGCACGATTTCTGGTCGGAATCACCAGAACGAACCCAGGCACCTGCTGCAACGCAGGGAGAGGTGCCAGAAGTGGAGTCAGAGGAGGAAGGTGGCTTTGTGGAGGAGGAGGAGGAGGACCAACAGGAGCAGGCTTCCCAGGGGGCTAGTGGTGACCTTTTGGGGACCCCTGGTCTTGTACGTGGCTGGGGGGAGGAGACCGTGGATGATGCAGTCCTTGATAATGAGGAAGCGGAGATGGATAGCTCTGCATCCAACCTTGTGAGAATGGGGTCTTTCATGCTGTCATGCCTGTTGAAGGACCCCCGTATCAAGAGGCTTAAGGAGAAGGACCTGTACTGGGTCGCAACGCTACTAGACCCTCGGTACAAGCATAAAGTGGCAGAAATGTTACCAACATACCACAAGTCCGAAAAGATGCGGCATTTACAAACCAGCCTGCAAAACATGTTGTACAATGCTTTTAAGGGTGATGTCACTTCAGGAACTCATCAACATTCCAGGGGCAGAGGTGCCAGTAATCCTGCCACGAGCACACCTGCAAGGACAAAGCCCTTTGGCCAGTCTGTAACGTCAGACATGCAAATGTTTTTCTGTCCAAGGCAGCGCCACAACCCTTCTGGATCCACCCTCAAAGAACGCCTCGACCGGCAGGTAGCGGACTACCTGGCATTAACTGCAGATATCGACACTCTGAGGAGCGATGAACCCCTGGACTACTGGGTGCGCAGGCTTGATCTGTGGCCAGAGCTGTCACAATTTGCCATGAACCTCTTGTCTTGCCCAGCCTCAAGTGTGCTCTCAGAAAGGACCTTCAGTGCAGCAGGAGGGATTGTAACTGAGAAGAGAACTCGCCTAGGTCACAAAAGTGTCGATTACCTGACCTTTATTAAAATGAATGAGGGGTGGGTCTCGGAGGGTTACTGCACGCCGGAAGACTTGTTCTGACTTCTATGCAGCTGTCCTTCTCTTCAAGCCTCATGACTCCACACACAGCTGTCCTTTAACGTCCTCCTCCCTCCGCCACCGTTACAAACTAGGGTGCAAACCCTACTGGTTTAATTTTTTCTGGCCTCTGTGCTTCAGTGGCTGCAACCAAAAAAACTGGGCAAACAATGTCTACAAGGTCAACGTATGGCAAAAAATGCATATTTTCTGCATTTATATGGCATAATTTTTCTGGCCTCTGTGCTTCAGTGGCTGCGTCCAAAAAAATGCATATTTTCTGCATTTATATGGCATAATTTTTCTGGCCTCTGTGCTTCAGTGGCTGCAACCAAAAAAATTTATATTTTCAGCATTTATATGGCATAATTTTTCTGGCCTCTGTGCTTCAGTGGCTGCAACCAAAAAAATTTATATTTTCAGCATTTATATGGCATATTTTTTCTGGCAACTGTGCTTCAGTGGCTGCAACCAAAAAAACTGGGCAAACAATGTCTACAAGGTCAACGTATGGCGAAAAATTACTATTTTCAGCATTTATATGGCATATTTTTTCTGGCAACTGTGCTTCAGTGGCTGCGTCCAAAAAAACTGGGCAAACAATGCCTACAAGGTCAACGTATGGCAGTTGTTTAAAGAGAACAGTAGATTACTAGCCAGCAAAGCTACCTAAGCTAAAATGTCCCTCAAATCCCTGCAGACTTCTGTCCCTCCAATACAGAGCAGTATCAAGCAGATTACTAGCCAGCAAACTTACTATCATCTGTCCCTGAAATCACTAACAGCTCTCCCCCTACACTATCTCTTCCAAGCACACACAGGCAGATTTTTCAGATAGATTTTTGCCCTTGATCCCCCTCTGGCATGCCACTGTCCAGGTCGTTGCACCCTTTAAACAACTTTAAAATCATTTTTCTGGCCAGAAATGTCTATTTTAGATGTTAAAGTTCGCCTTCCCATTGAAGTCTATGGGGTTCGCGAACCGTTCGCGAACTGCTCGCATTTTTGCGCAAGTTCGCGAATATGTTCGCGAACTTTTTTTCCGACGTTCGCTACATCCCTATTAATTACTTGAGAACTAAAGTAAAGAAGCACCTAGAAATGTTGTACATTATTTTTTGGGCTTCTGTACCAGCACAATGCAACCACAGCCCTTTAGCTGTAGATCTGTGTCTCTAAAGATGCCCCAGTAGCTCCCCATCTAGTGACCCCCGGTGACAAATTTGAAGTCCTGGATCATTTTTTACCTTTTTTTTCAAGCAGGTGTTGTATTCATGAATCTCGGTCATTGCATCTAGAGTGGGATTATTAGACAGAAGTCCACCATCCAGGAACCGGCCCATTGGTCGAAGGTAAGTAGGGGCCGCACCACTCGAGCGGGCTGCATGCCACACTAGCTGTTCTGTGGTAGCCAGTGAAATGGAAGAGCAGGTACAATTAAAATAAACTGATGAGTATTTATCATACACAAACAAATATTAAAAAGATAATAGTACTCACTCTCAAATATAGCCAATATTTATTGAAAACACCTGGGTGCCAAACATATGGTTTGTGCAGTGAAGGATGCATACCCTATGCAGTTGGTCTGTACAGGTGCCCTTTTTTCAAAACAATTACTAATCTGGCAGCCGGTTAGCCTGCCAGGGAAAATCAGGTGTATATTTTGGGATTGGTAAAGATTATAGCACAAAGCAAGTATTCTCCACCTGTGTTTTTCAGCCAGAAGAGAAGCCCTGACTTAGACAGTTGAATGCAAAAGTATAGATAAGTGGAGGGCACACCAATCAGGGAAATGTTTAATAGAATATAATGTGAGGTACAAAAAACCAAAAGTCACCCCAACAGAATAACTAAATACGCACTACTCTATAGATTGGGTTTGCACACGGAGCGGATACACCTGCCAAAAAATGAGAATAGTCCCAACGTTTGGTACACTGGCCTTTGTCAAAGGGATTCTCTGTCAAGGCCAGTGTGCTGAAACATTGGGACTATTCTCATTTTTTGGCAGGTGTATCCTTGTTTATACAATTGGGTGGTATGTATAAATGTTCAACTATAATATGAATTTATGTTTTTTGACAAAACATTGAAGTGACTGTTATATTGATTCTACATTAAGGATTTTTTTGTATACCACCTTTGTTTGAAATAGTTCTTAGACAGATGAATGACCACAACTGGGTGATTCTCTGTACCTTAATAATACATATATGAATATTTAAACATATGGCATCTAATAGTCTATGACCTGAACCATCATCCTACAAATAAAAAAGAATTAGAAAGCTTAAAATAGCAAGCAAGGAGGAGGGATCTTCTAAGCCTAAAACTAGGCTGATACTCTAATGAGCCCTGGAGTGCGGGGATGTAGGACAAAGAAGGGGAGCTAGCATACGTCTCTTTTAATACCTTCCTAGGATGTCTCCACACTTTCTACTCCCTCTTCCTCTACATCTGTAAATGGAAAGGCGACCTGGTCATGTTGTGTAAAGCCATCTTCACCTTTCAGCTGCAGGCACAGGTCTTTAAAGTCCAGTGTTTATTATCCTTCAGGTGTCCATGCTAGGTTGCCTTTTTCAAGCCACACTGCTGGTATGTAAACGAGCCGCACAACACTACGCGGCAGATTTTTTTTTAATTTAAAACTCGAATTTCCAAGTTTTTTTTATGGTCAAAACTGTCAAATTTATTTAAATTCAATTTGAGTTTTTAAAACAAATTTGAATTCAAATTTCGAGATTTATCATACTCTGGCCCTTTAAGAAGTCAAATTCAACTATTCACCAACTTAAACCTGCCGAATTGCTGTTTAAGTCAATGGGAGAGGTCCAGGGATCAATTCTGAGTTGTTTGCAGCCTTCCTGACATTCGATTCGAGTTTTCAGGTCGATTCTATTCATCCGAGTTTTAAAAATGAGATTTTTTTAAATAAATTTCAATTGGTCTAATTTCGAGTTCATGGGAGTTTTAAAGACTCACATGAAATCGAACTTTGATAAATGTGCCTCTACGTGACCAGTTGTGAAACGCAGCTCTCCCATCAGGTTCAGCAGAGTTGTGCCCCCTGAAACGTTGATGCTGGTAAGCTCCCTGTCTGCATGAAATATCGTTTGTGCGTGGCTCATTTAAATACACTGCTGCTGTACTTGACAAGTGCCTGTCGTTTGAGAGATCTGCACCACCAGTACAGAAGTGTGTAATGTACTGTTGAAGGTGCGGTAATAAACCCATTTGTATTAGAACACTACTAGTGCTTTTCCATTATTAATGAATAGGAATAGGAAGTAACCAAATGTTATCCACACTGGATTAATATCACTCAATTTACTATGAGCTCTGGATCCCAACAATAAGCAGATATGTAATATATTAGAATATATAAAAAAAGAGATTTATGTATCTCTACAGCTCAATATTCTATGGGGCAAATTTACTAAAGAGCGAAGCGGCTAACGCTAGCGAAAATTCGCCAGCATGACGTCATTTCGTTACTTCGCTGATTTACTAGCGGGTGCTGGAGTAAATTCTCTAGCGAAGTGGACCTACTCTATCACTACTTCGCACCCTCACGGCAGGCGAAGTTGCGCTATGGCAAAGGGACGGAACTACGCTAATTCACTTACTTGTGGATTCTACCGAATGTTACATCTTGCGCCAGACTTGCCTTCGCCACCTCAGACCAGGCAAAGTGCAATAGAGTAGAAAGGGATTGCTTCAAAAAATGTTGAAATTTTTTCTAAGTCCCAAAAAACCCTGGCGTCTTACTTTTCTAAGGGTAATAGGCTGAAAACTATCATAATTTTTTTTGGGGGTACCCTCCTTCCCCCCCTACATTTCCTAACATATGGCACCTAAACTATACAGTGGGCACATGTATAGGGCAAAATAACAACTCTATTATATTTTATGAAGCTTTCCCAGGCTTGTGTAGTGTAATATATTTGCTGCTACGTATACGTCCATTGTACTTTAACTTGGCACTGTATGCAAATTAAGCATCGCTAGCGTAACTTTACTTTGCTTGACAAATTAACGGTAGCGCAACTTTGCTACCTTTCGCCTCCCTAAGCGCAGCATCGGATTTTAGTGAATTAGCGGCACCCTGGCGAAACTTGGCCTGGCGAAGTGCGCCAAAGGCGTCGCTAGAGCATTTTCGGCGCTTAGTGAATTTGCCCCTATGTCTATCACAGAATATTGAAAATATAAGGAAACAAGGTGTTTACCTGCTGGTGTTGTTAAAGGGCGGAAGGAAGCAACACTCTTGTAAGGAGGCTCATGATCAGTTTCAGGGGGGTCATAATTTCTGAAGAGGTGCAGTTCAGCTGGATGCCTGTCTGACAATGTCCCGGTCACAATAACCCTAATAAGGATGAAAGGATTTTAGCGGATATTGATTTTTTAGAGGGCATATGGCTACGTGTAGTAATAAAATATATCTCTGCAATTGGACTGTATATTGACCCTTAAAAGTTCCACTTTAGAAGAGTTGTTTCAAAGATCTTGATCACATGAATATATTTAGAGCAAAGCAAAATATGGTATTTGATTGCTGCATTATTTCCCAAATGCCCACAACTGTGACTGATCCCATCATTGTCAATGAAATATATGGTTTATGACAAACAAACTCCTGTGTGCTACGTGCTGCATAGTTTTCATGAAAAGTAACTACAGGCTTAAGGTTGCAAGTCATTTTGATCAGTGTGATTTCCTCTCCCGATATCATACACAGTGGCATAACTTGGGTAGAATGGACCCGGGTTCAGGATTTGCACCTGGGCCCGACATGCCTTTAAAAGTTCCACTCCTAATTCTGTGCGGTTTTGTCTCTGGCAGGCCCCAATGGGGTGTGGCCCAAGTGAAGTTGCACCCCCTGCACCACCAGTTATTACACCACTGATCACATGCAGTAACTAGAAAATGTATGTGAATAATTGGCACTTGGTATAATTGAATGTCTCTTGTAACTGGCATCTTTCTATCTAACGTTTAATCTGCCTTCCACTTCTCCCCTATTAAATGATACTCCTCTGTTATGTAAACTTTGTTGCTTTTAGTGGTTTTGACAACTATATTTTGGCCACGAAGTTCTTCTACCAAACATATTAGACTTAGATGTGGGCTCCAGACATGAAGACATTGTAATTATGGCAGGGGTGCACTAAATATTGGTTTGGATTTAGGATAAACCTCAATTTGCAGCAAAGTGTTCCTAGGCCTCAGTAAGTCATTTTAGCCCTATAGACAACTTCAAGTATTGTCTGCTTTATACAGTTCTCCGGAACTACATAAATAAAGAAGTTAACTATAAAACTACACAAATATATAAAAATTAACTACATTTAATATAAAAGGCCTTGCCAGGCTGAGCACTTACTTAGGGTTTCTGACGTCTGACATTTTTGTGTTCTCCCCAAACGCCTTCTTCAGAAACTCTTCCAGAGGGCCAGACTCATAGGGACGAGAGCCATGGAAAACCTCGTTCTTCATACGGAAGTACAAACAACGAATAGATTCCATGGGCATTCCTGGTGCACAGAGTTGTTACAAATTAGGGTACAGCCATATTGCTCAGGATAATGCCAATATGCAGCAAACACTAAACATATATAATAATGTTCATGCATTTGTAGCAAAATAGTTTCAATGAAACAACAAAATATCTTTCATATTTCAAAAACAGAGAAGAGAGCTGAAGGTAATGATCTGTCCAGCACTTACCATGCACAACAGCCAATGCCAGTATACCACCAGTACTGGTTCCAGAAACCCAGTCAAACAACTCCCTTATGGGACGCCCTGCAGCTTTCTCTATGGCAATTAGTAGCTGCATCAAAACTAGTCCTCGAATCCCTCCTCCATCCAGACACAAAAGACGGTCTTTCCTATAGAACAAGAGAGCCAGGAATAGCCTATGAACGCTTGCTGGCAGTCTGGAGATTTATCTAGTTCTTCAGTTACAAACAGGACAACAGGAGCTTTATATGGAATATAAACATATATTATATACAATGGAACTTACACTCGCAAGCCATCTTCTCTAAAATCCACTGTATCTTGTGGTACCAGCATGCCACTCAAGGCAGTGGAAACATAGACAAAATCACGAAAACCTAGGATAAATTGCAAAAATAAAAGAAAAAGTTTCCTACAATGTAAAAAAGTAATGGCATTAAGATAGCCAGAAAAAAGTGCAGAGCAACAAAGGTGTATTCTTCCAGCAGAGTTAATGGAGCAGATAGGAATTTAATATAAACACTCATCATATATCCATCTCACACACAAGCATAAACATAAACCGGCCATACATTTTACCTCGAAGGCAGAACAATGCAACAGCCAACTACTGAGAATGAAGAACCTAGTGCCCTTATTTCCAAGCAGTTAGAGTGAGAACTAGAGAGAATGGCCTTTTGCTCTACTAGACACCCCTGCAATCCCAGCATAAAGGACAGTTAGAATGGGATTTGGAGCAAAAAATTATTTGCAGATATTCTTGCACAACTGATGCACCAAAATCTGTATTTAATTCATGAATTAAGGGGGCTGGAACTAAAATAAATTTGACAACCACTACCCTAATGCATCTCCCCATCGCATGACCTAAAACAAAAAATAAATCTACGTAGGCACAGAAAGATGGAAAAAGATGGTGGCAAAATATGAATAAAATAACCCCAAGTCGGTTCACTCTAATGATTGAAGCTTTCCTTGTCCCTGTAAATAATAAAAATTACAGCAATTATGAATGCAAATATGTAATTTACAATATGTTCAGAATAATAGCAGTCAACATCACTAATCTGATCAATCACTGTTTTTGGTAGAAATTGTATTTCTACATAGCAAATAATTTACTCGTAGGTGTAGAAGAGTAATAGAAAAACCAACAAACCCAACAGTCCTGACATGCATGCTGCTGAGTCTGTGTAATTTAATCATTCACTGAGGCTTGTTCCAAATAAAAGAAGTGTTCAAAATAATAATAGCTTGTTCCAAATAATAGCAGTGTGGAGTTCAATTATTGAGGTCATTAATTCTTTGAAAATCCAGGTGTCAATTACGGCCCTTATTTAAGGAAGGCAGCAGATGTTGGCTCCTTCCAGACAGAACCGCATACTTTGATTAAAAAGTTGATTGAAGAGGGACAAACATATAAACAAGTGCAGAAATTGATAGGCTTCTCAGCTAAAATGATCTCAAATAGATTAAAATGGCAAAAAAAACCTGAACGACATGAAAGAAAACTACCATTAGAATGGATAGAAGAATTGCCAAAATGGCAAAGACTCAGCCAATGATCATCTCCAGAAAGATTAAAGAAGGTCTAAAGTTACCTGTAAGTATTGTTACAATTAGAAGACGCCTATGTGAAGCCAAACAATCGGCAAGAAGCCCCTACAAAGTCCCATTTGAAAGGCTTACAATTTGCCAAAGAACACATTGACCGGCCTAAAGAGAAATGGTGCAACATTTTGTGGACTGATGAAAGTAAGATTATTCTTTTTGGGTCTAGGGGCTGCAGACAGTTTGTCAGACGACCCCCAAACACTGAATTAAAGCCACAGTACAGTCTGAAGCTGGTGGCACAAGCATCATGATATGGGGATGTTTCTCATACTATGGTGTTGGGCCTATTTATCACATACCAGGGATCATGGATCAGTTTCAATACATCAAAATACTTGAAGAGATCATGTTGCTTTATGCTGAAGAGGAAATGCCCTTGAAATGGGGGTTTCAACAAGACAACGACCCCAAACACACCAGTAAATGAGCAACATCTTGGTTCCAGACCAAGCCAGCCCAATTCCCAGACCATAATCCAATAGAAAACTTGTGTGGTGACATCAAACATGCTGTTTGTGAGGCAAAAGCAAGAAATGCAGAAGAATTGTGGAATGTAACAGGTGCCAGAAGTTGGTGGACTCCATGTAACACAGATGTGCAGCAGTTCTCAGAAACACTGATTATACAACCAAATATTGGTTCAGTCATTCAAAGGAAAGCAAAACCTTGAAACATTTTCAATTTATACAGTGATTGTTTGAGTTTGTAAAGAAGAATGCAGACACTGTGATTTTTTGGAACAGCCTAATATTCCCTTTTCTTTACTTTCTGTAAAGGAATAACACAAATTTGATACATTTTTCTTCATGTTTTGATTTGGAATAGAACTGTTCCCAATGCATTGGCATGTATGGGAAATTAAGCATTAATAAGTATTGTGAGCTTTATTCACTTTTTAAAAACTATTATTCTGAACACAACTGTAAATATGAACATGTAATTATACATTTTACTGTTGCTCATGTGATGGGAAGATTCGTCGATAAAATGAGAGTAGTACTGATGAAATGCCATTACCTGAGCACAACACAAGACATCACTGCTCATAGAACATAGTCACCACTCCACACATATTCAAGCACTTCACATGCAAGCTTTGTTGAAGCCACAAACCAAGGAAAACAGGTAAAATAAAGGAAATACATGAAAAAGAAAGCGGTGGAAGTATTTGCAAAAGGGTAAAATTTGAGGAGTGTGGAGATAAAGAACTGGAAAAGCTTCATCACCAAACGGAACTCAAGACTGATCACAATCTGTTATCCATAATGCTCGCAACCTGGGAGTTTCCAGATAACAGATCTTTCCGTAATTTGGATCGTCATGCCTTAAGTCTACAAGAAAATCATGTGAACCTTAAATAAACCCAATAGGCTGGTTCTGCTTACGCTAGATTCATTTTTAAAAATTTGGATTATTTGGATAAAATGGGAGAAGACCTTTCTGTAATTCAGGGCTTTCTGAATAACGGGTTTCTGGATAACAAATCCAATACCTGTATTACAATGAATGCTTTATATTGTGGCCCGTTCTCTTATGGAGACCATATAAATAGGTAATCCAACACACAGAACACTTTTGGGAGGCCAAATAAGTAGGGCTTCTATAATGGTATCAGCTTAATGAAATTATAAATAGGCAAAACTGCATCCATTTATAAAATAATATGTTCTTAGGGGGAAACTAGCATTACCTAAATCACTTATCACTACTGGAAACAGGGGAAATAAAGTGTCACTCTGAGTACCCATTGGTATGATGGTGAAGTGGAGATCCATGAGAGGGAGAGGCAGAACTGCTTTACCTATGCCGCTAGAGCTGTCCATGGGGGGCACTCTGGAGGGGGAGGTAGCTGTTGGCGGAAGCTGGGTGTCAGGGGGTAAACAGCGATCTGCTCCTACGTTACATAGCATGCTGAGAAGCACTTTTCGGTTGTTCCCTTTGAAATGGAGTAATGGTTAGAATAATATGTCACACCTGTGAGCAGCTAGTGGCTACAAAAGGAAATGTTACAGTTTGTGGAATGTATTAAAGATTAGTGCAAAATGATTAAAAAAAATATGGGTAAAAAATCTTGCTGCAGAGGTTAAATACAGATTAAGGCAGAATTCTGTGTGTGCAAAATATAAAATATACTGTTTTGCTCCATAATGTGTTCATTATAACCAATGAGGAGTACCGTAGAGAGCAAGGCGGTAAGAAAATTGTGATCAACTATATGATGTGGTAGGTGTAGGCAAGAAATTTGGATTTAAATAAATGCAGTAATGTTGATGCCATGAACCGAAAAAAAAATAGCATGGTTGTGTTAGTATGAATGATGTGCATCAGAAGTAAGCTCATTGAGTATTGCTTTCCGTGCATGCATCATAATACAGAAGGCTCTGGGCAGAAAATTCTCACACTGCATGTTTTAGGGTTCACAACCTTTGCTTGATCTGGCTGCAATGAGTCCTGGCGTTTCCCCAAAATCATTGTGCTGCTCCACATCTGCCCCAAAAACCATGAGGGCTTTAATGAGCTCCAGCTGGTCCTTCTGTGAGAGATAAAAAGGATGATGTGAAGCATAGTACCCTATATCCAATATCTGAAAGGCTGCTTTAAACATGTTCAGAAATGGCTTACACTAGATTTATAGCTGGATATCAATGAGTTCATTGCTCACTATAATCACTTGTCTAGAAGTCTGCACTGTATCCATACAGTCATATGTCACTACTGCAGCAAAACTAAAAAGTTAGCAAGCACTGATAAAACATTGCACACCATAAGCATTGTTATTTTATACAGTTTGCTTTAGCTTTACTATGATCTCAGTGATAGTAGCTTGGAGTCTGGCGCTATGCTAGTAGTTCCACTTAAAGGAGTAGTTCACCTTTAAATTAGCTTTTTGTATGATTTAGAACATTATATTCTGATACAAACTTCAGTTGGTCTTTATTTTTTTGTCTTGGGTGTTTTTTATTGTTTAGCTTTTTGTTCAGCAGATTTTCAGCAGCTATCTGGTTGTTAGGGTCCAATTTACCCTAGAAATCATGCAGTAGTTGAAAGAGAATGGAGGTGAACAAAATGTAACCTCACAGAGTCTTCAGGTGCCTACCTCCCAATACTTCCAAGTCTATCATGTTTGATGCTTTACAGTTACAGAAGCCATACCTTCATAGCAAGGTGCAAGGGAGTGTTCCCATGTTCCCCTTTGACATTAGGATCTGCAACATTGGTCAAAAGCACCATAGCAGCTTCAAACCGGTCTTTCTTTACCATGATGTGAAGCGGAGTGTCTAATGTTTTACTGCAAGTATTTACATTGCAGCCACGTTCAATTAGCAGGCGTGCCATCTGCAAGATTGAAAACAGATCTGTGACATACAGAATACATCACAATAACAAATATATGTAGAATATCCTTCTTACCTCTGCATTTTTTGCCCAGTGTATTGGAGTTGCTTGATATCGCGGATCTTCTGCATGTAGCTGACTAGCAGACACATCCAGTATGGCTTCTACACACCTGAAAAGGGGAAACAGTAATACAACAATTAACAATGATGCTAATAAAGATACAAAATACTGCATGTTAGTAGCAGTAGTGTTAGCACCATACGGAAGATGTAGAGCGATACATAAAATACACCTCTTGCAGTTTTGGAAACATATTTGAGCAAAATGCAAACTTTAATGCAATAAGAATGCATTTTAGCAACTAACAGATGTATATATGTCAACACCGAGAAGGGAAATGGTTTGGACTCAGTTATATAAATTGTATGGGGTTGTAACGGGTTTGGTGATTTTAGGATGACCATGTGTCATGCCTATAACAGCTTAAAGGGGTTGTTCACTGTTTTTTATAAATGTTTTTATTTGCACCATGGTTCAATACATATACAGCAAAACTAACATGTTGTCACAGTTGTAAATAAAAACTTTGTATATTTAAGACTGGGTCTGGTCTACAGGGCCAGAACTAGGGGTAGGCAGAAGAGGCACGTGCCTAGGGTGCAAAGGTAGAGGGGCGCCAAGCACGTACCTCTTCCGACGCAGTCCCCTAGTTCCAGAAGCAGTTTTTTCTTATTCTGCCTGCTCGCCTATGCGTGCTTGCGTGTCCCAGGCGCATGCGCGATTGCATGTCCTCGGCGCATGTCCTCTGGACGGTGTAGTCGTTGGGTTGCCTAGGGCACCCGGCCGACTTGGCCCACCACTGATGGTCTACACTCGGGGTTGTTCACTTTTGAGTTAACTTTTAGTATTAAGAGGAGAGTGCTATTCAACTTGCAACTGGTCTTCATTTTTTTGTTAAATTGTATTTTTTTATTATTTGTATTATTTCACGTTTTCTTCAGCAGAGCTCCAGTCTGGAATTTCAGCAGCTATCTGGTTGCTAGGGACTAAATTAACACTCTGAATGAAAGATTGATGAAAGAATAGAAAGATAAACTATAAAAAGTAAAATTGTAGACAGAGCAAGCTTCACCAACAATCTGATATTTAATTTTATTGTTATGGTCCTCTTAAAGGAAACCTGTCACTTTTTTACTTATAGTAGACCTGTAAATAAAGAGTTAATAGTAATCACATAGCTTCTCTTTTTTTTTTAAATAAATGTAACTAATACAGAGGTTCAAAAGTGCGCACGAGACTCCACAAGCCCCGACTTTCTGAAAGTCGGTGTGCAAAGCCTCATGGGAAAAATATGCTGAATCAAAATCTCGTGAGATTTCACCTCCGTGTCAATGCTTGAAGCGAGGAAGAAGTATCTGCGCGCCTCTTAAAGCCTCTGGCCAGCCTGCCACCAAACCTGCACGGAGTGAGGGGTAAAAAGATCTCATTTACTTTTCGTCGCGACCTTAAGCCGAATGAATGGATTTGTCAATCTTGCGGCGTCATTGCTGCTAAGACAAGCAGTGTGTGTGTCATGGCATGTTGCACTTCTTAATGGAGCGCAATGGATACGATTAGGTGTCATTGCGCCCTCAGGCAGGACCGGACTGACAATCTGATTTGCGGCGTCTGGGCAGGGGGAGAGAGATTTACAGCATGCACGCTGGGCTTCTGCTTCACACACACATCGCAAAGGCGATTGCCCAGCAGACGGGTTGGGAGGTGTCAGAGTTCCCGTGCTGTTTCACAAAGCTCCTAGGAGAGGTAGGGGTGTCTGTGTGTGTTTGTGTCTCTCTGTGTTTGTGTGTGTGTGTTTGTGTGTCTCTGTGTGTTTGTGTCTCTGTGTGTGTGTCTGTGTGTCTTTTTATGTGTTTGTGTCTGTGTGTGTGTCTCTGTGTTTGTGTGTGTGTTTGTGTCTGTGTCTTTCTGTGTCTGTGTGTCTGTCTGTGTTTGTTTGTCTGTGTGTGTGTATCTGTGTCTCTTTGTGTTTGTGTGTGTCTGTGTGTCTCTCTGTTTGTGTGTCTTGTGTGTGTGTGTGTGTGTGTGTGTGTCTCTGTGTTTGTGTGTCTGTGTGTGTCTCTCTGTGTTTGTGTCTGTGTGTGTATGTGTCTCTGTGTTTGAGTGTCTGTGTGTGTGTGTGTGTGTATCTCTGTGTGTTTGTGTCTCTGTCTGTGTGTGTGTTTGTCTCTGTGTCTCTTTGTGTGTTTGTCTGTGTGTGTTTGAGCATGGGATGGGGCTGATTTAATGTTGTTTTTTTTTACAGATCTGTAAAGTGTTCTAATTTATTTCTGCCAAATTTTATTTAAAAACAATTCGGTAATTTTTTTTAATTAAAACTTTGCTCTCTTTGGTATGGTAATGAATAAAGTTAAAGGCATCATTTCATGCTAATTATATGTTTACCAGCTATTGGTGTTGCCACCTGATAAAAAAGGAGAAAAGTGTCTGGGAGAGGAAAGAGTCTGGGATCTTATGCAATATAAGTCCCTCTTTTACTTTTTGAATGCTATAAATAGGAGTAATGTGATAATAATAATAGCAAATATGAGTAAGCACAAAGGAATTTCTGCCACCCTATAAATTGTTGACAATGGTTTTATAGTATTATTGAGATATAGAAATATATATATAATATATATTTCAGAAGGTTATTGTAGCAGAAGACGATAGGGGGGATTTGCAGGAATTTCATGTGGCAAGCATGCCCACACTGACACAAGGCAGTGAATTAGGATTAGTGATGCGCCAAATCCACTATTTTGGATTCGGCCGAACACCCGAATTCTTTTTCGAAACATTCGGCTGGTCAGAAGATTTTTTGATACATAAACAATCACCGTGCACCCCGCCATTGATAACTACTTTGGAGTGCGGATACTCATTGGAAAAAGTATATATTGGTAGCAATGTTTGCTGCCATATCTAGTATCCGGCACCGGCGTACTGAAACAATGGAGAGCGCTACAAGCGACCATACGGATTCTCACAGAAAGGAATTCTTTACTACTGAGGAAATAGAGAGCATTTTATTTACAGACACATATGAGGAGACCTTCGGCAAACTCGGAGCCAAGGAAATTTATCATGAGCTCCTGAGATTGAAAAAGAAGGAGACTGAACTACACCTACATGGAGTGTTGCTGTCGGAATATTACAGAGAAAAAAAGATACCCAAAGGGTTCAGAATTAATAATGTACCTACGATTGGCAGGTCCAACAGCGATTTCTGACGGAAATGGTGCCAGATCTTGGATAGATGCTCCCTGGATCTGATTCTTCTGGTTGTGGAAGAAGTCGGCAGAGATCTCAAGGTGGTGCGGAGTGATTTGGAGGCCTTTGAGAGCACATATCGGACGGCGATGGTGGCTGATAGAGAAACGGACTGGGAGCGCAGACTACAGGAACAGATCACCAAATATAGGGCCGATATCCTGGCCTTTAAAAACTCCAAGCGCCTGAGAGTGATCCAGGATTATAAAGATAACCGGGTCCATTGCTGGCTCACAGGGGAGAGCAGTCACTTTAAGAGGCGGTTCCCACAGCGACGTGCACCACGTCCAGTTGGCTACGTGTCAAGCAGCGCAGGAACAGATAGCGAGCAGGAAGGGAACGCCACACGTGGAGCGGCGCCAGGGAGAGCGGCCGAAAGATCAGCAGTGCGTCCTTTTTTAGAGCTGGGCACGGAAGACAGGAGCGACCCAGGAAGGCCACCCGCCGCGGAGGCAAGCGACACGTCTGCGCATCATCGCCCACAAAGACAACAGCAGAAGAGACTGCGCAAAGTGTGATTTTCAACTTATTGGCGCACAAACTAACGATTGCAGAGGAGGCGGTGCTCACCAGGGGATTAAGTTTCATACTGTCGGTGAGTAGTTCAAAATTTTCTCATGTTATTGACAATTACAAACTGGCCAGGCATATACGGCTGAGGGAGCGATTTGGGGACAAGGATGGCGACGGGGGGTCCCGGGAGGAACAAAGTGGGGCTATGGGGGGTATAATGCAAAGAGCCGACATTGAGGTTGAACCCCTCAGTGAAACCAGGGACGCTCTGGAATATATGTTTAAACGTAACAGTGACTATGACCCCATTAGCAGCAATGCCTCCATCAAGACTTTTCATCGTCTTCTTAATAATGACATGTTCAAGCTTTATTCCGATAGAGAAAGGAAGAAGAGAGGCAATTTGACTGTATTGGAAAGGGAAGCCATTAAGACCCTTAAGAACAATAAGGACATCGTTATCCGCAATGTGGATAAAGGTGGTGGGGTGGTGGTCATGGATTATTCATATTACCGTAATGAGTTACTCTCACAGCTATCGGATATGGCCAATTATGGTAGATTATCGTTTGATCCTACAGACAAATACAAAGAAGAGTTGTATAAATTACTGGAAATGGCTGTGTTGCAGGGTTGGATTACAGAAAATATGTCTAAATATTTGATACCAGCATTCCCCATTATGCCAGTGATCTATACACTGCCCAAAGTTCACAAAAATAGTGAGAACCCAACAGGCCGACCTATAATATCTTCCCGAGGTTCTCTGAATGAGAACATCGCACATTTTATAGATTTTTTATTGCAACCATGTATCAAAAAGATAGGGAGTTATTTGCAGGACACCAATGATTTTCTTAGGATGATACAGAGTGTTAGCTTGCCCCTGAATGGTCTGGTTATGGTCACTTTAGACGTGCAGAGTTTGTACACTTGCATACCGCATGAGGCGTGAATAAAAGCTGTGAGAAATTTAATATCGCAGAATCCGGATTATGTTGGCCCTCCCACTGAGTTTACGCTGTCTCTACTGGAGTTCATTTTGCACCGGAATTATTTTAAGTTTGAGAAGCAGTACTATTTGCAGCGCACTGGGACTGCTATGGGTTCACGGGTAGCTCCCACATACGCTAATGCGTTTATGTGGGAATTCGAGACCCAACACATTTTTTCCAATGATTCATTTTGAAGATATGGCGCCTTTTACAGGCGCTATATCGATGACATTTTCTTTTTATGGATGGGACCCATTGCTGAGTTGACTAATTTTGTAGAACAATTAAATCAACTGGATAGTCCAGTGAAACTCAAGATGAACTTCAGTGAGGACAGCGAAAACATTTTGGATGTGACAGTAAACAAAAATGGAGGGAGGTTGCAGACAAGCATTTTCACCAAACCGACTGATAGGAACACCATACTGCATTACAGCAGTCACCACCCCAGGCACTTAGTAAACTCACTGCCCAAATCTCAGATGTTACGGGTAGCCAGAATTGATAGTGAAATCTCCAAGAGGAGACTTGATTTAAAGGTTATGAGTGAGAAGTTCGCTCTGAGAGGCTACCCGAAACAATTGATCGATAACACTTTAAAATGGGCAGAAACTTTGGATCGTGAGGAGTTGTTGCGGATGGGTGACCAGAGTGATAAACCAGACAAACGCCGACCTAGAGGTGAGATTTACTACACCAGCCAATATAGTTTGAAAAGCCCTGAGGTGAAACAGATTGTGAATAAATATTGGGATGTAGTATGCACAGATGAGCAGCTGAAAGGTAGGGTGAGTAAAAAACCTAGGTTCAGTTACTCTCGCTCGAGGAATCTGAAGGAGCAATTGAGTCCCTCAGATCCGAGGGATAAGTATGACAAGGAAAGAGAGAGGTTGGAGCTGGTCAGACGTCCTGGAGTACACAAGTGTAGAGGTTGTGTGATGTGTGGTACACTGATTTTAGGAAGCCACTTCACACACCCGTACACGGGCAAAAAATACGCAGTGAGGCAGTGGATGACTTGTGAAACCACGATGGTGGTGTATATCATAAAATGCCCATGTGGGTTGCTCTATTGTGGTAAAACGATAAGACCGCTAAAAGAAAGGATAAGTATGCACAGATCAAGCATAAGGGCAGCCCTAGATCCCAACAGGAAGAAAGATAGAAGTAAAATTGAGGGAAAGCAGGACATAGCTCAACAACCGGTGGCCAAGCACTGGGCTGAGGCCAAGCACGATGCCTCTTCTTTCAGGTGTATGCCCATCTAGCATTTGAGGGCTCATCCGAGGGGAGGTGATACAGAGAGAATGCTATTGAAGAGGGAGGCGTTTTGGATTTATGAGCTGAATTGCATGGCACCTTATGGTATGAATGGGCAAGTCAATTTAAGTTGTTTTTTAGATTGAATGTCTCCTGAGAATAGATATTTGTAGAACAGATTTAGGTCAAACAGATAAACTGTCTCGATATGCCTCAGTAGCTGTTACAGTGTATTAATCAAGGTTTTTTAACAATGGTTACTGTTTCTTTTTGTTTCCTTTTAGGATTTGTAACACTTGGATTTTTATGGACACTGTAACAAGAACCTTTTTGAAACACACTGGTGACATCTTGTGGATGTTTTTAAGAATTACAATTTGAACTTTTGAATTAACACATACACAGTGGGAATTTTAGTAAAATATTTAATATTTATTCACATATTTGTATCTTTTATGGAAATACATAGTTGCATATGCACTTTTAATATATATGATGCACATGTGATTGATTTTTAAAAAAATATATACATGCACATTTGCTATATGTGAGAGACATTCGATTGTAACACATAATAATTGGGACACGCTTGGTTGTAACACATGGTTCACATTAAGTGGTTGATTGGATCAGAACACTGATTGGTCTATGTTAGAGCACTTTTTTATGTATAGTGGATGTTTAAAGTTTTGTATTATCCTAATGAGGACCGAAACGTCGGACATTACAAAATGATAATAAAAGAATTAAGCTTTTAAAAGGGAGTGCTGGTCAGAAGATTTTTTGATACATAAACAATCACCGTGCACCCCACCATTGATAACTGCTTTGGAGTGTGGATACTCATTGGAAAAAGTATATATATATATATATATATATATATATATATATATATATATAGCTTTTCAAGATGGACCAGCACTCCAGTTTTTTCAATCAAATGTGAATATTTATTTGAGTAGTTACTCTCGTGTCCAACGTTTCGGCCCACATCTGGGCCTTTATCAAGGATGTGTGAGAGTGATAGTGAAAACACTTAAATACTTAAAATGTGGGCGTATACATGACATCATTATCAATCAAACAGGTGCAAATTCGTGAATGCAATTATGTATTCTTTATGTGATTTTCCACTCTATGTCTTTCTCAAATTGTGCCACAAGATGTCGCAATTTTCACTCATTTTCTTTATACAATTTCGTGCTAAACAACTTATGTAAAGTGTACATCTTGTAATTGTGAATATAATATATGTAACAATAAAAAGGTTAAAAAATAAAGCATCTTACAGGTATCTTGATAATCTGCTTGTTATGTCCCAATACAGCAAAATTAAAATCAACATCTAAAGAAAAAAGAGAAACCATATTTATGTTATTATATACATTGTTACCATCTCCAATAAACTATGTTGCAAATTCATCTCTGCCTTTGTCATATTTGGCTATTTTATATATCACTGTCTATCGGGACTGTGGGAGATTCCAATCAGTCTAGAAAGCAATCGAGATTTAACTGCCCATTTAAACCCTTCGGTATTACGCAATCCAACTGATGGATCCAGAAGGCTTCTCTTTTGAGTAACTCCTTACCATAATCTCCCCCTCTTGATCTCTTTAGTATTTGTTCAATAGGCATACATTTAAAAGTTGCAGCACTGTGTCCTGCCTCTGCCCAGTGTTTAGCCACTGGTTGATTTGATCACTGAAAATGTAATATACAAGGGGCCTCCAATTGAATTTTTGTTAGCACTATTACAATTTGTGTTATACAAAAACTACTTCAAGTTCGAAAACGATTTTTATATACAGGGGACAGGGACAGCAATGGGGTCCAAAGTGGCCCCAGCCTATGCAAATGCATACATGTACAAATTTGAAAAAGAACAGATATTGAATCATCCCCTATTCAGACAATATGGTGCCTTCTACAGGAGGTACATCGATGATCTGTTCTTCGTATGGCTGGGACCCACTGGGGACCTAGAAACAATGGTGGAACAATTAAACAATTTGGAGAGCCCTGTGAAATTTACTATGCAATATGACCAGCAATGTATGCATTTTTTGGATGTAGAGGTATATAAAGAAGGAAATTCGCTGCAGACATGCATCTATACCAAACCTACGGACAGGAACACTTTAATGTATTACCACAGTAATCATCCTAAGCACTTATTAGACTCTCTCCCGAAGTCGCAAATGCTTAGAGTCATAAGGATAGACAGTGTGTTAGAAAAAAGAGAGAGGGATCTAGAGATAATGCAAAAAAAGTTTCAGGAAAGAGGCTACCCAGAAAAATTGTTAACAGACACAAGGCGCTGGGCACTTTCACTCGATCGCCAGGAGGTTTTGAAGGAGTGGCCCAGAAAGAATCAGAACGAAATAGACAAAAAAGATCTTTATTATGTTAGCCAATATGACACGAACAGCACTTTAGTTAAAAAGAGTGTGATGAAACATTGGCCGATAGTAGCCTCAGATGAAACAATCTCCAAAAACTTACCCGTGAGACCCATATTTAGCTACAAAAGGGGTAACAATTTGAAGGAGATTCTGAGCCCCTCTGACCCTATGGATAAGTATCAAAAGACAAGGGTGCAACACTTTCTGTCCGAGAGACCAGGGGTCTATAAGTGCACCGGCTGTGTGACATGTGGAACCCTAATACAGGGACAACACTTTACACACCCAAGAACAGGCAAGAAATACGCCATAAGGCAAAGGATGACATGCGAGTCGCAGATGGTGGTATACATAATTAAGTGTCCCTGCGGTATGGTGTATTGCGGCAAAACGGTCAGACAGTTGAGGGAACGTATTGCCATGCATAGAGCGAGCATACGAGCAGCCCTGGATCCTGACAGAGTGGAGAAAAAGAAAGATAAAAAGCAGGATATCTCCCAACAACCAGTGGCTAAACACTGGGCAGAGGCAGGACACAGTGCTGCAACTTTTAAATGTATGCCTATTGAACAAATACTAAAGAGATCAAGAGGGGGAGATTATGGTAAGGAGTTACTCAAAAGAGAAGCCTTCTGGATCCATCAGTTGGATTGCGTAATACCGAAGGGTTTAAATGGGCAGTTAAATCTCGATTGCTTTCTAGACTGATTGGAATCTCCCACAGTCCCGATAGACAGTGATATATAAAATAGCCAAATATGACAAAGGCAGAGATGAATTTGCAACATAGTTTATTGGAGATGGTAACAATGTATATAATAACATAAATATGGTTTCTCTTTTTTCTTTAGATGTTGATTTTAATTTTGCTGTATTGGGACATAACAAGCAGATTATCAAGATACCTGTAAGATGCTTTATTTTTTAACCTTTTTATTGTTACATATATTATATTCACAATTACAAGATGTACACTTTACATAAGTTGTTTAGCACGAAATTGTATAAAGAAAATGAGTGAAAATTGCGACATCTTGTGGCACAATTTGAGAAAGACATAGAGTGGAAAATCACATAAAGAATACATAATTGCATTCACGAATTTGCACCTGTTTGATTGATAATGATGTCATGTATACGCCCACATTTTAAGTATTTAAGTGTTTTCACTATCACTCTCACACATCCTTGATAAAGGCCCAGATGTGGGCCGAAACGTTGGACACGAGAGTAACTACTCAAATAAATATTCACATTTGATTGAATAAACTGGAGTGCTGGTCCATCTTGAAAAGCTGTATAATCCTATTTGACCGGGCACCCACTACGAACTGAGAGGGTTAAAGTGCAGGTACTTTTTGAATTTATATATATATATATATATATATATATATATATATATATATATATATATATATATAGATATAGATATATATATTTATATAGAATAGAAACTATAGTTCATACAATATATTGCATATCTAGCAGAAACTATCGTTTCTAGGTAACTTATGAGGTTAGAGACTTTCTTTCCTCCTTCTCCTTAGTCACATTTTAATCACACTATCTCTCTCTCTCTCTCTATATCTCTCTATCTATATCTCTATGTATCTATATATCGCTATATCTATATCTCTATCTATCTCTCTATCTATCATCTACAGTATCTATCTCTCTATCTATCATCTATTTATCTCTCTATCTATCATCTATCTCTCTATCATCTATCTATCTATCTATCTATCATCTATCTATCTATCTCTCTATCATCTATCTATCTATCTCTCTATCTATTTATCTCTCTATCTATGTCTATCTAGCTCTCTATCTATCATATGTATGTCTTTAGGAAGACACAGTGCCTCAGTTGCTTGCTATGAACATTATAAAGCCAGCCCTGCGCGGGACAATGGAAGAAGCCCCCTCAACATCAACACAGAAGCTAAATATGATTTCCAGGGGTCCTTCAGACAGTTTGAGCACCATTTTGCATAGAATTACCAAACTATCTGGCATGTAGAGGCCCCAAAATTAAGTTAGCGCATAAAAGTAGTCCTGTAGGTTACTTCAGCTATTGAAAAATCAACACATTTACTGCATTTTGTGGGGTAAGAACACAGGCACGCTCCACCTATGTTCATTCAACCAAAGTAACTATAGGGCTGACTCACTTTTTATCCTGCCAGTAGGGCCTATACTTGACCAGCAGGCCTCCAAGGCCACCCTGGCCTAGTAGATTAGTTCCTCCATTTTCAAAGTGTATGCTTTAAAGGAAACCTGTCACTTTTTTGTTGACAGTAGGACTGTTATTAAATAGTTAACAAAACTTACACACAGGACTACTAAGCGCCTGGCCAGACCACGGCCAGGACATCCGCTTCTTCGGTGGACTTGAGCTCTAAGAAGTCTCTGACATCATTGCAGTTTAGAGGGAAATGTCTATTCGGAGAGGAGCTAGAAAAAAATAATTTCCCAAGCAACAGGGGGTAAGAGTACTTTATTGCCACAGCCTAGGGCTCGGTTTGGATTGGGTTCAAAACGTGGAAGATTTTTTCGAGGCTCTAGTTTTCGTTCCCCACGAAGAGCTCAGACATCGGAGTCATACCGTTCAAAGGGGAGGTTCCAGAAACGAGGAAAACCTCAGTGGCAGAACCGCAAGTCCTGCAGCAAGTCAGTCACTGACAAGCCCCCTGCCCCCAGGGAGGCACAAGGAGTGTATCAGCATGGAAAGAGACGCAGAGGATAATGGAGTTGACAGAGCACCACAGGGTAGTGATATCAGCGGTTCACATCCCAGGAATTCTAAATTGGGAAGCAGATTATCTAAGTCGAAACCGCCTGGATCCAGGAGAATGGGAACTCCTACCGGAGGTTTTCTCCCTGCTGGTAGACAGGTGGGGTCAGCCAGACATCGATCTGATGGCATCCCGCCACAATACAAAGCTACTGAGGTTCCTGGCAAGATCCAGGGATCCAAGAGCAGAGGGAGTGGATGCAATGACGTTTCCTTGGAGTTATCACAGGGCATATGTGTTTCCACCAATTCCCTTGATTCCAAGGATCCTAAAAAGGTTTCGGAGAGAGAAACTGACCTTGTTGATGGTGGCTCCTTTTTGGCCAAGAAGAGTCTGGTTTTCAGACCTGATCTCCCTGGCAGACGGAGATTGGTTTAAAACTACCGTTAAGGCCGGACCTGCTGCGTCAGGGTCCAATTTTTCACCACAATCCTGCCCTACTGTCTTTGACGGCGTGGCGGTTGAGACAGCTATCCTGAGGAGGAAGGGGTTCTCGGATAGGGTGGTGGAGACCATGATTAAGGCCAGGAAGCCCTTATCCGCTAATGCCTACTATAGGGTCTGGAGGGCTTACAGTACGTGGTGTGAGAGACATCAGGCTCCATTCGAGCAGTTGCAGATTAACAATGTGTTGCAGTTCCTCCAGCAGGGACTGGACGGCGGTCTCAAGCTGTCTTCATTAAAGGTTCAAGTTTCTGCCTTATCAGTCTTATTTCAGGAGCGGTTAGCCCAACGAGATGATGTAAAGACGTTTCTTCAGGGTGCAGCTCACGTTACTCCCTTATTTCGTCCACCTGTACCGGTATGGGATCTTAACTTGGTTTTAAGAGCTTTTCAGGTAGCTTCGTTCGAGGCTATGAAGTTGGTAGCTTTGGGTTGGTTGACATCAAAGGTGGTGTTCTTATTGGCCATCTGTTCAACCAGGAGAGTGTCGGAGCTGAGTGCGCTCTCGATTGCTCCGGAGTTAATGGTCTTCCATAGAGATAAGGTGACCTTATGTACGGTTCCGACTTTTTTGCCCAAGCTGGTATCTGATTTTCATGTGAATCAGCCTATTGTAGTACCTTCTTTTTGTCCAGAACCTAGGAACGAAAAGGAAAAAATGCTACATACCCTGGATGTAGTCCGGGCCTTAAGATATTATGTGGATAGGACAGCCTCATTTAGGCGTTCGGATTCTCTGTTTGTCATTCCCTCAGGTCCAAGGAAGGGAACAGCTGCAACTAAGGCTACTATAGCCAGATGGATTAAGAAGTCCATATATCAGGCATATGAGAGTTCTCACAGAAGTCCCCCAGCACAGGTAAAGGCTCATTCAACCAGGGCTTTAAGTACTTCCTGGGCATGGAGGAATGAGGCTTCTGCAGAGCAGTTGTGCAAGGCGGCGACGTGGTCGTCAGTCCATACTTTTACAAAGTTCTATCGTTTTTATGTTTTTTCTTCCGCCGAAGCGTGTTTCGGTAGGAAGGTTCTTCATACGGTAGTCATGACCGACTAAGGGCGGATTGTCTGACAGGTCCTCTTTAAACATGTGTACATAGTGATCTTATCACTTTTGCAGCACCTGGAAGTCAGTTGAGTTTGCTGGTACATCAAGCAAAGCTCTGAAAGTGACATCTCTTCAAGGCAGGTATAAATCCAGGGCTCCTTTGTGTATTGCACTTTGCAATGGTGCTTGCATTTGCAGTTCATTAAAGCAGGTACTTTGCAACTGAGCGTGTATTAAAAAATGCCTGCTAATATCTACATTTTCCCTATACTCTGCTAAAGATCTACTTCACATCACATACTTTATTCCCTCTTTATGTTCTTTATAGTTTTCTGATCTACTATCCATAACCCTGTTAACCAGAAAGTTCTGAAATACTACAATTAGCCCCTAACAGTATGTTATCAAAATAGTTACTTGCTGCCCTTTCTAGAAAAGTAATTATTGGCTTTGGTCAGCTTCTTACTGTTGTACATTTTTGAGATGTGTGCACTGTATTACATAAACAAATATTCAGTGCTGTTAACGTAAGTTCATGTGCAATTCATATTGGCTGGGATTCCTTGCATTCTCTGAATGCTAAAAATGCAAGATGCTTTGTACTGCATTTCAAATCTAACAATGGAAACAACTAAGCCCCTATAAACCTGGGAAATTCCTCTATAAAATACTACACCTAAAAATAACGCATAGCCTCATTAAAGAGTTTTTTTTACATTGAATATACTTTCCTTCTAATGTGAATTTTCTGTTTCAACACATCATAAAGAGCTTTAGGTTACATCGAAGTCAAGCTGTATTCCAACAGCAGGAAATGATTATAAATATCAGAGATGAGAACATACGGAAAATAATGAGAGTAACAAAGACAATAAAAATTAAAGTGAGAGAAACTCAAATATGAATACTTTTCAAGTAACCTTGTTCCTATTGTGACATTGCTTCAATCAATGTGAAATTCTTTCTGTTAAGGCTTGCTTGCACGCCAACACAGCTTTTGAGGCTATAAAATAACAAACAGGCTAAATCTACCAAAAAACTGCTGAACATGGGCAGCTGTGGTAGTTCCACATCAATTAAGGAAGGGAGGGTGTCTGTAGTTCCTCCTTCCACAGACAACTGTGACACATAGTGGGACATTCACTAAGAATCGTAGTTGCGCTGCACTTCGCCAGGTGTATTTTCGCCAGCGCTACACAAATTCACTAAAATCTGAAGTTGCACTCAGGGGTTGCGTAAGGTTGCGAAGTTGCGCTAGCGTTGATTCCCTAAGCAAAGCGAAGTTACGTTAGCGATGGTTAATTTGCATACGGCGCCAAATTCAAATTTAAATGGAGGAATATGTAGCAGCACTACAAATGCCTGGGAAACCTTCAAAACATCAAATAAAATTTTTATTTTGCCCTACACATGTGTCCACTGTGTAGTTAAGTTGCCATGAGTTAGAAAATGTAGGGGGGAAGGAGGGGAGCCCCAAAAAAATGTTCGATCTTTTTCAGCCTATCACCCATAATATAGAAAAAACGCCAGTGTTTTTTGGGACTTGGAAAAAAATTTAAGTTTTTTTGAAGCAATCCCTATCTACTCTATTGCGCTTCGTCTGGTCTGAGGTGGTGAAGGAAGTCTAGAGTAAAAGGTAGCGTTCAGAACAATGCGCGTGTTAGTGAATTTGCGTAGTTACGTCCATTGCGCAAATTTGCCAGGCGTAAGGGTGCAAAGTTACACTAGCGAAGTTACGCCAGCGTCCGTTAGTGAATTTACGAAGTAACGAAAATGCCCAACATTAGCGAATTGAAGCTAGCATTAGGCGCATAGTGAATTTGCCCCATAAAGTGAAATAGAAGACAGAGCATATTCCAGGGTAAGTCCAGAACCAGTGCATGGACATGAAATATAAGGCTACTTTTTTTTATGCAATATTAAGATGGGTACATGAGACATCCAAAAGCTGTGAACTTGGCCCCTCTAGAGCCAGCTGACAGTTTATTGGCCCATACATGGGAAGAATCAGCCCAAAGTCTATTGGGCAGTTTTGTAAATCTCACTGGGTGAGGAGTCATCAGTGTGTTACAGTGCTGCTTGTCAGGAGGACTCCAAGGGCCTGCACTACAGACCCAACTGGATGGATCTCCTATCCATATTCCAAAATCCATAGATACTTAGGCCCAGGTCCGAACTGAGAATTAAAATAGGCCCTGGCATTTCACGTACTTTTTAAAATATGAACGTACATTAAAAGTTACATATAGGTCATGTTAATTATTTTTTGCTGAGAAATTTGTTTTTGTATTTAATTGTTAGTTGAAGTTTCTAAACCTGACTGTTTTGCCAACCTGACTGTCCCATCTCAGCCTGTCAGTTAAAGTTTCTAATGCTAACGGACTCCTGCTGCACAAATATGACAGCTCCCTCATACAGGAACATAGGGCATCAGACAGGTAACGTAAAAGCATTGTGCAAATACTTTAAGGCAAAGTTATACTTTGCTTTCAAAGGCAATATTATGATATATGTAAAAAAGAGTTTAATTTCAGGTGTCAGTAGAGATTAATGTATGTGGTCACAAATTGCAGACTGATTGTGGCTCATTTTAGTCATCAATACAAGTGAAAGAGTTAAATTAATAAATTTTGAATGATAAATGAGTGCAACTGGTTGAGTTTTTTGTGATTCTTTCACTTTCCCAATAACTTGATTGACATTGATGAGAGTTAAAATTAAACTTAATGAACACGAATTTCTTGTTTCAGGGCAGAAGAACTGTCCAACCCAGGTTGGGATTCCCACACTTACTCTTTCTGTGAGTATTTCATTGCTGTGTGAATGGGGTATCCATCCTTCCCAATGATGTCACAGCGAGCATGACAACGAAGCAAAGCCACTACCAACTCGGTTTTCCCCAAACGACAGGCCACATGCAAAGGTGTCTCGTTGTTGTTGCTTTTGTGGTTTACACCCACAGATGGTACAGAGCACAGGATCTAGCAGAATTAAAAGTACTCTTATTAAAATATCTATATAAAGCAGATTGCATTTAAGCATGCAAACAGGTGCCCTCCTTCCAAACACTTTTACATACTGAGAAAAAATTGCAATTCTAAGCATCTTTCCAATATACTGTACATTTATTACACATTTCAGTGGTTGATAATAAAAGCATTACAGGTATGGGACCTGTTATCCAGAATGCTCAGGACCTGGGGTTTTCAGGATAAGGGATCTTTCTGTAATTTGGATCTCCATGCCATGCTGGTTTTGCCTCCAATGAGGATTAATTATATCATAGAAGAAAAGTCGAAGTGCAGGACAAATCCACAGCAGTAGTCTTAGACTGCAAATCATTTATTGGGAACGTGAAGAACACTACATGTTTCAGGGTAGGCCTTTATCAACCAGCATACCAGTACTTCTAATGGTGAGCTGCAGCCTATCTATATATATTAGAACTTAATTATATTGTAGGCGGGATAAAAAACAATACTGTTTTATTTAGGGATGAGCAGCTTGACCGGGTTAAACTGTCAAAGGATAAAAAGATACCCTCGAGGTTTTACCCTTTGCAGTCGAGGTGTACCTCGATGGATACTTTCCAGGAATTCGTTGAAAAGGATCTTACTAAGTTGAATGCCAGCATTTCTGCAGAGTCCCTGGAAACGTGTCCAAGGAGGAACGGCAGGCTATTAATACCCTTAGGGGGAATACAGAGATCACGATTAGACAGGCTGACAAAAGTGGTTGTGTGGTGGTAATGGACACCGCCGACTACCTACATGAGGCCAGAAGACAACTTGATGATCATGAAACGTACCTTAAACTATCTTCCAACCCACAATCAGAATACAGTAAAGATATTGAGAGGTTGGTTGCTCATGGGGTGTCTTTGGGCGTGGTGGATTCTCGGGACACTGACTTCTTAGTCAGACACCAGCCGGTGGTCCAGATTTTCCACCACCTCCCAAAGATCCACAAATCCCGTATTTCCCCTGAAGGGAGACCCATTGTTGCAAGTATAGGGTCAATTAATGAGGGCCTCTCCGACTGGGTTGACACAGGTCTCAAACCCCTTGTCCCTAGATTGGATTCCTATATCAGGGATTCAGGACACCTGTTGGATAGACTGTCTAGGGTTGTATGGCTGGACACATATAGATGGATATCTATGGATGTTAAATCACTGTATACAACAATATCACACGATTTGGGTATACACGCCATTTCAGAAATCTTAAAGGAAACACAATTTTTCACTCGGGACCTCACATATTACACCCTCCTGGTTCTGGAGTTTCTTCTCACGCACAACTTTTTTCTTTTCGATGGGGATTTATACCTCCAGAGACGGGGGACCGCAATGGGGGCCTCCTTCGCCCCCACCTATGCTAACCTATACATGGGTTGGTGGGAGCGGTCCAACGTCTATGGATGTGAAAATCCCTATCGTGAGCACATAATTTGGTATGGTCGCTACATTGACGACCTCCTGTTCATTTGGAATGGACCGGAGGAGTTGATCAATGACTTTCACGTTCACTTGAACACTAACTCACATAATCTCCAATTTTCACTTGATCACAACAAATCAGAGATCAATTTTTTGGACCTTACACTGGAAGGTGATGTTTCCACAGGAAAAATTGAATCGAATATTTTTAGGAAACCCACCGCGGGGAACACGATTTTAAGGGCTAATAGCTGTCACCCGAAACACACTATACGGGGCATACCTTATAGTCAGTTTGTCAGATATAGGAGGAATTGCAGCAGGGACACCACCTTTAACGAACAGTCTAAGCTTTTGGGACATAGATTACTGAGGCGCGGATATACCAAGGAGATGATAAAAGCATCATGTGATAAAGCGAGCAAAATTGGCATGAATGAAGGTTCACATACCGTGGCTAGTTCAAATCGGGCACTGAATGCTAAAGGGAACGATAATGATATATTCTTTATTACAGAGTACAGTGAGGAGTTTGGGAAAATCTGTAATGTTGTTAGAAGATATCTCCCAGTACTGTTTAATGATGAAAAATTGTCAGGTGTCCTATCCGCCACCAATGTCAAATGCGTTTCGAGGAAAGCACCCACTTTAGGGAGAATGCTGGCGCCGAGTCTAGTGGCTACAGGTCGTAAAAGCCACAGAGGTAATTGGCTGTCCACTAAGGGCAGCTATAAATGCGGGGCCAACATCTGTAAAACCTGTAAAGTTATTTCCACGGGGACAACTTTCAGATCTAGTGCTACGGGCAGTGTGTTCCAGAGTAACGGCTTTTTTAATTGCAACACCAAGAACGTAGTTTATCTATTGGAATGTTTGAGTTGCAACAAGCAATATGTGGGCCGCACTACCCGTTGTTTGAAAGAAAGGATACGAGAACACATTAGATCGATTGAGAATAAGGATGAGGGGACCCCCGTGGGGAAACACTTTGCTATATGCTCGAAAAAAGGAATCCGTGATCTGTCGGTGAAAGTCATTGAACAGGTGAAACTATGCCTTAGGGGTGGAGATGCTGAGCATCTACTAAATTTGAGAGAGGCGTTTTGGATCCTAAAAATGGAGACTAGATTACCGAATGGTCTGAATACCAGACATGACTTATTATATTTATATTAGGGTGCTGGGGCCACTAACTGGACTGGTTTCTAGCTCTAAATAAATATATCCCTCTCCACTCCTCCTACCTTTAACTTATGTCCTATTTCTCTATACTTTTCCCATTTACTATATATATTTTTTTACTACTTTTTGATCACAATGTTTCTCTACACCCATATGTACTGTGCCACAGACACATATATACTGAAACTCTTTCTCCTTTTTTACCGTAAAGGTTTACTCTTTCCTTGCGGATGATAAGTTACCAAGTATTTATTACCAGCTATCTATTCTCCAGAGCAGATAATTTACTTTACATATTTTCACACATTCTCAGAAGGATTGTCAGTTTTTTTAATATGGAAAACGAGGTTTTGACCTTTAGTTGACTGGTTTTAATGGTTAATAAAGCACATATGTTTTTAACTTGTATTACTATATTGGGCCCAGTAGGGGTCACTATTGACGTTGTGTATATAATCTGTCTGTTTGGTCCAAGATGCATGCCTATGATTAAGGGAGTGATTCCCGAAACGCGTAGGGCGTTGGATCCTTGTATGTGTTTGGAATAAATACTTATTCCTAAGTATTGGAGTGCCGTCCTTTTCTTTGGATGTCTAGTGAATTCTAGCAGTGGGGACGCTGCGGACTGAGCACCCGTTTGGAGCAGCAAACAGGAAGGGTTAAACTTGGAGCGGTTCTTCCTTCGTGAATTTATTTAGGGATGCACCGAATCCAGGATTCGGTTCGGGATTCAGCCTTTTTCAGCAGGATTCGGCCGAACTTCATACATGCAGATTTTTTAAATCTTTTTTAAATCATTTTTAAGAGCCAGATTCAGGAAGCTAAAAAGGGTTAAGCAGACACTACATTTAGAAGTAACTTTAAAACCACTGAAATGTGTGTAATGTTAAAATATATTGAAATGTTGCGTCGAAATCCAGTTTTTGAGTACTCCTTTAAAGGACAAGTAAAGGCGAGTTTACTGGGGGTGCCAAAAACCTTAACCATCCAGGCACTGCTGCTTTGGCTTGGGCGAGTGCCGAATAGTAAACAAAAAATATTTTTCACAACTACAAATATGAGGATGTCAGTCTGTGCTAAGGATACCTGGAAAAGTGACATAAAATTATGGTGCTACAGGCAGATGTAGCATCAGCCCAGGATTTAGCCATTTATTTTACTGGGGGGTGTCTAACATTTTGGGACGTCCCAATGAAATAGCCCTTCCTCGGCTTTAAAATATTATGAGTTCTGTAGATGGGGAACACAAAAAAAAAAAAAGAGCACAGATATCAGGGAGGTGCTTGTCGTTGAGATGAAGTACACTAGGGTATACAATACATGGAGTTATACTGCAAGAATGACAGAGAGGCACACACTATGTAAAAAAGAATTATTAGGGAATAACATAGCACGACTGTAATAGTGGTGTGAAAATCAGCCTGGAACCTGTTGGAGCCACAGGTTTACCTGAGGGCTGATCAGTTTGGCGTTGATAAAAGAGTAAAATTGTAGGTTGAAGGCCAAGGTTTAATTTACTCTTTTCCTCCTGGGACACAACTGCACATATTTCAACCCCCTCAGCTGCTGTATAGATGACATGGTATTGGGCAGATGCAGGTATATAATGTCAGTATGTTTCATGAATACACAAAAAGTTTGCTCTCACCTCTATGACACGAGGATTGTTTTGTTGTGCTGCATGATGGTAAACAGTCTCTCCATTTTGGTCAGCAATATCTAGCCGAGCCTGACACTCCTCTACCAGCTCCTGAAGACAGTTAATGTCCCCCTTTTTGCAGGCCAAATGCAAAGGGGTGCTCCCTCCATCACACTCTGTACTGTTTAAACTCCTTGATTTGAAAAATAAGGCAAACGTGTAAATGTAAACATAATCAGAGATCTAGAAAGTTTTACAAAAAATACCTAAATAGCCTATACAATGATAATAGCATGTTGCTGTAGCTGACTGATATTTTATTAAGTACAGAGTTATATTAAGTACAGAGATTTATGTATAAAAATGTGTATATACTGCAACACCTCATAATGTTCATATTGTGTATTTCCAAAATAGGTGAATAGGTAAATACCCCTTTAGGTACAGGGCTCCCTTGCTGCACTCACTGTATTTTCAGTCTTGTGCAAGTCACTAATCTCAGCTTCAACCTGCCGATCCTACTGCTGATCACTTCGGCAAAGGTCCCCCATTTCAGTGGTGCCGAGGCAGGTAGAATGTGGGACTAGTTGAGGGGCCTGTCTGAATTCTTCCTGGCTTCCCAGTGAGCCAGTCCAACCCTGATCTATAAACATCTGCACTATATTATGCTAAAAAAAGCACAGTCCAAAAATGATTAATCTATTAAATACAAGAGCAAAATAAATAAATAATATAATACAATTTAGATAAAGGGGTGAAATTATATATACCACTGCAATTACATGTACCCATTCTGGAAACTGTGCCTTCCACATAGCTGCAAATGATAATGTTTGCTTATCACAAAGGCGGGAAGCATGTCCATAGCTTATAGCTATAGTTACAAAGTAATCGAATACTGACCTCAGAATTCCATTGTGCTTAAAACTCTCCCGCAAACCAATCTCCACTGCCACATGTGCTAATGACCAATTTGGGTGGCTCCGTATGCAGTCTGTCAGCTGCTGGAGAGTTTCAAAACAAAGTCCCTTTCTAGAACTCTCATAGAATGGCCGCAGCTTCACTGCATATTCCTGAAAGCGGCAAAGAGCCTCAGGTTCAGACTCCAACTGGAAGAGACTAAAAAGGGTTAGGCTGTTAGCTGCAATCTAATCAAAACTATGTATCCTCCTCACGTGTTATAAACATTATTATCCTTTATTTATATAGTACCAACACATTCCACTGCACTTTCACAAAGATTCTACATCTTTTGCGTCAGTTCCAGTGGAGAATACACACTAGGATTCATTTTATCAGGAGCCAGTAAAAATGCCTGTATGTTTTTGGAGTTTAGGTGTAAACTAAATTTGACACATGGAGAACATATAAACTCCTGGTTGGAATGAGCGCTACAAGCTCAGTGCTGCAAAGTAACAATGCTAACCACTGTGCCCGCATGCTGCCTTAAAGATCTCAATAATTGAATGCTTCTTTGTGATTTAGTGATGTATTGTAAGGTAAAGGAGTACTATAATGGCCCAAACACCATTCCCTGTCATTTTCCTATGCTAAACAATGGGAACAACTCTGCATGACTCCATCAGGTGCTTAATGACAAGTGGGCACCATACAACTAGCAAGTTAACATAAATTTTACATTTAATATCTGGGAATATGATATGCTAATTTATAATATAATTTTCTTGGAACTAAGTATTGACACTTCTTTGTTTTGTCTCTATGCTAATTTTATTTCCTTTTCATAAATACTTTACTGTAATGTACATAATATGGCACATTTACAAAGCACAAAATCATGCTCAAGTTAGTATTAACATTAGAACCTATTGGTAATTGCATGTACAAGTCTTCTGGACACAAGGGAGTACTGGAATTCACACTTGCCTTAAGGTTGTTGCATCTTCACACACAACACACTTTCTGCCACTAGCACATGTGTACACACAGACTGAAAAAACAGTGCCACTCAATTTTGGTTGGCTATTACATGGGTATTACTAGAAAGACATTTAATTGTGATTAAAAAACGTGGCAATTTACTGTATGGGGCAGATTTATTAAGGGTTGAATAGTACATTTTAATTCTCTAATTATTCCCAGTGCCAAAATTCCCACATTGGAATTGCAATCCCTTTATTCAAATGTAAATCTGAACATGAGATTTATAACACTTCGACCATGGAAAATGCAAATTCTAATATTCGCCACCTAAAACCTGCCGAGTTCATGTAGAAGTCAATGGCAGAGGTCTATCGAGCCACTTGGAGATGTTAATGACCTTCGTGACATTCAAGTTTTCTATTGGAGGAAAACTCAATTCATATGATTCGGATACAATTCAAATTTTCGGCTCGGGACTATTCGATCAAATATTAGATGTTCAAATGTTTTCTTCAGTAACCTCCCAGTCGAATTGTGAGTATATTCTAATTTATTAAAGTAAACAAAATATTCACATAAATACGACCTTTGATAAATGGGCTCCTATGTGTGTATTTGCACCTTACACACGTTTGTAAATGAGCCCTAAGAGAAGTTTAATTATCCCATTCTATATTTTGTTTTGGCCATTTGCAATCCAAAACTATGATATGTAAATACATTGTTGGTTCCTTGTAACCCAATGACTGTCACCAATATATCTAATGCAACTCTCTTATCCATGGACCTCCTTAGTACTGAGGTTACTGCTGCACGAATTACATTTTCTGTTTGCATACTGGGTGAGGAACACATACCGGTAGGCATTCTGTGGAGAACTTGGGTTCACAAGTACACAGTCCAATGACTTAGCAGTTCTGTTTCTGTACAATAGCATTCTTCCATCTTCTTGAAGGCAGGAGCTACTCCCATATTCTGACAGTGGTACTTCACGTACCTTGTATGGGTTTGAGAAAAGGTTGGTAACTGCACTCACAGTGTTGAAGATTCGTCCAAAGAGGTCCATACTAGACAGCCCTATGTATGGAGACAAATAATGTAATTTTAACTAATCTTTTGCTTTATATTACCTATTCTCTGTCGTGACTTTAAAACAATGCCATAGCTATCCTCTTGCTTTACAGTGTAATTCTCTCCCTCTGCACACCATGCTCTACCCAGGCTGAATAAAATCCATTTCAAGATTTTGTTTTATTTTCTCCTTTTTTTTTTTTTTTTTTACTGTTCTCAGTGATCTATCTACACCTGTTAAATCTCATGCATCCACACTAGATGAGAATATTCTGGTGGAAAAAGTGGGTTTAATCGTCTCATTCTGAAAAAGAGACAGGTGAAGGGCCACTGTACCTTCATGTTGAATATTTCTAACAAAAATAATAGGGATTCACCAAATCCATTATTTTGGGATTCGGAGTAATACTGAACTGAATCCTAATCTGCATATGCAAATCAGGGTCAGGAATGGTTGAAGATAACCATGGAAAAAAAACATTTTTACTTCCCTGATTGTATTATGAAAAGTCACGTGATTTTAAGCATTCGGATTTGTTTTGCCCCGGCACTTGGATTCAGCCAAATCGTACTAATTCCTGAACTGAATCCTGTATTTGGTGCATTCATAAGAAATCTTAAAAAATATATTTGAATTTTTTTTGTGCATTTCTTCCCACTCCCTTTTTATGAAAGTCCTACTGGCACATTTGCCATTTAGCCCATTTTAAGTTAAATGGTCCAAAAATGTGCAAAAGACATTTAGGAATAGAAAGACTTGTATAAAAAAATAAAGGTGTCATCTGTCTACTGTCATGGTCATTTATTGTCACATATATGCTGAACAGAGTACAGTACAGTGGAGAGCTGCTAAACAAAAAGTGAATTCATTAAAAAAACACAATAAATGAAGACCTACCGCAAATGGTCTCAGAATATCACAGTTAGCATCATACTAAAACTCAATTTAAAGTGGAACTACCTTTTTAAGTGCTAGATCAAAGTTGAGAGCTAGGAAGAGTGGCAATCGTTGGCGTAACTACATTTTACCGGGCCCCACAGCAAATTCATTTTAGGGCCCTCCAAATATCCAGAGGTTGACCTTTTTACCAATATATGTTGAAATTGCTCACTAAATAGGGCCTCGTGGGCCCCTATACCTCGAGGGCCCCCCTGCTGCTGCAGGGTCTGCTTCCTCTGTGGTTACGCCCTAGTATCAATGTTAAGCACAAATTTAATCTAATTTAAGATTTAAGCACAAACCTGCAGTGAACATACGCAACTTCCTTAACTAGTGTGAAGTCCTCCCCCATTTTAGCATATTGAGCTTTCCTTCCCCTTCCAATAGGAAGTTAGTCAAAGCTGTCTAATGCAGTAGATAGGTCTAGACTCAATCAGGCCCGGATTTGTGGAAAGGCCACCTAGGCCCGGGCCTAGGGTGGCAGGATTTTTTACACCCACATTGGTTCAAAAACACTGGGGATGCGCAGGAGATACAATCTCCATGAAGATTTGCATGAATAAAGGGAAGGGGACAGGGGCGATGAACGGCAGTGGACCTAGGGGCCCTAGGCCCACTGATCTAGGCTCAGTATACTATAGGGGCAGAGCTTCACACTAGAAAAGGAAGTGACTGATTTCCACTGTAGGTTTTACCTTCTTAGAAAGGACATCAGATTCAATTTTGGGAGAGGGGTGTGCCATTTTGAGGGCTGTTGAGAGTCATTAATAATAAATAAAGTCACTCACTTATCCTTTAAAAGGGGTTGTTCACCTTCAAAACACTTTTTCAATCCAGTTGTTTTTAGATTGCTCCCCAGAAATGAAGACTTTTTTCAATTACCTTCCATTATTTATTTTTTACTGTTTTTCCAAAATTTAAGTTTATAGTTGAATGTTCCTGTTTGAGTCTGACAGCTCAGTAATTCAGGTGCACTCTACAGTTACAATTTTGCAACATTTAGTTGATACATTTCTCAGCAGTATCTCTGGAGTATTAGCAACTATTTTATCAATTCGAACAGCTGCCTGTAATGAAACCCAGAGATTCTGCTCAGCAGGGACAAAGATAAGAAATGTATCAACTAAATGTATCCATTTAGAACAGTTTACAGCAGGGGTGTCCAACCTTTTGGCTTCTCTGGGCGACATTGGAAAAAAAAATTGTCTGGGGCCACAAATGAAATACACAAACACTTATGATTTGTAAAATTAAACAAAATACACAGAAAAGAACTACAATACCAGTTGGATAACCAGATGGAGCTATACACTGGAATATGGGACACCTGGATATTAAACAGACTTAATATTATATTATTATAACTAACTGGGCAATGGGCAGAGTCCCTCATCCTCCCTACTCCATAGGTCACCAGATTGTTAAAACCTGGCATAGTAAGCCTGTTCCTAACAAGACAACAGACTAGGGTGGTTAATGTGTCTGGACTTAGAGAGCACAAAGTGTTATTTCACTCTCGTTTTATCTGTATTTCCATATTTCCAGTATTTCTTAATTTCTTTCTTCTTTTCCCTTCACTTCCTTTTCTCTCTCCTTCAAGCTGGGCCGCATTCATATCCAATTTGTACATCAAATTTTGTATTATAATAAATAAAGTACCCCTTGTTGGAAAATATGAGAATATTAGAAGTAACCTCGGAATTCCATGACCTGTATAAAAGGCCTTCGGCCTCATGTTTTTATATGGTCATGAAACTCCTTGGTAACTTATAATATCCTTATAATTTACAAAAGGGTGTACTTTACTCACTATATAATGGAGTCTATGGGAGATGGCCTTTCTGTAATTCGGAGCTTTAGGGATAACGGGTTTCCGGATAACAGACCCTATACTGTACATTAAACTGTACATTAAATTCTGCATCTCCATTCTACTTTGAGCAACATTTTTGAGCAACTTAAAGGAAGTTTCTGAACCACGCTTATTCTTGAAGGCTTTGTAGCATCCATTGGGGGATGATGATCATATCAAAAAATATATCATGGGTATTTCTTGGTAACCGACTGTGCTGCGTTTCAAGGATTAGCAGGGTCCCCCTTCAGTTAATGCAGGATGTCCCTGAAGAGGAAGACCCGAAGCCGCCACCATCACCAAGAACAAAGAAGATTGCGCACTAAATGTTACAGCGTTTACTTAATTTGTCAACTATTTCTGAATGAGAGGAAGTTGGTGTGGAGAAACAATGCCCTTTACTGTACAGCAGCCCTTTCCATGCAGAATATTCCTCTGCCCTCATGCCTGTGTATAGTGATCATTGATGGATAAGGGTTGTAATTCCCTGACTACACCTGTCACTTCCTTTCATAGGCATCTAAGGGAAAGCTCAGATGTGGCAGCGAGAGGCAGCCATCCACTCAAACACCAAAGTGCCACTTGTCTTCTGGGTCTCCTTGACTCCGGGATACCTAGAGTAAACACTAGATGCCTGATGAGGTTGCTTTTCTTTTACGCAAAAAAAGTTGTTGCCCTGCACTGGATGGGCCCATTGCCACCGACTCTGAATAGATTGATTGGACTAATTAATTCGCAACTGGAACTGTACAAGCTCACCTACTTAGCACGCAGATGCCCGAAGAAATTTGAGAATATTTGGAACCCTTGGCTCGAGTCGCCAGCCACAACGACTACCCAGTGATAGTCACTTTTTCAGCCGTACCTCTTTCTCTACTTTCCCCTTTCTTTCTTTCCTTCTACCTAGCTTTACTTCCTTCAATTTTTTTTTATGTTGTTAAAATTCAATAAAAATCAACCTTAACAAAAAAAAAAAAAAACACCAAAGTGCCTGTTTGTGGGCAGAGGTCTGTCACTCAAATAGACAGCACCTTTCCCATAGAATAAAGCATTAGCACAAGCAACACTCTCTAGACCCTCTTAATCCCCTGCATTGCATTGTGCAAAATCAAACCCTGCCATATCCTCACAACAGCCAAATACCAAGAAAATAAACAAAGGAATTAGTCAGTGTGCAGTGTCCATTAACCAACCCAACAACAACATGGCTGCGTTCATGACCTCTTCTGAATATGAAGTGCAGAAGGGTTGCCACGTCTAATTTTGAAACCCAGCCAAAGTCAGCTACAAAACCAGGCAACAACTAGCCAAGAGGCACTTCAAAAGTAGCCCAAAAATTAGGGATGCACCGAATCCACTATTTTGGATTCAGCTGAACCCCTGAATCCTTCGGGAAAGATTTGGCCGAATACCGAACCAAATTCTTATTTGCAAATTAGGGGTGGGAAGGGGGAAAACATATTTTACTTCCTTAAAAAGTCATGCGATTTCCGTCCCCGCCCCTAATTTGCATATGCAAATTAGTATTTGGATTTGGTTCGGCCGGGCAGAAGGATTTGGCCGAATCCTGCTGAAAAAGGCCGAATCCTAACCGAATCCTGGATTCAGTGCATCCCTACCAAAAATTCTAAAGAAATTAATGAAATTTTGTGAAAATACGACTTTTTGAATTTTTCACTGTTTAACAAATGTTCCCATGAAGCAGAATGGGACAGATTCGTCCGTCACCAGGGACATAACTACAGGGGGGGGGGCAGGAGGTATAGGGGCCCCATGAGACCCTAATACATATACAATTTCAATAAATATTGGTAAAACAGGTCAACCTCTACACATTTTGGTGGCCAGCAGATTTTTGCCCCAAAATTGTCTGAAATTGAGGAACGTCACTGGAAAGAGGGACTGGAGACAGAGCCCAAATCTGGTAATGCCTGTCTTCTACACAAGTCAGTCCCATTGCATGCTGGGTAGTATAGCCTTACATTAAACTTGGCAGTTGGCAAATTGTTAAAGGAGAATTCAACCTGTGGGCAAAAAACCCGGTACCCCCCACCCCATGTAGACCCTCCTCTTCCCAGGGTAACTACCCCTGGAGAAATACCCTATACTCCATACTTACCCCTCGTCTCAGATTTTTCCAGTGAAGTTCCACGCATCCATCTTAGCATTCTCTGTAAGCTGACTGAGAGATCGGTATACCTGCGCATGCGAGGAATTACACGGAAATTGTCAGCTTAACAAGGACACGGAAGATGGATCCGTGGAACTTCACTGGAAGAATCTGTGACGAGGGGTAAGTATGGAGTATGGGGCATTTCTCCGGGGGGGGGTAGTTAGCCTGGGGGGAGGAAGGAGGGGGGTATGGGTTTTTTGCCCACAGGTTGAATTCTCATTTAAACAAAAAAACTACCCAGCATGCATTGGGAGATGCAGGCTTGGCACATTAGGGCAAGAAACAACTTCGGCTGGTTTCTAAATTACAAACCAGCCAAAGGCCCAAAAAGTAGCCCGAATCTGTACCTTGGCTAATTTGACTTTCAAAACCCGCCTGGGCTTTAAAATAGTAGCCCAGGTCGGCTGGAAACCCACCAACCCTGAACCACAGTCATGTACACTGCCAAAACGTGCCCTAACCAGACTGGGATTTGTGGAAAGACCACCTAGGCCCGGGCCTAGGGCGGCAGGACTTTAGGGGGTGGCATGCAGTCGAACCACACCCACATTAGTTAAAAAAAAATGAGGATGTGCTGGAGATACATAATGTTTTAAATTTCCTGTGCACCAATCCCCATTGCTCCAGTCCAGATCAGTGTCGGACTGGCCCACAGGGATACCAGGAAAACTCTGGTGGGCCCAGGTGTCAGTGGGCCCTTGTGCTGCTAAACTTTTGAAGATAAAGAAGCAGGGCTGACCGGCACTCAAACGGATCCACAAGACCAAAGATGCTCAGTTAAAAGATACATTTATTGGTAGAAAAATTAAAAATAAAGCTTCATCTCCATCCACCCTACGCGTTTCACACCCTTCAGGGTACTTAGTCATAAGCACCCTGAAGGGTGTGAAACGCGTAGGGTGGACGGAGATGAAGCTTTATTTTTAATTTTTCTACCAATAAATGTATCTTTTAACTGAGCATCTTTGGTCTTGAGGATCCGTTTGAGTGCCGGTCAGCCCTGCTTCTTTATCTTCTGCTGTACCGCTCCCCGAAGCTGGGGGTCTGGTGCACCCGGACCACTTTCACTGTTTGTTGAGTAACCTTACAATAAATTCTGGAGCACCTTGTCGTCCTCTAACCATTTGAACTGCTAAACTTTTGGACTATTTCATGGCCATTCCCTATTTCTATGAGAACAAAGAGGATAAATAGATGGAATAATAGATTATAGTATGTAAAGAAAACAGACTAGGAGAATAGAGGTTGAGTAAGTAGAGGAAGAATAATAATACTGAGAGTGGGCCCCTGGTATAAGGTTTTTAGGTGGGCCGCTGTTGTCTCAGTCCGACACTGGTCCTCCAGATGATGAACGTTTATACGAATAAAGGGGAGAGGACAGGGGCGACGAACGGCAGTGGGTCTAGGGGCGGCCACTATATAAATCCAGCCCTGGCCCTGACTCAGACAACCCCAATGCCCCTCTTCCCCCAATAGAAAGCAGTAGTTAGGTTGGCGAGTGCGCAGGTCACCTGTGGAGCTGAAGTGTAGGAGGGCAGCTGGGCGGGGCTTCTCATGCACTTGGCTTCCGCTGGGAAATCAGGTGCTAGGCCTCCGGCCAGTGTGGGCGTTTCACAGTCACAAACGCTATAGCGCTGACACTCTAGTCCGCTCAGCAATTCATCCTACGTCGCCTGCGGCTGAAACCATAACTGTAAAGCCTGAATAGGACCGGCACGCACTAGGCACTCACTGGCACTGCTGACACTTTGGCCCCGCCTCTTTCATTCCTCAATAGGACACTGAGGCGAGGGGCGGGTCCGCCTGCGATGCCTATTGGCTTGTAGAGTGGAAAGGGGCAGGTCCTAATTAGGGGTTGGATAGATGGCGCCCAGTAATCACAATTAATGTCTGGAGCCAACAGCGGAGCTGCTGCCACCACCAAGTCTGCGCCCGCATTGACAATGCTTTCATAATCACTATAAAGCCTGGCAGGACTGGAGCGGCGCCACGGCCATTTACTATTTCAAGTACGCGGCCCCTTTGGCGTTTGCTAGAAAACACAACCTGCTGCTGCCAGTCCGGGCCTGGTAAACCGAGTTTAGCAGCCGAATGACATCATCGCACTTGTCATGTGACAGCGGCTGCCCCTCCTCCAGGGGGATGACGTCAGTGCATGACTGTGTTTTTATGAATGAAAGGAATCTGTGAGTGAGTAATTCCAGGAAACGGTAACATTACAACTCAGCAGATCTGAGCGCTCCCTCCTGCAGGCTGCGACCCCCCGATTCCGTGTCTCTCCGCGCGGCAGCAGAGCAGGTAATGGAGCTTCCCATTTTTATTGAGACTGGAAAGGGAGCTGACCTTTCCTCTAGTCAACAGACGGGCAGCCGTGGCTGAGGATCGGCCGATAACAAGCTCGCGTATTTACTGGGTGGCAACAAGGAAGCAGCCTCCTTTGTATCATGGCGTGGCCGCAGCAGAGTCCTCGGCGATCGCGCAGGAACTGGTCGCTTCCTTCGCCGCGTCTGATTGTCCCCCGTCCTGTCTTTCAGCATTTATACGAGAGAAGCGCCAAACTCTCCTTCACAGTGGGGCTTTGTACACATTGTGCTTTGTTTCCTGTGTGTTTTGGTGTAAAACACTGGCGCCCCTCGCTCTCCAGCAGTTTCTGGATTCCAGCGTGCCACGTGCTGCAGGGGATGCTGGGAGCTGTAGTTCGGCCAAAGCTAATGCTGCTTAAATAGATCAACCGAATGTGACAGTTGTGTGTGTGCCAGTGGGGGCGGATAGGACATCTGACTGTATGAAATAGGTTAGGCCTCAGCCAGACATAACCTGTGTGTGTGTGGCATTTGTTTACAAACAATCCTGCTGGAAACCCCCACAGGTGGCAGTAAATAGTTTACTGGGCTAAAGAGCTTATAATCCAACAGGAGGTTGAGAATTGCCGGCAGAGACCACATGTAGGGGCGAATGGCTAGTGAAGTCAGCCTGTGCACTTGCTGTGTCCAGTATGGAGAAGAGAGAGGAGGGTTTCTTGGCGTCTACATTGTTTGTTCCTCGCTGATCGTTCCCAGATGAAGTCATATTGTTGCTTCTCTTCCGGAGGCCGGAGCTCTGTGTCTGTGTGTAACATTCCTTACGTAACATTCCTGTTTTTCCCCTTGGAGTTGCTCTGAGTGCGACTGACATAAAGGGGGCGTGAGTGTGTGAGCAGATCCTCTCATTTCAGAACCTGATGCTGTTTATGTCTGCGCCATACTGTATGTCAGTGAATGTAGTTAGACCTGTATTAAACCGAAACTTGTTACTCCCTGGGCCTCTATGGATCATGTGTTATCAGGAGCTCTCTGTGTTGCATAACAAGCAGCCGTGCCTGGGCTTGTACCCATCATCACTCCGAAAGTTCCATTAGATATTGATAAGGATCCCAGCAGAACCTTCTCTTCTGAAGCTAAGATGTCATTTAAGTATAGTATTACTGTATATATACTGTGCCCATTGTATTTGCTGCCTAATGATTCTGGCTGATGGGCCTGATCTGGATGCCTAGTGGGCAGAGTAGGGGTCGGAAAAGCTGGCAATTGGTGAAGCTTGGAAAGCAGTCCTTATAACTGAGTGCAAAGAGAATACTTTATCTTCTTGCATTGTCACTTCATTATGTGATAGACTGGGGGGTAATAAGGCAGAGATGGGGGGCTGGAACGACAAGTCTTTGTGTGTCTGCATATGGCTGTGTATCAGATCATCACCTGACAAATGGCAGCATCCAAACACGGGCCCCGCGCATTCCTTGTGGTTAAATTTTAAACTTTTATGTTGTTCATGATCTGTCCTTAGAATACATTGCTGGAGGTAATCCTGTTACCAAATGCAAATGTAAATTCCACTGCCTTGTTATTGTTACAAAGTCTAGAGCCCTTTTTCGTCTCTGCGGGTCCCTGGGTACTGCCGGACTACGACTTTCATGATTATATTTTGAGGAATGCTGGGAGATATAGTCCAGGAACATTAGGAGACCAACGTATAGGAAACTGGTGTTTATCAGAATTTATAAAGCAGGTGTGATTTAGAATAGTAACCCTTCAGCAACCAGTCAGCAGTTTGTTCTCATCTCCTGCTGCAGTTAAAGTTAAATTTGATTGGGTGCAATAGTTCACTACTCCTGAGTAAAATATGCCTGCTATGTGAATTCTGACCTTGCAGAAGGTCTTGCTTGAATCCAGGGCTGGCTGGATATTTCATGTACAGTTTGTAGACACAGTGCTGTGTGATTTATTATTTCTAGTTTATATTGAGGTCATCCCCATAACATATGTATATGTAAGTGAAACTTAAGTCTCCAGATATGTACTGAATATGTCATACACCCGAGCTCCACTACATGGGACAGAAACGTGTGCTCTATAATCCTGTCCTGAAAATACACTGTTAAAAGGTCACTGACAAGTGTTTGGTCACGTCACTGCATGGTAACTCGGACCTCATCTAATCTATAAAGGGAACGGGATTCCTATTTTCCTATGTACAATGTTTCCTTGTTGCACATTGAGCATAGCTATCTAATATTTTGGTTTGTGGCTTGTTAAGATAATGCAGAAAAGTTGGCAGAATGACAGGTTATTGGGGCTGATTCACTAACGCAGGGGCTAAACTGCAGCAGTAACCCATAGCAACCATTCATTTTGATCTGTCTGCTTAGTGTTAGGAAAATGGTTTATATGGAAAATTGCACTGGCACAACGTATCACTTATTTGAGTAAATCAGCCCCTTTGTGGCCTTACACATGGAAGGAGTCATTCTTTTGTTACCTTTGCTTGGAGAGATGGCCCGGAATGGGCTAATGTACCAAACACTTACTTGGAGGGGATCTTTTTTTTTTAAAAGTTTTTATTTTTGCATTTTGCTTTTAACAGGAAAGTAAAGAAAGGAAAGAAGAAGACATACAAGCATTGTTTTTGCCAGTGGAGTCAAATAATGAAAATACAACTTTATCTATTGTAATATCCTTGTCATACCTTTGTTATACATTGCTATACAATAACATGTCTCTAGTCAAATCAGGATTATCGTACATTACTACCTGAACGGGTGCCCTCCATGTCTAGCCACATGCCCCATATTGTATCAAATTTTTTTGGACAACCCCGGGCTATATAGGTCAATTTTTGGCTAGGGAGGGTGTCATTTACCAATGCACGCCAAAAGGCAAGAGTTGGAGGAGCAGTGGATTTCCACTGTAGCAGTGGAGGGGATCTTTAAAAGCACTGGGCATATTTGCACATGGGCAGTAACCCATGGCAAGCAATCAGATGTTTACTTTCACTGTTCTACTTGTAGTTGAAAAGCAAATCACTCGCTCCTGCCCAGGTGCAGATTTGCCCAGTATTATAAATGAGCCCCCAAGGTGTATCATCATCAGACTGATGATTGTGATCTCTGGTAAAGTCAAAACTGACTGTGTTCAAAACTGAATTGTGGTACATTTCCACACGCTTAAGGGTCAAGATCAGCCAGACCAGGCTTTCTGCCCTTACATTTCTATAGAGGGAATTTCCCACAGATTCTTTGTTTTTAGTAGAGTTAGCTCTATTTATAAAATATACAAGGTAGTCATGATTTTTGAAGGCGTATGGCACATCTTTCCACTGCAGTGCTCTCTAGGGCAATTCTAGCAGTCAATACACCCTACCCCACCTGCCATGCCTTCTATTTCTATGGATTAACACTCTGCTTATTAGTGCCAACAGGTGGCGCGACTTGGAAAGTCCACTGAGGCTGCCGGAGTGGTGGTCACTCTCTGTTCTAGCCAGCATTTACTATAGGTTTGTGTATAGTGACAGTTGCCAGGTGGGTTATTGCTCCCTGAAGGAACTGCTGTTGTCAAATCACCTGATTTGCCACAGGCGCAAGGGCCAAGATATTATGTGGCAACACTTTTCTAACAATGGAGGTTTCACGTAAACATTTGAATTTTGAACATAAAATTCTGACTGACTACAAATGGGCTTTAGCGCCGACAAAAAGTAATTACAATAGGTGCCACTCCTAAAATGGCTTGAAACACACCTAATGTGTGATAGGAACCTTGTACTGTGCACTTGGGTTCCCCAGAAGGACAGGACACCCATTATTATTTTCTCAGATTATGCAGCACCAGCACAGAACAAAGTGCTTTAGACAGAATGTTTAATCATTTGTAACTGTGGAGTTAAACTTCCTTATTCCAGCTACGCAAACACCCACTGAGGGAAGTTCCATGATAAACCTAGGAACCTACCATTTTATTGTTGGAATGTACCAATACAAAAGGAGGGGAGAACATACAAACTCCACACAGCGTTTTTTTTTGCCTGGTTGGAATCAAATGCAAGATCCCAGTGTAGTCAAGGAAATTAGCGATGAGAGTTCAGGGACCCAAGGAACACAGGGTCCCTATATTGATTGTGGAGTCGATAAGCAGGAGATTATCCATTCAGCTGCCCCTAAGTGAAATATAATTTTATAATACTTTTAATAATAAAAAAAATATATGACCAACACACATTAGGGTATATTTAAGAACCTAGATGCAAAATTGCACACATCCTGTTGCCAGTAGTAGCCAATCAGATATTTTCTTTTTCTATTTTTTTTTTGTGGATTGTTCAAAGCTAATTGTTGATTGGTTGCTATTGGCACCTGCCCTTGCACCATTTAGCGCCTATATTTGTAAATCAGCATTTTTGCAGCTTTTTTTTTGTATGTTTTCTTTTCTCCTTGTAGTGTGTGACATCTATTGAGCATGGTCCTGAGCTTACTCAGCAGCACTGACTAATATGCTGGCACCTTCTAAACTCTTGGTAATGCCTCTGCTAATGGCTATGTATGGAGAAAGCTCTGAAAGGATGATATTGTACCTTTAATGTGTAGGCCATATATTTGAACCTGTCCTAATCATGTTCTTTCAGGAGGTCAATTTACGTTAAAATGAAACCCAATTTTTGCAGCCTTGGCAATTTAGTTTAGTGCGACTCAGCATAAATGAGTGCAGTGCCGAGCCTGCACACTCCAGCTGTCGTCTCATAGACGACCCGGCAGAAACTCTGTGTTCAGCACTAATTCCCTTTTCTCTGCAATGCGCTAATGACTCTTAAGTAAGATGGTTCATCACCATTTTTGATCATTGTGTGTTCTTATAAAATATTTTTACACTATTTATTTCAATGGTAGCTCGATTTAAAGTGACTACAAAACTAAAGTTGATTAGTCACAGCAAAACTAAGTTAAGAAACGGAAACCCTTTAAATATAACATTTGTGCTGTGCTGGTGTAAAGCCGGGTCCAATAGTGACCAGCCCCCGAAATTCCTATATAGCACAGACTTTTTTTGTTTTCATCATACTGTCCCATTAAATTGGGGAAAAAACTGAGTTGCTCTTATTTATTATAGACCTCGGTGTAAAACTTCAGTTAAGGGGATTTTCTCCATTAAAATTAACTTAATTGGTTTTCATTGTTTTTATTTCTGGTTTTTGAGTGATTTAGTTTTTTATCCAGCAATTGAAAAGTTGCTTAGAATTAGCCATTCTATAACATACTAAAAGTTAACTGCAGCACCAACATATTCCACAGTGCTGTACAATAGCAGGGTTCATACATCAAACATAGAAATACTGACTGATACAGGAGATAAAGAGAGCCATGCTTATCAAAGCTTACAAATTACTGTTCACTTCATAAGAGAAACATTGTTTTTGAATGGTTATAAAATAGCTTTTTTACTTCCGCAATTTCTGTGGCTAACAGTTTTTTTTTTTCCATGTCCTCCTCTGGTCCAGTAACTTCCTTCTAGAGAAACCTTGTGAAATGTGTTTGCAGGCTGTTTAACTGCATAGACAGACCTGATTCTAGTGACTTCACTTCTGAGCTTTGAGCTGACAGGTGCCGATTGATTTAACAAAAGAACAGCAAAGGAGAGGTGAGGGCTATAAGGAAAGGCACAAAAGAATGTCATGTTTTGACACCTAAGGGCAGTAGGATAAATGTCAGTGTCAGGAAGTTTTTATTTGCAAAAATGGGTGGTGCTGGGGCCTAGCACAGATGCTGGAGCTGCTATAAAACTGGGTGGCTACATCAGTTGGTGTTTATTATGCTTGGTCCTTTAAAAAACTATAAACAAACAGGGTTTTTAAACATGCCAGATAAGATATCTGGTTGGTTTTTGGCCAGATATGGTCAGCAGGCCCTCCCAAAATGGGGCTGAGTTGACCGCTCTAATCAGCCCATGTATGTCGAGCTTTAAAGGAGAAACAAAAAAAACTTTTGTCTTCTTGAAGCAAGAAAAGCATGGTGTCTGTGTGCTGTTTTTCCTCTGTCTAAAAGACAGCTGCAGGCTCATGTGAGATTGAGCTACCAGTTATCCCATCTTTTAAAGGAGAATTTAACCCGTAACAAAAAATACCCTACCCCCTACCCTTCATAGACCTCCTCCCCCCGGCAAATGCCCCTAACTCTTTACTTACCCCTCCATGCAGATTCTGTCCAGCAGAGTTCACGCCAGCCATCTTTTTCTCTTCGGTAATCTTCGGAATGAGACCAGTGAAGCAGCACATGCGCAGTTGGAGCAATTTTCTGTTTTGCAACAACTGCGCATGCATCGAAACTCACGAAAATTGCAGCAGTGCCGGTCTCATTCCTAAGATTACTGAAGCGGCTGAAGCAAACATAATCTGCACAGAGGGGTATGCAAAGAGTTAGGGGTATTTGCCCTGGGGGCAGCTAGGCTGGGAGGGAGGGGGGAGTCTATGTAGCGTGGGGGGGTATGTTTTTTTTTTATTAAGGGTTTGTTTCTCCTTTAAGGTGGCCATACACTATTAGATCCCCTCGTTTTGTGAGGTCGCCAAACAAGCGGATCTTAACCCGATATGCCTACTAATGGCTGGGCGATATCGGGTGAATCTGAAGGTTCGGCCCTGGGGCAAATGGGCGCAGACGGGTCACAGGACTGCATCAACAAGCAGAAAAGATCAAACTTGCCCAATCAATATCTGGCCGATTTTTGGCCTGATACACTCAAACTATAGACACTCAAATTATAAAAAGGCTATGTACTCAGAGTTGTGTGTTGGTGTGAGCAAGTTGCAGAACTTTAGTGGAAGAAGTTGAACCAACAAAGTACAATTACTCTGCTATAGGTTGAAAGGTTAAAGAGTAAACACTGAACTCCTTAACATCATGAAATTACTTCTGTTCACTGCTTTTAAAATTAGGGAAATTTCCAGAGACAAAAAATTTCCAGGGACAGAGAGCCAAGGGACTTCTTTGAAATTAGGGACAGTTGGTAACTATAACTATATACTTTTTTAGTATGCTTTGTTTGTCAGCACGTTCAAATCAGACTGCTTCATAAGGCTATTGCATAAAGGCCTAAAATGCCAGTCTCGTGCTTATTGGGGGTGGGGTGTGGGGTTGAAAGAAACATTTAAATAGTATGATGCCTATTTGCCTTTTAATATTAACTGGTATTTCAGATTATTATTGTTTTTGTGTTAGTATATTTTACTTCAGCGATAGTGTAAGGACTTTCCATATCAAAGGATATACTCAGCACTTCTATTTGGCTGTATCCCGCCCAGGACATGTACTTGTACAGATAACAAGCTGCATGGCCACGCCACATAGTTAACTGTTTACTTTAGTCAGTGAGCAGCCTTGCTGAGTGAGCCTGTAGGGAAGGCATGATACTCCTCGTCCGGCCTGCCCCCTTATTGCCTCAAGGCACATACCCCTTGTCTCCAACAATAAAGGTCCAGTCCGAAAATAATTTAGAGAGAAAATTAGAATTATATACTAAAGGCCTAAATATTAAAGGCCAAGGAACAAATATGGTTTCATGTAGAAAGGTAACCCAAGATCGCTGATCCAAGTTATTCCAACAAACAAAACTATCATTTAATTTTAGGAATATTTTTAGGGTGACATTTGGTCACTAAATTTCCATTTGTGATTGGGCGTTAGAATGACTCATACTTTGGGTTGCCATCTTTTCTGGAAAAAAAATACTGGCTTCCTATGTATTTCTCTTTTTTCCCTATTAATAACATTGGGATCGCCAACCTTTTCACCGGCCAGGTAGCAACTCTACTCATACTGGATGTACACACAGAGTTGTGCACCCAAACTTTTGTTTACTAAATCAGGTTTTTTCGGTTCAGAGACCAGCTCAGTCTGCAGACCTCCTACTCCAGCTGCCTCAGTCTCTGGAAAAGAATAAGGAACCACGGTCACTTGCACACATTGCCCAATGCAAAGTCATTTCCCGGCTTCCTCAGGGCGCCATGACATCAACCACTTATTTTTAGAAATTTCAGTTATAATGTTTTCTATTAACTGTACAGAGAAATCTGTGGAATCTGTTTTAAAAATCAACTCTACATCTGCAATAACTAGCATCCCACCGCCCTTGGCACCCCTGCATAAAAACCATTGAAATAAATTCTGAAATAATTCATTCTTATTTAACTAGACCAATAACTGCTAGCATATGCAGATATGGGGCCTGATATACAGAATGCTCAGGATCTGAAATAAGGTATCTTTCTATAATTTGGGTCTGCATACTTTAAAGGAGAACTAAAGATTAACTAAAGAAGTAGCTAGAATGTTGTACATTCTGTTTTGGGCTTCTGTACTAGCCCATGGCAACCACAGCCCTTTAGGGTGTTGGCAAACGTTCAGATTCGGGGAGATTAGTCACCCAGCCACAAATCTCCTCTTCTTCAGGCGACAAATCTCCACTAAATTTCCTCATGAGGCAGCTTCAGAAAACTAAGAGATCCAAGTGGCATCCCGCCAGCGATTAACATTTTTGCTGCCGGGAAGGCGTTTCAGGGAGATTAGTCGCCAAAGAAGAGATTTGTCAGCGACTAATTTCCCAGAATCTGATCGTGTGCCACCATCCTTAGCAGTAAAGATCTGTGTCTCCAAAGATGTCCCAGTAGCTCCCCATCTTCTTTTCTATTGATTCACTGCACATGCTCTGTGCTGCTGTCACTTACTGAGCTTAGGGACCCACTCACAATATACAGTACTTATAGAATAGAAATGTCACAATATCAGGCTGATTAGTAATTAATACAGATAATTATTACATAGCAGCACAGAAACCAGTGCAACTAGCATCAGAATTTAATAATCAGCCTTGTAGCATCAGCTTATATTACAAACCTAATTTTCTGCTTGATAATTTGTGACAACCATTAAGCTTAGCTTCTCAACTGTTGCTCAGAGCCCACTGAGCATGTGAGTGCTAAACCCAACCTCCAATGAGGATGAATTGTATCTTCATACAATGTATTTTTATTTATAGAACAAATGAAAATCATGTTTAAAATTGAGTTGGTTGATTAGAAGGGAGACTATGGGAGATGGCATTCCCCTGATTCGTAGCTTTCAGGTTAGTTGGTTTCCAATCTGCACTTGCTGATAGCTGTAGGGTTAGTCTGGCACAAGCAATTAATTGGAAAACCTCTTTAAAGGGGTTGTTTGCCTTCCAAACACTTTTTTCAGTTAAGATCATTTCAGATTTTTCACCATAAACAAGGACTTTTTTTCAATTGCTCTCCTTCTTGTATTTCTTTTACAGTTTACAGCAGGGGTGCCCAAAAAGTACATCGGGATCTACCAGTAGACCTTTAGCTGGTGATCAGTAGATCTCAACAAACGACAACAATATCACACTCATGTTTTATGCTTTTCATTCAGATATTTATTATGTTACTGTCAAGGCCGGCACCCAATACCAGAACAGGTGCCAAGTACCCTGGTCTCGGCTCGGCTTCACCAGTAGTGTGACCACCGTTGGGCTTCAGGAGGAGCCCTCAGCTTACTTGGGTGCCACCTGGACTTAACGAGGGGTACAAGGCGAGATGTTCTGGCTAGCAGAGGGGCACGGCAGGTAGATAGTCTTTTGTGCCGAAGGTCACGGTACAAATGGAGCAGGCAAGAGAATCGTCAGACAGGCTGGGTCGAGGCAGGCAGATATCAAGAATAGTCAGGCAGGCAAGGGTCAAATCGGGTTGTCAATCAAAGGGTTAATCAAAAGAGGTAGTTGGAAATCAGGCAAGGGTCAGGATCCAGAAGTCAGAATAGTCAAAAGCCAGTCAGGGGTCACAACAGGAATCACAAACAGGTTCAGACAAAAATAGCTTAAGCACAGAAGCACCAGGAACAAATCCTATCACGGGCAAGGTGCTGTGGAAAAAATGGCCTTAAATACTTTTTGAATTTCGCGCCTTTGCGCGCTGACGTCATACGTCAGCGCACCTGCGCCTTTAAATACGAGGGGACGCGCCGCGCGGCTAGAGAACAGGATGGTGCGGGGGGCGTCCCCGCCGCACAGGTATTATTACAGTTACGGTTACATTACATTAGTTTTTTGTTAAATATAGCAATATACATTTTCTCCATAAATCAGTATTTAAGTAATATTTTCCATGGAACAGAATTCTAATAATGCTTTTATGGATGTAGATCATAATGGGACAACATTTATTCCCTCTTTGCTATAACTGCAGTAAAGCACTGCGTATCTTGACAGCGCTATATAAATAAATGATGATGATGTTGATGATGATTACTAAAAGTAGACCCCACATTAGTAAAGTATGGGCACTCCTGCTTTACAGCAAATGTAGGTTTAAAGTTTATGTCTCCATTGTTCCAGTCTGGCAGCTCAGTGATTCAGGAGCAGATTCTGAACCGTTACAATTTTCTACATTTAGTTGATAAATTTCATTGAAACATTTCTCAGTAGCTTCTGTGGAATATTAGCAACTATTGTATCAATTCTAAGAGTTGCCTTTAACGACCGTAAACGTATTAATTTAAAACAGTTGTTGGCGACCCCCCCCTCTGCCAGAGCTGTTTTAGAAGGTGAACCTATACACTTCAATATTAGAAAAATGGTCACAAATAGAAATTAGAAAATAAATGGGAAAAATCTTAATTTCTGGGGAACAATCTGAAACCAACTGAACTGTAAAAAAGTGTTTGAACCCTTTAATAACGTAACACAATACTGTTGACACGTTTTTTTTTTTCTCTCATTCTGGATATTGTGCTAATGGTGTTATGGTGTCCAAATATTTTCCATGATTAGTAATATTTTCCATAACACTACTGTATATTATTATTTGTATTTTCTTCATTTATGTGGTTGGTTTAATAACACAAATAACTGAAGGTATATTGATTTTTCATGCCAACACAGCTGACCATTTGATAGGAAATACATTAATAATATTTGTTCTTCCATAGGTAGTGAATCCACGGTACAATGTCTTCAGACGGAATGTCGGCAAAGGCCCTAAAGGTACTAAACTGTTCCCTATAATCCTTACAAGACTATTTTCCTACCCATAGATGTAAGAGTTTAGAATTTTCAATGTATGAATGAAAACACATCCCCTTCCAGCATTTATACAATTACATCTAAACTAATGCTAGGCCTACATTGCTGTGTAGTTAGCATTTTAGCCATGAGCTCACAGCCAGTGCAGTAGAGGTGGTCATATTTCTAAGGCTAGTGCCACCTGGGGCTAATTATAGTCCAATCCTCTGGCCTTGCCTTTTGGCACTTCCTATGGCTGCACTCAGACACTGCGTCAGATTGGGTGCAGATACAAGGAGCAGAGTTCACGTGAGTACACATTTTCTTACTGAAATCCGCTCCTTAAGTCTGCGCCCAAGCTGACACAGCGTCTGTGGATGCAGACACAGGAACATGCAGAGGCCAGCGGATCAGCTGATTCAGAGGCCAAGAATCAGCCCCATGTGGCATTGGCCTAATACATTTTCTATGTCAAGAATTCAATGCTGCCTTTAGCTTTGCATTTCTAGTATCTGTCTAAAGTGGGGGTCCCACCCTTAGCAACATTCAGATGTAAGAAAAGTTGGGGAGCAATGTAAGAATGAAAAATGTTTTTGTTTGCTGCCAAATACGTGCTGTGATTAGCCATTTGGATTGGATTTTCAGGTCTTAAAGGAAAACTATGCCCCCGCAGCACATTGTCTATATAATGTTATGTGACTATTAAAGAATCTTACCAAAGTGGAACATATAAGTTGTATATATGTCATTTTACATCTTTTCCCTTGAGTCCCCATTTCGTTATGGTCTGTGTGCTGCCTCAGAAATCACCTGAGCAGAAATACAGCAGCTCTAACTGTAACAGGAAGAAGTGTGGAAGCAAAAGACACACCTCTGTCCGTTAATTAATTGGCTCATGCGCCCTAACATGTATGTGTGCCCTTGTTTGTGCGCACTGTGAATTTTAGGATCCCAGGAGGCGGCCCTAATATCTTAAAATAGCAATTTTCTATTTAGGATTACCCAATGGCACATAATACAATCCGTAGGGCCCCATACACAGGTCCATAAGCCACAAGCTCGAATTGAAGGGGCTGTGTTGGCAGCTTTTATTGACAAAGGGTTAAAGAGGAACCGTCCGTACCCTAACAAATGCCATAGTGTTACTATATTGAATAAACTAGTTTCATGTATAGCTTTTAGCATTTTTTCCTTTTTAAATAAAAAAAAATGTAATGATTTATTTGTGAGTTGCTCAATGTCAGTTATTTTATTTTTTTTCTCTATCTGGCTGCAACACACTCATCACAATGTGTAACTAGCTGATTTCAGCATGAGTCAGCAATTTGCACTGCTCAGTGACACAGCATAGCTCAATGGCCTACACAATAATAAGCAGCTTGTATCCACTACAGCTGAGTGTATGTTTATATTAATATTCCCTTTTTTCTGTAATCATAATAATAAAACATTACCTTGTACTTGGTCCCAGCTAAGCCACAATTTATCCTTATTGGAGGCACAGAACGCCTTTTAATGTTTAAATAATTTAATGTTTATTTAGTGTTTGCATTATTATTTCTTTTTTAGTACAATTAAGGTATAGTGATCCAAATTACAGCAAGATCCCTTATCTGGAAAACCCCAAGTCCTGAGCATTCTGGATAACTGGTTGTGTGTGTTTGTGTATATAGTATATATATATTTTTATATACACTTTTACATCATTTTAGCTAAAAATAAGTTATTGTACATATATCTGTGTGTTTATATAATTACTGTGTCCAGCAAATAGTTCCTTCTGAGTGCTGGAATCTGCTCTTTTTCTGATTGTTCTGATAGCATCATGTAGGGCAGGTACAAAGTTCTCAATAATATACTGGCTGTGCTTTATTTCAAATCTGTAGGTTCATCTATCATAAGTGAAATAAAAGCACGCTTCAAGGAAACTGCACTTAGCTATGCTTGCATTGAATTATAAATTACGTTTCTATTTAAAAGCATTCTGCAAACTAGTTATGTTCCTTATTAGCTACAGCGTGTATAAATTAAATTTAAAATGTTATTTGTGGTCTGTGAAAGAAAAGAATAGCAGATTTTGGAGCTAGTTCTCTAGTGGGGCTCAAAGCAGTGGAAGGGTGGCTACCTGAATACCTTGTGCCTTTTGATAATATTGCATGTATATCAAACAATTCTTTCTGTTTTGGGGAATGGGTGTGCAGGGTTAAAGGAACATTAACACCAAAAAATTCAAGAGTTTTAAAGGAATGACCATATAATGTACTGTTGCCCGTCATTGGTAAAACCGGTGTGTTTGCTTCGGAAACACAACTATAAACAAGCTGCTGTGTAGCCATGGGGGCAGCCATTCAAGCACAGGATACACGGCAGATAACAGATAAATTCTGAAGAATCCCATTGTATACTACAGAGTTTATCTGTTATCTGCTGTGTATCATGTTTGGGTTTGGAGTTTGAATAAAAGGTTATGAAACAGATGTTATTTGAGAGTCAGTAATATTTATGGAATCAAGCAGAGGGTTTTTCATTTGTGTGATAATGTCAAATATTTTGTGGTTTGTTTGTTTTTAAACATAGGCTGGACCTTGGAATTCCCCTGTTAGTTTTTAAAAATATTATACGTAATCCATCTCTTGGTCTGGAAAGCTATACAGTTGGGCATGCAGTTGTGGCAGTAATCTAGAGATCACGTCCTTACCAAGTAATGTCATTATTTTGATATCTATGCCATAAACCGAGACTAAGCTGACCGTACATATAACCAATAATTTGTTACAGTTATGGGTATGATGCCCCACTGAGCCTGACCAATAACAGTTTATTATGCATAATGGTCGGTTCTGGAATAGGGCTGGTTAGAAAATTTCACCTGCTGGGGCACCATGTTTGCTAGTTCATTGCTCATCAGCTGTATTGACTGGAACAGCAGGAAGCTGCAGCTCCCTTTTACTTCCTGCTGTTCCAATAGCACTCTGTACATATGATCAGAACAATAGAGATTCGACCGAGTGTGACCCCTCATACGATTGGACACTAAAGGTGGCCATACACAGGCAGATAAAGATGCCGATATCGGTCCTTTAGACCAATTTGGCAATTTAACTGCCCGTGTATGGGGGTTTCCGATGGGTCTACCCGATCCATATCTGGCCACAATATCGATCAATAAGGTATAATTTTTCCACCGACCCGTCGAAGCCCATTGCGCCTCGTTGTAATCCGATCGATCGGCCATAAAGACGAATTTATAGATTATCCCAATATAGCCCTGCTGTTGGTTGGTCATATTGCTGAAAGATCCGCTCATTTGGCGATGTCGCCAGACGAGCGGATCTCTTCATGAATGGCCAGCTTAAGAGGACCTGGTTGACTGACATTGGCAAGAGTAAGATGACCACTACAGTAAACCTTCTGGTATTTAGTTTATCCCCATTAGATTACAAGTTATCAGTATATGCTTTTTGGTTAATGGCTGAAGTTTTAACCCAGTTATTTGTAATACAGCACTAGGGTTGCCACCTGATGTGCCTTTGATTTGTCCCAAACCCCTCTCCTTCCAAGGAAGATCAGTGGAAAGCAAAGCACATCAAGTTTTAAAGATATTCTTGGCAGTATGCTATTGGTCTTTTCGCTTTAATAATGCTTTTCTAGAGAAAATGCACTTTATATACTGTATAAGACCTAGCCTAGATTGCATTCCACCACTTGTGCTGATGGATCTAAGTTAAAGGGTAAATAAAGTGTAAAATAGAATAAGGCTAGAAATGCTGTGTTTTGTATACTAAACATGAACTTACTGCACCACAAGCATAATAAAACAAATGATTTATGTTTCAAAGTTGGCCACAGGGGGTCACCATCTTGCAACTTTGTTAAACATCTTTGCAAGACCAAGACTGTGCACATGCTCAGTGTGGTCTGGGCTGCTTAGGGATTTCCTAAATTATCAAAACAGCACAAGTCAAATAATATCTGCCAGAAGCCAATACAGCAAGACTGATTAATAATCAGAATATGCAGATTGCACTGGGTCCTGTGTTGTCATGTAATCTAATCTGTTTAAATCTGGCTCCATGATCTTTGTCCCTGTCACTGGAGTCGGAAACATTAAAGGAAATGTAAAGGCAAAAATAAAATCCAATACAAATCTCTACACCAGTGATCCCCAACCAGTGGTTCGTGAGCAACATGTTGCTCACCAAGCCCTTTGATATTGCTCCAGGTGGCCTCAAAGCCACAAAGCTTATTTTTAAATTCCTGGCTTGGAGGCAAGTTTTGGTTGCATAAAACCCATGTGTACTGCCAAATTGAACCTCCTATAGGTTGACAGTCCACAGGGACTACCAAATGGACAATCATAGCACTTATTTGGCACCCAAGAACATTTTTCATGCTTGTGTTACTCCCCAACTACTTTTACATCCGAATGTTGCTCACAGGCTTAAAAGGTTGGGGACCCCCGCTCTACATAGTCGCCGACTTGCTTGAGTTTTGCACAACTGGGAAGTAAGGTGGGTGAGGGCTCCCCCTGCTGTTTGTAAGTATGATAGTTTCCCTGCAGAGCAGTTAGGGACCGTCTGAAGTTTCCTATCCACAGAGTAAGTAAAACGAAGGGGGAATTTCACTGCATACAGTCAGGTTTCTTATAAAAACGGTACACATTTTTTAATTAAAGTATATTGGAGATAGATTTATTTTTCAATAAAGAAAGATTTTGTTTTTTTTTCCCTTTACATCCCCTTTAATCTATAGATTAATCAGTATTTTGAACCATTGTGATTGATTTTTATCTGTTAGGACAGTAGTAGAAGTAGTTCTTACTAAAGGGGACTTCCTCATAGTTTTTAGCATTGTTCTATAGCAGGTATGAAAAACTCTAGGGAGTTTTTCCTGCTATTTTATGGCCCTGTTATGCTGGCCAAACCACACCCTGTGCCGTTAGGCCACGCTGCTTCCTGGTTTCTTGCAAGCTAATAAGAACAAGACAAAGATGTGGGAGTCAATAGTTGAAGTAAGTGAACCTTAGAGACAAAACCCTGTGTTGGGAAAATTTATAGATTTTATAATTGAAAGATCTTATTTTTCGCACACTGTAGATTACTTCATATAATCAAATTAATAAATATTTAATTAATCATTGGAGTGCAACAAATTCAATTAACTGAGGTTTTTCAATTACATCATACAACAAGTAAAAAATACTATGCGATATTAATTCATCATCAATATATTGAAGCCCTGACAAAGCCGCTCAAGGTGAAACACGCGTCGGCCATGTGGAGGAAAAGAACAGTCTGACAAAGGCGCATTCCTTTAGTGAATAGTATACAAGAAAACAGAGTCCGGGATTCCTTGATTTTGCAGTCGGCTCCTTAAGTGCCAGCCAGGATGGATCCGCCTGCGATGAAGCCGCCACATGAACTGCAAAGATACGATGCAGTGGTGGTAAAGTATATCTGACTCGTGGTGGAATGGCTGGCAATTTGATAATATCCGCAATCATAAGAGCCGTTTGCGCTGTTAATTTCTTAGAACATTAGAGCTTTTTCAACAGGAAAGTTCAGCTCTTCATGAAAAACAATCTGAAGCGGCTTTAATAACCAACCCAAATGTTGCAACATTGTATCGTATTTGTGGCAACTAAGTGGAAACGAGTTGTCTACTCTGTTACAAAGTCATCTCTTTGCAATAAATAAGTGGTGTACTGTGAACTGTCTAGTATTGGACCAGGGGTGTCCAAACTGCGGCCCGAGGGCCAAATGCGGCCCAGGATGCATATGAATGCGGCCCAACTTGGTTCCCGAGGAAATGTCATGTCGCAAAGGATATATGAGGAGGGGGGACTCTGCCCATTGCCCAGTTAGCAATATTAATATAATAATAAGTCTATTTAATATCCAAGTGTCCCATATTCCAGTGTATAGCTCCATCTGGTTATCCAACTGGCATTGTAGTTCTTTTCTGTGTTTTTCCTTTACTTTTACAAATCAAACGTGTTTGTGTATTTCATATGTGGCCCCAGACAATTTTTCTTTTTCCAATGTGGCCCTGCGAGCCAAAAGTTTGGACACCCCTGTATTGGACAATAACCTTTTACAAATAAGGAATGCCTAACCAGGATTATGAGCTTATTATTCCTCCCTAATGCCTCATCATTTTTATTCAAATAATCAAGAAAGCTGCTATAATTAATTCAAAATATTGGCGCTAATATGAAATGGATTATTTGCACATGAATTTTGGTGAATTGATTATATATTGATGAATTAATATTGTGTAGTATTTTTTACTTTTTGTATGATGTAATTGAAAAACCTCAATTAATTGAATTTGTTGCACTCCAATGATTAATTAAATATTTATTAATTTGATTATATGAAGTAATCAACAGTGTGCGAAAAATAAGATCTTTCAATTATTACTCCTATAGACTTGTATTCCTCATACGCACCGCCGTACAAGGCTTAGTAAACTTCAATATTTAAAAAAAATATTAGTGTGCGCTGCCAACACACCATGTTTTGGTAAAAATTATAGTCTTTTAGTGGTGTCTTTCAGAAACCGTTTTGGGCCTTCTGGACCACCAACTAATTTTCATGTATTGTGGTCCTATATCCTGGAAATGTGTAGGAAAACCTTGTGACCCCATGTGAGGTTAACATTTTAATTAAGAGGCAGCTACACCAGATTAATCAGAATTTAGGGGGTGTAAGTAATGGGACTTGTTATCCAGAAGGCTTCGGACCTGGGTTTTCCAGATAACCGATCTTTCCTTAATTTGGATCTTCACACCTTAAATAGAATAGAAAATTATTTAAAATAAGTATTAAGTACATCTTAGTTTGGATCAAGTACAAGGTACAGAAAAAAAGGAAATAGTTATTAAAAATGTGGTTATAAAGAGTCTATAGCCTTCCCGTACCTGAGCTTTTTGGACAGTGGATTTGTAGATAACGGACTGATTTGGATTCAGTGGTAGAATGGACATTACAGATCTGTATTCACAAATGTGTGGAATGTAATGAGTAAGCTACTTATACATTGTTTTGAATATATTTAGTCAAACTCAAGATAAAAGGGGAGTTTGGAATGATTGTAGTCAGCAGGCTTAGGCTTCTCTTGATGCTAGATATTCTTTATGTAATAAATGCATATGAAATGATCACACAGGAACCTTTAAAGACAGGCATTTAAATTAAGGATGTAGGCTATTAAAGCTTTAATGGACTGCTAGACAGTTCTGACTTGTTGACACTGAAAAAGAAGCACCTAAGATATGACTGGATCAACACTCACTTATATTTCAATTCAGGTTGCATGAGGCAGGAGCCCACCTTATATCCACTCATAGTGAATTAGTTGGGAACTATGTTTGGTCTCTCTCGTCTTCTCACCACCTGTAGTTGGTACAGCTATGTTAACTCACATTTTGTGGGAGTCATCCTAATTTAACAACCCCACTTTTCCATTTACCAGATGTTTCATCCACTGTCAGTAATTTGCACCTGGATCCATACTCATTTCATTGAAATGCATAGAAACATCAGGGCTGGTGTAGCCAAGATACATAGATCATAGATTAGTGTCATGCACTGGTCAAATCAGAAGGACCTGTGCCTGACCCACCACCCAACACATCCACCTATCCAGAACCACTACCCAACCCAGACTCTATAGAGTTAAGTTACCTTCTGGCCCGGGAAAGCGCAAAACCGAAACTGACGTCGCCTTAGACCAGAAGTGACTTCACACCAGTGCAGATTCAGCAGGATTGAGACAGAAAATTGCTTAGGTTGCAGGGGAAGTTACCCAACCTGCTGCAGGACTCTAGCATAGATCATTTCAGATTAGGCTTGGCATTAGTGATGTGTGGGCCTACAAAAAATTTCGCCCTGAACAGCCTGCTGTGAACCCAACCCGGCAAGGCTCCTCTATTTATAGACCCACGCCTGACCCACCCATCTCTGACATTACGATAGTTGGGGAGCTTCGAAGGGGCACCTATAAATAGCAGCTGCTGGAGGTGGAGTCCGGGTAGAGTAAAGCTGACCATAGAAGCAAAGATAAAGTCATACGAATTAAAGTTTCGTACGATTTTCAGACCATGTGTGGATCGTCCTGAATTTTTTTGTACCATGGCGATTGCCCGTTTATAGTCGCTAGGTTAAAAGATTTTTGTCGGCTAACAATTCTTTCTCTGCATGCATACTATTTGACGGACATAACTTTCGAATGATAGCTGTCACGGCCAGAACATCATCTGATTTGTTCTTTTTCTACTTATTTATCTGAATGGTTAGTGGCAGGTCGGAAGATGCGATGTTCGATCATTTGTCGAATACGAGGTTGAGATCTGAATGTCCGTGGCCAGCTTATGTTTGCGGGTGGGGAGAGTGGACGGAAGGGCTCAGCCGAACGACTGAACGGAAATACCGTCGGCCTGAACCTGCCAGTCCTGCGTGTTTTGGTCCAGCATGCTCATCATTGTTGGGGTTTTTTTATTATTTTTTTTTGGCTGTGCACAATTCAATCTTCTGTTAGGTGGTTGCACAATACATAGGTAAAGGTTCAACATTTTAATGAAATTATTAAAAGAAAAAAAACACTTGGTTTTACAAACATCTACTGTGCTGCCCACTACAGCCCATCTTAATCCTTTTAATACAGACTGACCTTTAAAGGAACATTATAAACTGCCATGTATACACATTCAAATTTACTCCTGTAAGTTTGCATAGGTAGGTCTAGGAATCCAGTAAATGCAGTGCACTTTAGGCAATTGTCCCTAACTTCTCCTTTCTTATCAATACTATCTTGGCATAGACTCTGCACTGTTATGTTCAGTTAATTTTAAATCGGCATGAAATTCCTCTTGAACCTCTGCCATGAGTTATAAAGAGGACTTTGCATCAGCCCCTTTCTATGAATCTTTAAACCCTGTACTTCCCCTTTAAGCTTTGATTGTTACATTGTGTGAGTATTAGAAGAGGAAGTCGCTGTCTGTCTGTTCTCTGTTCTTATTTTATAATAAAAGCTATGCAGGTTATACAGCCCCTGTAAAAACACCAAATAAATTTGGACACAACAGTCCCTTTAACTGCCTATCTGCTGTAACTGACACTCAAGCTGACTGCCAGCACTATAAATGCTATGTTTCCAGGTTATGAGTCCTGATATATTTTATTTAGTACTAAGTGTAAAAATGTACTATACCTATGCTACAGGCCACAGTGTGTGATGGGCAGGGCTAGAGCCAACCTTTAACCAATAATAAATGTCCCCTGGGCATAGCCATGTATCCAGCTAGAGCAATCCAAAGCCCTTAGTGCATCAAAATGTACAAAAGCTCCGTTTTATGATCTTGATTTTCTTTCTGTAGGTGGCAAGTGGGAAAATGACAGAGAGGTTAACATTGTGTTACAGTCTTAATAGGAATGCACAAGGAATCTGTTCTGATTTGAGTCAGTTCTAATATACCATAGTCCAGTTTATATACTGAGGTGATAAATGGCCGGCAGTATTATACTGACAGCACCAATATTTCAAGTTTTTGTGAAATTTGTGTCATTGTAGACTAATATCACTATAGCACTTCTCAGAAGGGATTTTTAAATTAAATACAATCTCTCCTAATGGTATAAATGAAAATATGCTTTTCCAGGCATTCATCTAAGTCTATATACACCTATATTAAGGCTTTGATTAAAAACAGTGAACCGAAATGTTACTTCTGGACATTATATTGGTTGCTATGGTAAATCTCGTTGGTAACCTTTTTCCCCATAGATCCGTGGTAAAAACCCTGACATCCTCCCCTTATGGGAGGAGATTACCTAATCATTGAGCCTGGTTGTATTCCTGAGACAAACTGGAGTGATTGACATGTTAGGAAAGCTGTGAGTATCGTGCTGACAGGTGTGCAGCAATGAGGCTCCACAGTGTGAGAATTTTGCGAGATCTCAATGAGATCTCTATGATGTCAGACGCTGAAGCTTTAGAAAGCCGTGCAACGGATGAAAAGGCCATTTGCCTTGATAAAGCGTAAGCGAAACGTACGTCGGCGAGCCTTCAAACCCTTTTTTTAAAATAAAGCTCATTATTGAAATCTTACCTTTTTAAACTTTAATTGAATCTCGGATCCAGAGAAATTTAATGGAATTGTAGCGCTATTAGCGCAGCATTCATTCCTTTTATTCTCTTTTATCGCTAAGGCACTGAGGATTTGTCGGTTTTATAGCAAAGTTAGCTCTCCTTACAAGACAGTTAAACGTAGTAACGAGACCACCGTCCTCAGTGTTCTGCCTTCCTCCCACGTGTGGTGTCCCAGGGCTTAGAACAACGCAGCTAGTTTATCGGGACAACTCCGCCTCTATACTATTTTCTAATTTCTAACTTTTACTCATGAATTGCTGACGCTTTATTTTTAATTGTTTGATACCATGAAATAACTTTAAAATGATAACTACAGCACTAGCACCTTATTTAATTCATATAAGAACCATGAACTTTTAGGTTATTCATCAATTGTCTGTAGATACATTGTGTTGAAGGTCACAGCACCTAATTTATAGCACTTAAGCACTTTAATCATAATTATCTTTATTAACATATTCGATTGAAATACCATTAATTGTATGTTGGTGCTAAATTGATTGAGAACTAAGCATATGTTTATAATAGCACTAAGCACTTATATAATTAGATCACAATTAATTTTAGTAAGGTAGTGTGGGGTTTTACTGCTTTCTCTTGTTTTTAGTATCCCTATTCTGGTTTATATACCTCTACACAGCCTGAAATTGGGTAATACAAGTGAGTGAACATTAATTGCAAGTGAACTATATTTTTGTTTGTGATTGTAGCCTAATATCTTAATTGATAGCCTAATAACACACACAAAAAATCTATGGTTTAAAAATTGCTCCCTACACTAAATTACAATTATGAGCTTAATTGTATATATTAAATGGATCATTTAATTGCTTATCTTAGTTGTTGTGTCATAGTCCTATAATCATTGGCTGTGTGTGTATGTATGTGTATCTCTCTCTCTCTCTCTCTCTCTCTCTCTCTCTCTCTCTCTCTCTCTCGATATATAGTAGTAATGGATCAGCACACTCATTGTAGAAGTGAATAAAGTGTTTTTATTGGTAACACAGCATTGTTATCCATATATATATATATATATATATATATATATATATATATATATATATATATATATTATAGCGCTATATATATATACATATATATATATATATTATAGCGATATATATATATATATATATATATATATATATATATATATAGCGATGAAGAAGATAAGCTTACCTTCTTCATCGCTATTCATCACATTTTATACACACACATACACATATATATATATATATATATATATATATATATATATATATATATATATATATATATATATATTCACCTTTTTTCATCATTTTATTTTTCTTTAAAGTCTGTGAGTGCTGTATGTGCCCATTGTGGTACACATATAATTTATGTATAATATGCGATTTATTACACAAGAACAATAAATATCCTGTAAAATGTATCCATATAAATGATGCTTAGTCATCATCTTACCGATGTAGTTTTTCACTTGACTCGATGAAACATGTATTGTACATAAATCACGTAGCCACTGTTCTAAAATATAAGGATATTCTTAGTTTCTGTGAAGAATGAGGGCATGTGACTCCTAATATACTTATATTTTACAATAGCGGGATATTTCATATATGTGTACACACATATATACTTAATTTTCATATCTTGATGCTTCTGCAGGTGAAAAAAGAGATGGGTGAGAATACACCAATGCTGTCTGATGATGAGCTGATGTCTATGTCTGTGCGGGAGTTAAACCACCACTTGCGTGGCCTATCCAAGGAGGAGGTGATACGACTCAAACAACGAAGAAGAACCCTGAAGAATCGGGGCTACGCTGCTAGTTGCAGAGTTAAGCGTGTTTCCCAGAAGGAGGAGTTGGAGAAGCAAAAGAAGGACCTGCAGCAAGAGGTGGACAAGTTGGCTCAGGAGAATTCCACCATAAAGCTGGAACTGGATGCACTGCGGGCCAAGTACGAGGCTTTGCAAAACTTTGCTCACTCTGTGTCTCGAGGGCCCATAACTCCAGCTAAAGTGGCCGCCACCAGCGTTATCACCATTGTCAAGTCCTCTGGAAACTCCTACTTCTAACAGAAGGAATGTTGCTCTTGCTTCCCCTGTCCTATCTCACCTCATTTATTGCTACAAAGCCATGCACCAGATCTTAGCCATCTCAACCATGAGTCACACAGGCGTTGGAATGAGGCTAATAAAGCTTCCTTGGTAAAGCCTTTTTCTGCCCATATCAACCAGCATTCCTTTAGCCTGTGCAAAAAGGATCTGTCCCAGAGTGCTTTACTTTACAGCTTGTCTAGGATGTGGTTCTGGTTATGCTTATCCTGAAAACGATGGGTTCTTAGTTGAAAACCTTAATTCATCAATGCAATGGAAGGTACCTTGAAGTGCACGAGGCTTGATCCTGTCCTCCTACATATTTTGAAATTTTTTTTGACATGGGAAGCATCACCCTGCTTTTTCTTATTGATACAGAGTTAAGTTATTGAAATAATTATACATTTTATTTTGTAGTTAAAAGGTTACACTTGGTGTATGGTGTATGGCATCCTTTGCTTTCGTTTTTTACCTACTCTGTACCACATGCTGTGGTAAAAACTCTGAGACAAATGTGAGCCCAGAAAGGCTCAACATATATAAATGGCGTGTGAAATTGAGCTTGTGTTACTTAGCAGTTCCAATGGAGCCCAGAAGGATTTGCCTTGTCAAATCTAACCTTGTTTACACATGACAAATATTGAGGTTATGATGCAAAGAAATGTGAGAACGTGATTCAATTTAGAGAAAGGAAATGGGAAGTTAAAGGTATTTATTGTGATGCACACGTACACACAAACATGGAAGAAGTTACAGGAACTGTAGTGCAGCCTGCTTCCACCATGGATAGTACACCATGTGACTTAAATCAATCAATGGGATGTAAGGATGAAAGTGATGAAGGGAATGGGTGGAGCCTGCATAGTGATAGATACAGCCAAGCCAAGTGAGGCATTATAGCATGTTGGGTTGTGCCTTGGGCAAGCTAAATGTAAGATGGAACATTCCATCAGGGCCGTTTTGTCACCTCAGACAAAGCTCCTGCAGGGGGCAGCAGAAAGTTCCCTGCAGAAATATTTACCCAGGCTGCTCCACACCAGGGGGGCCGGAAACAGTCTTATGCACAAACTAGTTTTAATAAGAGCTTATTAAATCCATCAGATTAAATCATATCAGTAGCACAATATAAATGTGATGTGAATGCTCTGAAGTTTAACTTGAGTATTCTCTCTCTAGGCTCATTTCAGTATATTTATTAATTAATTGTAAAATGCATGAGCCAATATAGCTTGCCTCACCACCGGAAGCTTACATGGCACCCTTCAATGGTCAATACTCCAATATGCAGAGGACTCATCAGTACTGCCAATAAGCTAGGCCCCCCTGTATTTGCATAGAGATGGCTCATTGTTCATTCTCACGCAGTGAAAGCCGGGGCAATAAAAGATAACACCTACCTCTGAATAGAGGAATGGAAGGCGGCCAATAGGCGTTGAGAAAGGGGATCAGCTTCTCATTACAACCTGAAGGAATGCTGCAGCTCAGAGAGAACAATATAGGTTGAAAGAAAGTCAAAATGAAGGTGAGGAATGTGAAGATTAAATAGACGAGAGGAATAATGAAGCATAACCAGTAGATGCAGTAGCACTTTTAATAGGAAAATCTGCACTCCTTTTGGGCTACAAATCAAAACATACCGATCATGTTGGGACTGTTAAGTTCACTTGCCATTTAATATGCTAGGATGTCTGCTGGCACTCACTGTTGCACAACTGCCAATACTACTGTCTAACCATTGTTCAGCAATATCATCTGTGTATTGGCTTTAATCAGGGACCTCTGTGCTGTTGTGGGACCTGAGACAAATGCTCCCTCTGCTCTGCCAGTGGGAGTTTTAATTTACTAATAGGGGCACCCTTTGGCCATGCTTGTTATGAAGCCAGTGGCTCAGCAGCCCTTGTTGAACTACAAAGAAAATAATCAAGCTGTATAACAAGCTCATTTTCTCAAAGTGGCCAGTTAGGACATACAGTATGATTTGTTCTGTGTTGTAATTCACAGTTTTCTGTCCCTTCTTTTTCCTCTAAATATTTATCCGTGCTTACGAATCAGTTTGTCAAGACACAAGATGGTCGCTCGGTATCCTTTCATCCTCCACCCACCTCAATATCCCCAGCTCTTTCCATCTGCTTTATGTTCTTGCCAATAGAGATGCCTCATGCATCTCTAGCACCACAAAGGTTAACCTACCCTGGCATTTGCTTTCTGGAGGAAAACCTTATTTATGTTTGAGAAGTTTATTTTTTTCAGTATATTTATATATTATTTTTATTATAAAGATTATAGGGAAGAGGGTGGGAAATGCATATGTTAAATGTACGTTTGTTGGAAATAAAATGTGGAAATGGCTGCTCTTGACACAAATCCTGGCAATGTTGGTTATATTTAGAACTAAGGGGCAGATTTATTAAACCTATAAAAGCATTAACAGTTGGAGGGGACTTAAAGGAAAAGAGAACCTTAGTGAATGTAAAATTGATGAGGGTACTATTTTAAGATATTTTGCAATGTGCATTCATTTTTTTTTTTCAATCCAAGATATTAAGGGATACATGTACTGTCAATATGAATTTTCTTACAGCAGCGCCAATTGCTGGTCAATTCCCGACCAGTCTGACCACCAAGTAGTCAAGGAAGTTGTCAGGAGAAATGAAGATGCTGCTCTGATGATCTTCTGCTTAGGAAAAAAAATTAGTAACCTTCTCACATCTTTCCTGAGTAGAAGAACATCAGAGCAGCCTCTTTCTTTCATATTAACAGTACATGTATCCCTTAATATTTTAAAATTAAAAAAAGAAAATGTAAATTACGAAATTGCTTAGAATGGCACTCATCAATTTTACATTTACTTATTTTAAAGGTTTACTTATCCTTTAAGGGTTAAGATTTACAAAGCTGTTTTCTTAGCTGTAGCCTTTTGTTACAAAGCAGAAAATAGTTATTCAGTGCTTAATCATTTTGGAGGCTTTAAAATTCTGTGGATTTCAGTACTGCCACTGAGCTCTAACACCCACCAAGTCCAAGTGCTCAGGACAGTCAATGACATCCTGGTAAATTGACACATTGGTTAAAAAAAAAAAAAAAAAAATTAAAAGAATTCCTCTGTATTCCCCAGTTAATGAAGCTGCCCCTTAGTGCGTTTGGTATTTAGAACATAAAATTTGATGTGATTCAGCTCCAACATTATTAAAAAGAAATGGTATTTCCCAAAGAAGTATATCACCTTTGTTTGACTCGCCCACATCTTCCAGAGAAAGTGGCTGGAATTGTATTTTTGCCGCCCTGTGTTGCATTGGAGCCCTAATTTGTCTGCTTCCCTCGAGAAGCCCATCTCCATAATATACACCTACACTGCTTGGTTTTGGGGTTTTATCCACCCTCTAGAATGTGCTACACTTTCAGCCATTATCAATTACTGTTTGGTGTTGGCAATATGGAAAAAAATGCCTTCTACAAAAAAATGGGGACTGGAGACCATAGTTGAACCTTAACCAAAACTGGTATCCATCTTTTCTTCAGCTTTCTCTGCCTTTGGCCTACTCATGGGTAGAGTGAAGTTTACGAACCTAGGGGTGTCTATATGTGTGACCTACTACATTTTCAACAGGTTTAAGGTGGGAAAAAAATGATCTTCTAAGGAATTTTTAGCACCTAGCTAGCCTGTATAATAAGACTATTTTCCTCAGTGTATTAGACTTATGTTCAGCATTCCCTGTATGAGATTGTTTGTTTTTTTAATTATTTGTACAAGGACAGACCAGGAAAACATTGAATTTTGACACAAAGTTGTGATACGCAAGTGAAGACTGATCACCACTGTGGCAAGTGCTGATTTCAGCTCAAACACTTAGGGGCAGATTTCAACAAAACTTTCAATTTTTCTAATTCGTGTGAATGGGATTGATCCGCAAACTAAAATTGGATCGAATTTGATTCGAGTTTTTTCACCAAAAAAATATATATAAATTTTCAGGATGTCTCCAAACAACTCCACATTGATTCCAGGACCTCCCCCATAGGCTAAAACAGCGATTTGGCAGATTAGATTTGGTGATTAGTTGAGTTTGATTTCTTAAAGGGCCAGTACATGATACATTTTGAAATTAATTTTTTTTTTTAAAAAAAAAACTAATCGAATTTTAACTATTCCCTAGTCTAATTCACTAAAATAATTTGAATTTTCACTTCGACCCTTGATAAATCTGCCCCTTAGAGACATGATAGATTCAGCATCCCTGCAGCTGAGGATTTATATAAGGCTGTTCAATTGCAGTGTCAGTACAACTCCCCGAATCTGCTGAGGATGCTGGGAGCTGCAATTAACCAAAAGCTGAAAGAAAGTTTTAGAGGGCTTAATGGGGTTCCTGAGGTGCAGTTCTGTATGTTTGCAAAATAGATCATCTTCCCTTTGGGGCATGGAGGCCCCTCAAAAAATTGTTGAGGTTGGACGTTGTTGCTTTATTTGAATATTAAAGGTAGGTCCCTACTGAGAGCTACGTATCTCCGCATCTCCCAGCCCTACCCCAATAGCACTGGTGGGTTTCTGTTGTCAAACATGTGTATGAACAGCAAGATGGACATACCTGGGGGCTAAATTAATTTGCTATGGGCACATCCAGTGTCTCTCATTTACTGTAAGTCAGCCAATCTCCTTGATGTTCTGAATCCATGATACTGTCTGAGGGGTTTGTGGCACATTTCAGCTGTAGTGTATTTGTGTGTCCTTAAATACAAGTGCACAGTACTTATACATGTATTGAACAATTTTCATATCTAATATATGTGTGTACATATATATAAATATATATATATAGTGAATTGTATTTATTTTTCTGAAACATTTTAAAGTCCCTTTATATGTGTATTTTATATATTGTTCAAATAAAACATTTTTTCACGTATAAATTAGGTCTGTGTTTTTCTTATATTTGCCAGAATTTTGCTGGGTTAAGGGCGCTTATTCACATCAAAGGACACCAAAAAATGTGTTTTAAAGTAATTACAATGTAATGTACTCTTGCTCTGCACTATTAAAAGTTCTTTGCTTTAGAAAGACTACTATAGGTCATATAAACAAGCTGCTGTGTAGCCATGGGGGCAGCCATTTAAGCTGAAAAAGGAGAAAAGGCACAGGTTACATAGCTCATAACAGATAAGATCTGTAAAATAATACAATGGGATTCCGCAGCATGCATCTGTTATCTGCTATGTAACCTGAGTCTTGAATGGCTGCCCCCATGGCTACACAGCAGCTTGTTTATATAAACTATAATAGTGTTTCTGAAGCAAATACACCAGTTTTACCAGTGCAGGGCAATAGTACATTCTATTTTCATTACTTTAAAGGGGTGGTTCACCTTTAATTTAAAGTGGACCTGTCACCCAGACACACATCTGTATAATAAAAGTCCTTTTCAAATTAAACATGAAATCCAATTTCTATTTTTTATTAAAAAAATAGGAAATATAAGTAAGCTCATTTAAAAATCTCAGCTGTCAATCAAATATTGTCTGCCCCTCCTCTATACCTTAGGCATAGAGGCGGGGCAGATAATTACTTTCACTTTCCATTCAGCACTTCCTAGATGTCACTGCTCTCCCCACATTCCCCCATTCTCTTTACCATTTATTTGTGTAGTCAGGGCATGGGGATGGACATCAGGTCCCCCATTCTGGTGATGATACAAGACTTGCCTTAATAACAGTGTCCAAAAGTGCACCTGCCTGCTTGCTATAACTATGAATTCCCAGACTGAAAGAAACAAGATTCAAATAATTTATATAGTGTAATTAAAGTTCATTTTGCTTGACTTATGTGAAAAAATAGGATTTTGAATAATTTTTTTGGGTGACGGGTCCCCTTTAACTTTTCAGAATGTTATAGAATGGCCAATTCGAAACAATATTATAATTGGTCATTATATTTTTTATATATTTTTTTTAATTTGCCTTTTTCCTATGATTGTTTCCAGCTTTCAAATGAGTTCACTGACCCCATCTATAAAAACAAATGCTCTGTAAGGCTACACATTTATTGTTATTGCTTCTTTTTCACTTATTCATATTCCAGTCTCATTTAAATCAATGCAAGTCTCAAGGTGTTGCCATTCTGCTTATGTGCTGCAGATTGAGCTACCGGTTATCCCATCTCTTAAAGGAGAATTTAACCTGTAACTAAAAAAAACCCTATCCTATGTAGACCCCCCCTCCCTCCCCCAGCCTATCTTCCCCCCCCCCCCCCAGGCAACTGCCCCTAACTTTTTTGTTACCCCTCGGCGCAGATTCAGCGATCGCAGCCATCTTCCGGGTCTTTGTTAAGCTGAGACCTGCGAACTGGTGCATGCGCAGTTGGAGCAATTTACCGGTTTGCGAATGCACCGAGATGGACGGAAGTTTCCGAAGCACTGGAAGAAGACGCAAAGACCCAGAAGATGGCTGCGATGAACTGTGATCCTTGAATCTGGGCTGAGGGTAGGGTTTCCACCTTGCCGGTAAAAATGATGGCAGATCCCAATATTATTAATAGGGAAAAAAGATAAAAATATAGGAAGGCCGGTATTTTTTCAGGAAAGGTGGCAACACTAGCTGAGGGGTAAGTAAAAAGTTAAGGGCATTTGCCCGGGGGGGGGCAGCTAGGCTGGGGGAGGGGGGTAGGGTTTTTTTGTAGTTATGGGTGGAATTCTCTTTTAAGAGATGGGGTAACCAGTAGCTCAATCTCAGATGAGCCTGCAGCTTACTTTTAGACAGAGGAGAAACAGCACATAGACACCATGTTTATCTTTCTTCAAGAAGACAAAACTTTATTAACACTTCTGCATTAGCAGACAAAGATCATGTCACATGACACTGTATCAGTATCAGATCAATATGGGATCTGTATGAGAGCACACACATTAATACATATCTTAACAATAGGGCAATTTGGCAAACTGGAAAGCTGCTGAATAAAATACCTAATAACTCAAAAAACACAAATAAAACAATTTAAAATTAAAACCAATTACAAATTATTCCTGTGGGGAGTGTGGCCTAGCAGTACAGGGGCTGGATATGGTATGGTTAGAGTAGGGTTGCCACCTGTCCAGATTTCACCCGGACAGCCCGGTATTTGGAAGGGCTATCCAGGTGAAACCTTTTTGTCTGGATTTTGCAAATTAGGAAATCTGGACAGGACATTGAAAATTATGACATCCCTGCTTGCCACGCCATCGGCCCGCCCCAGCGCCACCATTCCCGCCCCTGATATAACCAGTTCTGCCCCCAATGTCACCGTCCTGCCCCGCCTCCCACGTCATCCGCCTCCCTGCCTGTTTTCTGGCCCCAGCAAAGGTGGCAACCGTAGGTTAGCGGCATGAGGTTTAGGTTATAGCTTGTTCGGAGAGGTATTATACAGTAAATCAATGTTAATATGGAAATATTGTTGCTTTAAAAATGTGTTAATTCCATTTACAAGTTTGAGGGCCATATAATATACTGTAGATGCCCAACTAAGCCTTTTTACCACAGTAACAAACCATCCAGCCTTTTCTCCATAATAAAGTGAGGGGCTGTATTAGTTGTCTAGTAATTTGAGGCCCTCGCTGGTCATTGGCACACAGGAGCCATGAACGTGCTCTGGATATGTGATCATTTAAAGTCAGCTGAAATACTTGTCACACCTGCTGGACAAGGACACATTAGATGAATCCTCCGGCTGTAAAGCAGAATATGATGGAAGTGCATAGCTGAATGCTGAATGCTGAATGCCTGGCATTAGGTGCCAAGCTATGACATGAGATCAGCACCCAGCTGCCTGCCAGTGCTGACAGATGCATATTGACAGTCTACTGTACTAGCTCTCTACTCCCAGTCATCTGCTGGATACACACTTACCCACCTTTCTGCTACCAGGTGGCAGGGTGGGTGCGATGATTTGATATAATATTTCTGGTCACAGGTGCACATTAGACCCCCAAATTATACAGTGCTATTTGTAGAACATCTTACTTTCTATGTAGGGACCTACTTTCCATGCAGTGGGGCTTTTCTCTCTATTGTCTCCTCTTCCCATGTCTCCTTCTCTTTCTCCAGATTATAGTTGGCCCTGCCTTGGAGACAGCAACTTTCTTCTCTCCTGCTCAGAGATGCCAACCCAGATATTGGAATTGAACCAGGTGCATCTTGACTCTACCTGTCACGCAAATGAAGCTGGCCATAGATGCAAAGATATCATCATATGAATCAAAGCTTTATGGACCATGTGGATTGTCCCAATATTTTTCGTACCATGGAGATCGGTCGTTTAGTCAATCGGACAGGTTAAAAGATTTCTGTTGGCTAACGGTAATTTCTCTGACGATATCAATGGGTGACTGTCAGTAGAATTTGTCAGACATAACTTTCGTACGATTACTGTCACAGCCAGAACATAGTCTGTTTTGTTCTTTTATAACTTTATTTAATCTGAATGACTATGAAGATTTTCATTCATCCAGGTCATGGTATATCTAGTATAGGTAAATCTAAAAACAACTGGACTTGCTGAGCAATCAATGAAGACGTTTCACTACTCATCCGAGCAGCTTCTTCAGTTCAACTGAAGAAGCTGCTCGGATGAGTAGTGAAATGTCTTCATTGAGCATGTCCAGTTGTTTTTAGATTTACCTATACTAGATATTTAATCTGAATGGTTAGTGGCAGGTTCGAAGATTGGGACGTCCAATTGTCCGATACAAGGGTGAAATCTCTATGTCCATTGCAAGCTTTACTGTGAGTAGGGTTGCCACTTTTTTGGAAAAAAAAAAAATACTGACCTTCCTGTATATTTAGACTTTTTCCCTATTAATATCATTTGGGTTAAGCATAATTTTTACAGGTCAGACCGGTAAAATACTGGCCAGGTGGCAACCCTAACTGTGAGTGATGGGCCTGTTACTTTTAGGTGACCATGTTAAAAGGAGTTATATTAGGATGACTACTATGAGTTTACCTGTCTGCCTGCTGTATCAAGGATTATACAATATCACTGCAATGATAGCTCCTTTGAGCCCTGGCACAGCATGCTTTGGCTTGGGCCATAGTTAATTCATACTCAAGAATCATACATTCCAACTCCAGCCCAAAAAAGTCACACTCCTACAGGTCATCCACTCATTTTATCTGACCTCTTCCCTAAGGTTGAGCCCTAGCCTTATGCATGCTCAAGGTTTCATCATACTCCCTGAGGTTGATTAATCGGAGGTACTCTGCTTCTAAATCCATTAGTGAGCAAGCCTATACCTCAGCACATACCCTATAGCTAAAGATCTTAGGCAACTTTGGTACAATGGTCCAGAAGGGAACAGGCCACAGTTCAACCTAGACACTTCTAAACCTCAAAACCTATAGGTACAAGATTGATTTCCACAAAAAAATTCAAAGGAACAGATTTGCTCATTGTCCCATGCCCAGCCACCAAACAAGGGAGCAGCTCTACAACAATAATGGAGGATCGATATACAGATGGCATGTCAATAAATCAAAATGTGGTAACAAAAAGGTCAGCCGCAGGATTTAACTGCAAAAAGTCGTATATAATTACACGACATGTTTCAAGCAGGAGCTCTTCTTCACACTTGGAATGACATCCTTAGTTGCAGTACCGCTACTGCCAAACTGCTCATTTACAACTAGGACTTTATTGTGTGAGAATTAGGGCTGAACCCAATCCACCATTTTTTAATTTTGCCTAATGTAACTCTAAATTTCTTTTTGGTGGCGAATGTAAAAATGTTCTTTTGTCCCAGGAGCACAGTTTAAAAAAAAATTATGTGCACAGACAGGTGGGCAGGTGAAAATAAGCACTACATTGTTTTTACAGCCACAAAACCACAATTTGTTGTGGGAAGGGGATTTTGTTTGCAGGCTCACATGACAAAGAGGGAACATTGGATTTAACCCGATACCACACAAAGTTCTGTCTGGATGCTGAATCTGTAGGAAGAACAGTCCCATATGGGGCTATCATCGAGGTGCACCCAGCTCACCAACAAGCTGATACTAAATAAAACCGATCTCTAAATCACAGAAATCATCACCCACCGTCCCCCGCTGCCAACAGCACATTCATAGATGAATTTCCCTTCTATTACTCGTGATTATTAAAAAAAGTAGCATCAGTTGGTCACAAACATCTCACTTCCATTTTCACTGTAAGTTATTTCCTCTTTTTGAAAGCAAGAGGAGAAATATGGAATCCCACATATGATGGAAAGTGACATTAACGAGTGAAGTTGCTGCATCACAGTGACTGAGTTCCTCTCCCCTTACACACCTGTGACAGAAGTGAAACCAGCTCAGCCTGGCAGCCATTCACACGTTAGTCACAGGAAAGGCAGGACCATGGAGCAAAAATGCTCTGAAATAATCAAGATAACAGTTTAGTGCCAATTTGCTTTATCAGTTAATTTATGTGCACAGGGACAATACAATGTGATTGTGTATGGCCCTAAACTGCCATAGGTGAATCCTTTATCACAGTGGTACCAGCTCACTGTCACATGATCAGCAGCAAGGTTGTTCACCATACACTATCACAAACTTACAAATAAATAAAATATATGAAATTAACCAAGGGCCAGTGAAACACCGGGAAAAAACCTGGTGGGCCCGCCGGACTAGACCCACTGTTGGCACCACCTTACTCCCAGCCCCTGGTCATGATCAGGGCCAAGGCTTCAGGGTCCTAATGCCACCATCCACACACACCTTCCTCTTCCTCCCCCCCCCCCGAAAGTAAGCGCATGCACTGGTAAACTCTGTATCCCCCATGCACTTTAGGATGCGGCTGGGTTGTATGCCACCCCTAAAATTTTGCTGCCATTGGCCCGGGCCTTTGTGGCCCGCCACAAGTCCGGGCCTGGTCGAGATCAGAAAAAAAGGTAGGTGCAGGGGGGACTATGGCTGGGGGGGGGGGCTGAGGTATCTTTGACACTGTGGTGGCGGCCCCAAAGTAGTGACCCTGGTGGGCTCTGGGCTCCCCAGTCCGACCCTGGCCAGAGGGGCTGCTGTAAGATGTCAAAGACCATGCCTATTTATTGGGCTGGTGAGGGGCTATGTGGGCCTCTTTGCACTTCGAATGCTATGGCCTCTTTTGAAACCCAAACCCAATCTGGTGATAGGGACTTAAGCTGGCCATAGACGCAAACATCCTATCGTACGAATCAAAGATTTGTACAATTTTCGGAGAGTCCCGACATTTTTCGTCCGACGGAGATCGGTCGTTTGGTCGATCGAAAAGGTTTGATTGCTCTCTCATCGTAATCCGATTACCTCCGATATAGCCATGCCCGTTAGTGGCATATAGGGGAAACATCGACTCCTTTGGCGATGTCGCCAAATGAGCGGATCTTTGCGTCTATGGCCACCTTTAGATTGTAAGCTTCACAGGGGCAGGGACTGATCTCTTTAAGCTGGTCGTATACACAGAAAGATTTTTTGCAAAGTCGACAAATGAGCAGATGTATCACTGATCACTCATCTAGCAGTCTTATTGGGCGAAGACCATATCAACAAGCTGAAGCAATTCTCACCCCAACAGGATTTTAAAACCTTAGAAACAAAAAGAAAAGCGGAAATTCAGGCACTCAGTTTCATTGCATATCAACATTTTGAAAGTCTTATTTTATGACTGCACATTTGGCTCAAGTCTTACAATGCTGATTTATCCAAATAGCATTAAAAAAATTCCCTAAAGACAGGGTGTCCCCCTCCATAAATTATAAAATTACTGACACCAGCATTGGAGACCCACATGTAGTTTTATCACTAAACATAGGCAATGGAATTCACAGTTCAAAAGTGTATTTACCCTTTATAGCTAGCGATTTTGGAACAAAGCGGTATTTCCAGGGTCATATAGGGTAAAGGATTATGCAGGCCCCCTTCAGTTCATAAATTATTGGGGAAAAGAGATGGTGTCGCATCGAAAGTAAATCACTATACTTGAGCTTCAAGCTGCTTTATGACCGGACACCGGTGCTTCTGACCCACTACTATTAATCTGCTCTGTCTGTGTAACACTACTGACTAGATCATATCACAATCAAGCTTCATTAGAGTCCTTTGGATTTTAAAACCTGCCAGATCAATCAATATCTGGCTGATTTTCAGACAGATATTGGTCCGGCAGACCTATCAGAAGGCCCTATACACAGGCAGATTAGCCGCCATGTATGGCCACCTTTAATCTATATAAAGTGTTGTGTGACATCAGTGCTATAAACAGATAAGAGGACCTGTTATCCGGAATTCTCAGGATCTGGAGTTTTCTGGATATGGGATCTTTCCATGATTTGGATCTCCATGCCTTAAACCTACTAAAAATTATTTAAATATGAATTAAACCCAACAGAATTGTTTTGCCTCTATTAAAGAGGAACTATTGCGGAAATGAAAATTTAATATAAGCTTCATAATACAAAAATTTTGCAGAAATGTTGCAAATACAATCAATTAAATATTCAGCATAGTTTCTGAAATAATCAAGTTTATGTTCATTATCCCTCTCTCAGCATCTGTTTTGTTCATTCTGTCTTCATGCAGCAGTTGGGTGTCAGATAGTCAGACAGTTAGATCCAGTATATCTTATAGGGGGGCTCCTTTCCTAGCAAATGAATTAGAACTCAAACAACTCACTAGTCAGAGCTCACTAAAATAGATTCCAGTGCAAACTAAATTAACAAAAAACCTGCCTTTTGCACAAATCCTGCATGTAGAGACCTGATATCTGGTGATTTTAAGAGTGAGCTCTAATATATCTTTTAGGCAAAAGGAGCCGCCCTATAAGATATATTGGATTTAACTGTCAATGAATATCTGACACTCAACTATTGAATGAAGACAGAATGATGAGAAACAGATGCCGAGAGAGAGGAATAAAGTAGATTATTTCAGAAACTGTACAAAATGTTTAATTGATTATATTTAGAAAACTTATTGCAGTATGCTGATTTATATTAAATTTTCATTTTCGCAATAGTTCCCCTTTAAGGATTTATCTATATCTTAGTTTGAATCAAGTACAAGGTACTGTCTTCTTATTACAGGGAAAGAATGAAATATGTTTTAAACATTTGAATTATTGGATTAAAATAGAGTCTATGGGAGATGGCCTTCCAGTAATTTTGAGCTTTCTGGATACCGGTTTGCCAGATAATGGATCTCATACCTGTACAACTAATAATAATTACATTGCTTACTTTGACCAAAGGATCGGATTTCAGACCAATGCATTTTCCTTCCACTAGATGGCATGACTTCAGGAAGAATACTTCAGCAGCAGCAAGTGGCAGGACAGCCCATATAAAACAGAATTTATTTGGAGGAATGTTCTGTGATATGCAACTGCAACCATGCATCTATTCTGGTAAAATGTCTGTATATATAACTATGTTTTGTATTTGTATGCTTTTACTCTGTAAAGAGCTCTTAGAGACTACGAAGCTATATAAATAATAAAAGTATAAAGCAAGGAAAAGAAGCATCAAACACATCAACGTTTCTCAGTAAATTATTTCGAATGGAGCGATTTAAGCGTTTGCTTCAGAAACACTACTATGGTTCATATGGCGGAAATTGAAAAAAGACTATATGGCACAGGTTAAATAGTGGATAACAGATAACATTATATTCTACAGAGCTTACCGTATCTGCTGAGTCTTTTCTCATTTGAATGGCTGCCCCCATTGCTACACAGCAGCTTATTTATATAAACATCAGTCTTTCTGAAGCAACAAAGCAGTTTTACCAGTGCAGGGCAACACTGCATTATATTTTTATTACTTTAAGACACTTTCATTTTTTGATGTTACTGTTCCTTTAAGGTCAGATTAAAGGAGACCTAAACCCCCTTTCTAATAAAAAACCCCTACCCTCCATAGTACCCCCACACACAGGAGTTAACAAGAGTAACTACCCCAACAACAAGGGGTAATTACCGGCATCTGGGTATTTACTTGTGTGGGGGGGGAGCAGGGAGGGGGGACTATGGAGAGTAGGGTTTTTTTTATTAGAAAATAGCTTTAGTTCTCCTTTAAGCACTATGCAAACAGTTTCTTGGGAACCCTTGCAGTTTCCTCTTTTGGCTGCAGTAGATGGGTGAATGTCACCACTCCCTAGGAAAGGTGGATTTATGCAGTGCCAACCTACAGCCAGTGAAATGGGCGTTGAACTGAACCACAGAAGTGCGGCCATTATGGCAGGATTACAGTACATGATTCTATACAAGATCGGGAGTCCATATAATTATCCAGCCAAGCCTACGGGACTCGCCCCAGTTCAAGAGGGCTATCAATTATAGAAAAGTTTATATCAAGAAATGATATACGTCCCAAAGCTTCTTCAAGTAAAAAGTATTAATTTATTGTAGTACACATTTAAAAGAAATAACTGGTACATACTACCCCCCATATCCCACCTTACGCGTTTCGCACCCTCCGGCGCTTAGTCATAGGTGTATCTGTGTATCACGTATATCATTTCTTGATATAAACTTTTCTAGGATTACAGTACAGTCAGCAGTGAAGATGAAGAGGCTCCATTGCCTGCCCCAGCATCCACTTATTGGAGGTCATATGCAGAGGCACAAAGGGAGTGTAAAATTAACCCCCCTCTTAATGCTTGGGAACAAAGAACAGCTGAACACAGGCAGAACTGCATTTAGAAATGCCTTAAGCTGGAAGATACAGTCGTACGAAACAAAGATTCTTTGGATCATGTGTGGAGTGTTTCCGACATTTTTCATACCATGGCAATTGATAATTCAGTCTACTACTATTGGCTACTGATAATATCTCTGCATGTATTGTAGGGATGCACTGAATACAGGATTTGGATTCGGCCTTTTTCAGCAGGATTCGGCCGAATCCTTCTGTCCGGCCGAAGCAAATCCTAATTTGCATATGCAAGTTTGGGGTGGGGAGGGAAATTGTGTGACAAAAAATAAAATGTTTTCCCCTTTCCACCCCTAATTTGCATATGCAAATATATGCAAAATAGGGTTCGGATTCAGCCAAATCTTACGCAAAGGATTTCGGGGTTCGGCCAAATCCAAAATAGTGGATTTGGTGCATCCCTAATGTATTGTTTATCTGACAATATCAATAGGTGACTAGTATTTGTCGGGCAGAACTTTTGTAAGATTGCCGTCTGTCAGTAAATGGCCAGAACATCGACTGATTTGTTATTTGTCCTACTTATCATAATCTCATTAGACTGAAATTAATGAGCATTGGTTGCACAAAGAATAAAATCTGCACGTCTAAGGCCAGATTTAGCCAGTTTAGCACCTTTTTTTTTTTTTTTTGCACTTTGCACCAATAAAGCTTATAGTGCTGCTGTAATGAGCTCCTAACCAGAGCAAGGTACCCAATATAAGCCATATCAGGCACAACCATGCTGGGTAATCTAGTTACCCATGTACTCACTTACCCAAAGTAGCAGAATAAGCGATTACAGCCCCGTGTGCAAGGCGGTATACTGTAAGGGCACACCTAGATTCAGGGAGATTTAAATCGCCTGGCGACTAATCACCTCTTCCTCGCGAGTAAACTTCGGAAAGCGAAGCGCCACAAGTGCATTAGCGCAGGCATTTTTTCATTGAAGCAGACAGAAGAAACAGGGAAGCAGTTCGGGAGAGATTAGTCGCCCCCCAAAGAAGCGTCGATTAGTCTCTGAGGGGCATGTTTACTAACATTGGAGATAAATATTTGGAGAGATTTCTGGAGATGTTGCCCATAGCAACCAATCAGATCTTTGCTGGCTGTTTAAATCTAATTGCTGATTGGTTGCCATGGGCAACATCTCCAGAAATCTCTCCAGATATTTATCTCCAATGTTAGTAAACATGCCCCTAAGTGACTAAATCTCCCCGAGATTGCCCTTACCCTTAAATGAATAGAACTGGGAGATACACCTATTTAAATATACGGTTATTAGGAAAACTAGGGTTTTCTTTAATCCTTTTTTGCAAAGAGGCAGTTATGAGAAAGTGCATTCACACCAATTAGAGAAACTGTTCTATAATGAACAGTGACAACATCCCAGTGATACAGTATATTCCGCCCACATACACCATCACCCTTTGATAAACATACCCAAGTGTCCGAGGGTATGCTTTGTAATATAAAGAATGCAAGACAACACAGTTATTCCATTAATAGAATATAATGGGAAAAGACAAAAAAAAATCCCACACAATGTCCAACATCTTCCCACCCATATTCTCATCTGATATTGCACCTAAGTCAGGTCACAAGAAGACCCTATTTCCTACATTTTTCCAGTTCTCTTTTATTAAAAAAAAAAAAGAATGGTACAGATATGGGATCCATTATCCAGAAAGCTCTGAATTACGGAATGGTCTTCTCACCTTGGACTTAGCTTGTACTTCATCCAAACTAAGATATAATTAATCCTTATTGGAAGCCAAACCAGCCTATTGGGTTTATTTAATATTTTAAAGTATTTTCTAGTAGACAAGGTATGAAGATCCAAATTACAAAAAGATCCGGTATCTGGAAGACCTCAGGTCCCGAGCATTCTGGATAACAGGTCCCATACCTGTATGAGCCTTTATATACACCTACTGAGGTGCCAGACTTCTTCCAACCTTGGGGGAGGCTGGCAACACAAGGCAGAAGCTTAAATGCCACTGTGGGTTTGTACACGCACTTCTAGGGAATGGGCTACGTGCTCCTGTCATTTCCTTCAAAAGAAAATGTTAAATTATCTAGAGCTATACATAAAAATAAACCCACTTTATTGTACCCCTCCTGTGAAATAAAAGACCAACAACAGCACATTAACCAGAAGCATTTTGCAGCCATATTTGGCATGTATTAAGTTACAGGAACACCAAAAAATAAAAGTATTTCAAAGTAATGAAAATAAAATGTAGTGTTTCCCTGCACTGGTAAAACTGATGTGTTTGCTTCAGAAACACTACTATAGTTCATATAAACAAGCTGCTGTGTAGCAATGGTGGAAATTGAAAAAAAGTCTATATGGCTCAGGATAAATAATGGATAACAGATAACATTATGTTCTACAGAGCTTATCTGCTGTGTAACCGGAGCCTTTTCGCTTTTGAATGGCTGCCCCCATTGCTACACAGCAGCTTATTTATATAAACAACAGTAGTGTTTCTGAAACAAACACATCAGTTTTACCAGTGCGGGACAACACTGCATTATATTTGTATTACTTTAAATAAACTTTCATTTTTGATGTTACTGGTCCTTTAACGGGACAGAATACACCTAAAAACACCTTTTGCTACAGATGAGTGCAACATACAGAACATGTGTTGAATATATGTTTTCAGCCGATTCTCTTAATTAAAATATGTTTTTGCTGTTAGAAAATTAAATGTTTTTTTTTTTTAACTGAACTTCCCTCACCCTTCATAAACAGAATACTTATTTGTTCAGAGCTCCTTATCTTCTGTTGATCAAGCAAACCCCTCCCTTCCTTAAACTGTGGCCTTTGGACTACCAATTCCTTTTATTAGCTTTTCATCTGCTCAGCAGAACCAGGAAGTGCTAAAGTGAAACTGGTTTCATCTTTTAGTTTAGATATTCCTTAATTAAAACAACAGGCAAAAAGTATGTTCAACACAAGCCCTATTATTGAGCTCAGGTTAAAAAGAGGTGACTACTCCCCCTTTAAGTCGAGAGGTGGGAGTGAAGCAGGATAATAGAATATTATCCCTATGCATGTTTTCGAATTTTGCCTCAAACAGTAAAGAGTGAGAACATTAGGAAGACTGTTGAACTCCTGCACCATGGGCAGTGGAAAACCCCTGACATATGCCTTAAGGTGGCCATACATGGGCTGATAAAAGCTGTGTATGGGGCCCCCCGATCGAGATCTGGCTGAAACCTGGGCAGATCTCGATCAGATGGGACTAAAAATCCCGTTGGATCGCGGCCGCATCTGTTCGTTGATGCTGCCCCGCGATCCGACCGCCCGTAAAGCCACCGTAGGAACCGATCGTTGGGCCCTAGGGATTCGGATCACCCCGATATTGCCCACCTCAAGGTGGGCATATCGGGGAGAGATCCGCTCCTTTGGCGACATCACCAAACGAACGGTTCTCTCCGTGTATGGCCACCTTTAACTGTTGTCCAAAAAGTCCTTTTAGCCATGAACAGCACAAATCGCTCTGTCACCGGCTCAAGACCCAAGGGTGGAAGGACAAAACATATTTTCTGTTACTTCTAAACAGAGTGGTTATGTATTAAGAAGGAAATCAAGAGTGGTTTGAGAGCACTCATAGTATTTTCTGAAAGCAACACACACAGTTCCTAGTGACCATGCAAGGCACATGGGTTTAGAACAATGTTTGCTGAATCATGCAATAAGCAATTCTTAGGGCTATGTATTGTATAAGCAAGTTATGCACAATACTATAAAATTCCCTGAGAACAAAACGGGAAGCAAACATACTAAAGCAGTTGGTATTTGTATTATACTTATGTATACACACTCTCAAGTACAACCATTAGTTTGATAGGTGGTGCTGTACCAAATAACATAAGCAGAGGCCAAGCCATGACCAGTGTGAGAGGCTCTGAAACACAAACCTCAGATAATGGTTGTAACTCGGGTCATTATTTCAAACTTAGTGTGAAAAAAAAACCCAGCAGGATAGCAGAATTTAATGTCAAAGAATTCAGACAATGCCACGGAGACAGTGATAGACAGTGGTACAATAGACGGTTGATCATTCCCTTAAAGGAAAAGAAAGCCTATAAAAGGTAGTATTTCCTGAGAGCCCGTCCTCTCCTCACCCATTGGCCACTCCAACTCTACCCAGTTGTATTTACCTGTTGAGTAGTGCAGTTGGGTTGGAGGGTACCTTATCATGCTACAGGTGTTGGTCCTGTTATCCAGAATGCTCAGGACCTTGGGGTTTCCAGATAAAGGATCTTTCTGTGATTTCGATCTTCATACCTTAAGTCTACTAGAAAATCATGTAAACATTAAATAAACCCAATAAGATGATTTTGTAACCAATAAGGATTAATAACATCTTAGTTGGGATCAAGTACACGGTACGGTTTTATTTTTACAAAGAAAAAGGAAATCATTTTTGACAATATGGGTTATAATGGAGTCTATGGAAGATGGCTTTTCTGTAATTCTGAGATTTCCGGATAACGGTTTTCCAGATCCCATACTGCTACGGAATTTTCACTTGCAATGTGCCCCTCAATCCTGTTGTGTTACTTTTACTTTTAGCAGCAGGTAAGAAAAATTATGCAGATTTGTAGAAGACTCCACCCTGCAAATACTACCTTTTATGTGCGGTTCTCCTTTAAACCTATCATGGTTTTCTGTTGCAGCTGACATGCTTTGATGTGAACCGAAGAACAAGCAATGACTGCAGAAACTGTCACAGTCCTCCTAAGAAGGCTGTACAGATCAGTAATGGAGGGTACCGGACTAAAAGCTATACTGGTATTATTTCCCATGATCCCTTTCACTGTAAGAGGGAGCTGTAACAACTAATCCCTGGAAAGAAATGGTTCTGAACCACAAAACAACATGACCTTGCAGCATCTGTGGGGCATCTCCTCATAACTGTAGCACACAACACAGAAGACATTACCCAGCATACAGTATATAGCTCATAAAGCAAAACAATCTAACTGTTGTGGTTGTACCTTGTAAGTTTGGTTTTTAGGATCATATTAATTTAGTCTGTGTTCAGACTATTAAAATAGTTATGACATAGCCACAATATCTACATAGAGTATTCAAGGCTCTATTCTAATTAGCCCACCTTCCTTTTGGCCTGTTTTAATACAAGCCCATATTCGTGTTGGCCTGACAACATAGCAGAGATGTTTAGCCTTTTTACACAAACATCAACCTGTTATCTGGCATATTCTACTGGACTGAATAAATTCCGGGTTTTTGGGGCACAGATTTGAAGGTAGAAAGATTAAAAGAACACAAATAATAAGATTCATCACTGCTGGGAAAACAGTGCAGCAAATAGTGCACAGAACAGAAACTCTCTGCAACCAACCTAAATAGCCAAAGATTCATAGAACTTCTGTTATTAACAGTTACTGGAAGTCCATCCAGGAAGGATAAAGGAAAAGGGACAACAATTCCTTGCAGAGCTACAGATTGTAGGTTGGCTGTTCTTTCTTTCTCTTTCAGTCAGGAGTCAGTCTGTTTCATCTTCCCCATCAGAACTCATCGTCAGAACTCAGAAGCAAAGTCTTCTCTGTGTCTCGAGCCCCTGATACACTCTGTGATCTAGAGATGATCTGTCCATTGCGCCAGCTAGTGCCTTGTTCTAGAGTAGATTGCTGGGTGTACTGCTGGTATGCTGGAGAGAAGTTGTGGATGGCATCTTGGACAATGTCATGGGGATTCATGGTCTCTTTCAAGCTGCTCGAGATGCTCTTCATTGGGGCACAGCGGCCTGTGCGAGAATACAGGAGTTACATACAAGTTAATGTATATTGTTGTCTACTACAAATACTACTACTACTACTACTACTACTACTACTACTACTTCTTTAAAAGGCCCATCTAATTATATTCTAGCCTCTGAACAGAACATATGAAATATGTACTTGGATATAGAGCCCTTTCATTTCCTGGCATTACTGCTACTTTAAATCCAAACAACACATCATTACAAATTTTAAATTAATTTATAGTATGTTCTAGAATATTCTTAGCAACTTTTCAATAGGTCTATGGTTTTCATTATTTATTTTTTAGGGTTACAAGTAAACAAATAGTCTTAGACTATGAATGTCTACATCGTACTAAATGTTAATTTAACTAAAACAGGGCTTGGCTTTACCAGTGTCTGTAAGCATTGCTCAGGTAGGACATGTTACATACAGTTGGGTCCATAAATATTTGGACAGACTTTTTTTGTATTTTTGTAATTTTGGTTCTGTACATTACCACAATGAATTTTAAATGAAACAACTCAGATGCAGTTGAACTGCATTTAATTCAGTGGGTTGAACAAAATGATTGTATAAAAATGTGAGGAACTAAAGCCTTTTTTTTTAACACAATCACTTCATTTCAGGGGTTCAAAAGTAATTGGACAAATTAAAAAACTGAAAATAAAATTCATTTCTAATACTTTACTGGCAATGACAGCCTGAGGTCTTGAACTCATGGACATTACCAGATTCTGGGTTTTCTCCTTTTTGAATGCTCTGCCAGGCCTTTACTGCAGCAACTTTCAGTTGCTGTTTGTTTGTGGGCCTTTCTGTCCAAAGTTCAGCCTTCAACAAGTGAAATGCAGCTCAATTGGGTTCAGAGCAGGTGACTGACTTTTTTTAAGATATTTTTTTTTTTTACCAAAGTCCAATCTAGCCTTTCTATTCTTGATGCTTATGAGTGGCTTGCACCTTGCAGTGCACCCTCTGTATTTACTTTCATGCAGTCTTCTCTTTATGGTAGACTTGAATATCAATATGGCTACCTCCTGGAGAGTGGTGTTCACTTGTTTGGCTGTTGTGATGATTCTGTGATCATCTACTACTGTTGGCTCTGTGGAAGTCCAGTCCTTTTTGCGTTGTTGTGTTCACCAGTGCTTTCTTTCTTTCTCCAGATGTACCAAACTGTAGACTTTGCCACTCACAATATTGTAGCAATTTCTTGGATGGGTTTTTTTTCTGTTTTTGCAGCATAAGGATGGCTTGTTTCACCTGCATGGAGAGCTCCTTTGAACCCCCCCCCCCTTTAAATCAACTCCAGGGCTTTTATTTGCTTCATTGATGACATAACGAAGGAATTGCCCACACCTGGCCATGAAATAGCCTTTGAGTAAATTGTCCAATTACTTTTGAGCCCCTGAAATGAAGTGATTGTGTGAAAAAAAGTCTTTAGTTCCTCACATTTTTATGCAATCTTTTTGTTCAACCCACTGAATTAAAGCTGAAAGTCTTCAGTTCAACTGCATCTGAGTTGTTTCATTTAAAATTCATTGTGGTAATGTACAGAACCAAAATTAGAAAAAAAAAAAGTTGTCTGTCCAAATATTTATGGACCTGTATACACACACATTTGTTTGATAAGCGAATACCTGGTCATTGTAATGTCCCACTAAAAATTACAGAAGCACCCTTATATTACTTTATTGATTTACTTTTCATGCCCAAGAAAATTATTTCCAGCCTTAGGAAGAGAGTGATTATGGTGTAAGGCTAGTTTTCTATCTGCGACACGCCAAGCGGGGTTATAGGGGGAAAAAAAAAATAATCAGAAAACGCATCTGTTGCAAGCACAGATACTGACACTAATAGATTTCACTCGATTTTGTGGTCATGGAAAATTTAGACGTGCCATTTCTATTTTTACCTCTATGTGGGAAAGTTTAAACAATACAAATACGGTCAAGTATGCAGGCCAAACATGCAACAAAAATGCAAACAAAGCCACTCCCTGCCAGAGTCACAGTGTGCAGCCTTCCAGGTAATGTTGAACTCCAGAAACGGAACTTATCGCCACGTCTTTTGCGCGACTATCTCCCCAAACTGCCTCAGCGTCTTTTCCCCATAGGCTACAGCGCAAAAACGTCTGCGCTAATGCACACGCGGCGATGCGTTTTCAATAGTCGCCCAAAGTTGACTCAGTGAGGCAAAACAAGGAATTAAAAAATGTTTTCCCTTTCCCACCCCTAATTTGCATATGCAAATTAGGATTTGGTTCGGTATTCAGCAGAATCTTTCTCCAAGGATTCAGGGGTTAGGCCGAATCCAAAAAAGTGGATTCGGTGCATCTCTATAATATATATATATTTCAAGTAAGTGACAGCAGCCCAGAGTATGTGCAGTCAATCAGCAGAATTGGGCATAGATTATTAATGTTAAATGGCTTAAGTTGCCTTGGGCCAAATAAAAAAAAAAACCCCAAAACATAATGAGAAGCATTTCTAGTCCCCTTCTTTATTAAGCTTTATGTCTCGGTTAAAGTGTTCTTATTAAAACAAATGATAATTAATAATTGTTATTACAGGGCTTTCCATGCTACTACTACACAATGCACACAAATGCAGCAACACATCAGTTACATTTAAAAACATGTAGATCTTAGGATATTTGAAGGCAGTTTGGCCTTTGAATGAGAGATGCAGTAAGGATGTCCCTAACTAATGTTGGGGTACAATTATCTTCTCCAATTTGCCTGTCCTAACAAGGATTATCCTTTTGCATCATATATGGTTTCAAACATTTCTAAAAAAAAAAAAAAAAATGAAAAGTCAAGTACTCTCACCTATACAAAGGTTTGAATCCCTGCTTGTGTGTTCTTGTGCATAAAATGACTGCACAGTGGCATACCTACCAGCTTTTCACACAGTAAAAGGAAAGCAAAGTAGCTTGTAACATTAGCTGAAAAGCATAAGCAGAGACAGAGCCATACCTACCATATGGGCCATAGGTTGTAACAGCTTCCGAGCAGAACCAGGGCAAAAGCAAGAAAAAGGGGGAAAAAAGAAAGAAAGGACAGGTAAAGAACCAGAAAGATTACACAGTGGCATGTAACAGGGATAATCCCTCTCATCATTTGAGGATTGCAAGCTCATGCATGGAAACAAGATCCACATGATCCCCCAATTCCTTGTCATGAGCCAGCACAGAGCCATCCCTATCAACACATTGTCAGACTGCAAACAGGAAAATACCCATAAATAGCCTGAGTCAAACTCAGATCTCCACTGCACTTCCACCACATTCCTGCTGAGCAGGAATGGGGGTCCCATGGCTGAGAGCAACCATTCCCAAATTACATTTTGTATCTTCTTCCTTTGTGTGTATTGGTGTGTGTGTGTATTGGTGTGTGTGTGTGTATTGGTGTGTGTATGTGTATTGGTGTGTGTGTATTGGTGTGTGTGTGTGTATTGGTGTGCGTGTGTGTATTGGTGTGTGTGTGTGTGTGTGTAGGTATGTATTGGTTAAGCTGGCAGTGAGGTCATTAATACTTATGTGTTTGTAGTATTGCTTGCTTCCTCCCCATAGCTGCTAGCCATATAAGGAATCAAAGCATATTCAGTATTCTTTTCTGCAGAACAGTTGAACTACAGCTGAAGGAATGATGCACTTGTGCATTACAAAGTAAATGATTACACATCATGGAGCAGATTCCTCAATATCTTTTTGTAATTGATCATGATAATTATACATCAATTAGGCAAACTTTGCATTTGCTGGAAAGGGTGGCACTGGCATTACTGAAATAGGTTGCACTCTTGTTATGTCACACTTTGGGGCTTGAAACATGTTGTGTGATAAATAATTGCTCCTCTCTGATTATATATTAGTCACTACATAATAGGTGGAACATGGAGGGGGTTGATGTGCTGAACAACAATGCGACTTGATTACCAAATTGTGGGGTTGGCCCCTTCACGGGGAGCTCAGGGGTTGAATATACTGGATATTCTTGGAACTTTAATAGGAGGACCTAAAGGTGCCCTGCCAGGTGATGGCCCATGAGAGATGGAAGGCAACAAAGTGTGCACCCGACTGTAAACCTTTCACTTAAAGGAGAAAGAAAGTCTTCTTGCACTTGGGGGTGCCGAATGTTAGACACCCCAAAGTGATTGTATTGACTTACCTGAAACCCCGAGCAGGTGCTCCTATCAGCAGAAAACTGCACCAGCCCAGGGTTATTCTAGTGAGCACCACGGAGCGATCCTCTTCCGTCTTCCTTCGTGCGGCTGCGCATACGCAGTAGAGCGAAAAGTTTAACTAAAAAGTCGTTCTACTGCACATGCGTCTGTCCCGGGAAATTTGAAGAAAGAAGAAGCCTAACATTTGGCACCCCCAAGTGAAAGACGACTTTCCTTTTCCTTTAAGTCTTATACAAAGCCAAGTTTTGCCCCAGTCTTATGAGCCATGAGAAAGCCTGGTGTTACATTTGGCAGAGGGATGAAAAGTTTATTAGCATAAAAAAAAAAAAAAAACATCTTTGCATAAACTGTCCCCACAGGAGTAGCTGGGAGGGGCATTTAACTTTTTTTTTTTTTTTTTTTTTTTTAAATCTTATTAGTTGCAAAGGCAAAGTCAGTTGTTTTCAACTGACGTTCAATTTCTTTTAAATAAGTGGTACATTACATAATGCAAATGTCTTAGGTGGGTTGTAGTTAATATGTACTTAGGGGCAGATTTATCAAAAGTCAGATTAGATTTTTTTCACGATTCAAATCTGTATTGCACCCAAACTCACATATTCGAGATATATTTTTGAAAACTTGAATGTCTGGTATTTATTAAGCAAAAAAAAGAAAAATACTCAAATGTAAAAATGTGCCATCTAAAAGCTGGCAAGCCATGTAGCAGTTGAAGTTTTTGGTTGATTTGTGAGTTTTTTTTATCTGAAAACATCAATTCGAGTTTTTAGGACATAAACCCGATCAATTAAATTGTTTTGAGTTTTTTCGGGACATGAACTCAATCATTACAGATTTTTCCCCTGTTGCTTTTCATTCAAGTTTTTGACACTCATATTTTTTTCATAAATACCAAAACATTCGAAATTCAAGGTAGACAAACCCTGACACAACTCACAAATTTGATTCTTGAAAAATATGCCCCTTAATATACTACAAAAATCAAATCTAGCATTATATAACCAATACACATGCTTCTTTAGTAAGTCTTAAAATCATAGTTAGGGTGTTTGAAGAGGCGATTTCACAACATATTCCCAATATGTCCGAGGGAAGTATAAGGGCTATATTGAGCAACAGATGCAGTTAGTCCGATACCAACTAGTCATATGTCACGTTACTGTGTTTGCATAGATCTGCCATAGTTCAATAACCTGCTGGTAGGATAATGACATTCTGGTGAAATTCCCTAGTGTGCAAGTGCGTAAGAGTGCAAGCTTTACTTGGTCAGAGACTGAGGTGAATGATGAATCATTTCCGGTGTTTCATTACCCTTGTAAAGCAGAAGGAAACAATGTAACTTTGTAAATTTCCCACTAGGTGTCAGTAATGCAGTAACACTTAGAAATAATCTGGATTGCCTGTACCTGACATAAATCTCTAAGGAGGCATGAAGGAAGATAGAATCAGGGAGTTCTGACTGTAGGTAATCATGTATAGATACTTTACTTAACCATGTAAATACATTGCTATATACTGTATATTTGAAGGCACTTTAGAGTTCCATGGCCTATATAAAAGCCCTTGCCCTGAGCATTTATATGGTCATGGAAATCTTTTAGATCTCACCATAGGCAGGTAGATTATTCCCTATACTTTTTTAACATCACTTTCTATTAGTCTAATGGAAACATCTTGAAATATGGAATATAGAGCTAACAATTTCCCTCATCTATAACTAAGAATTTATTTAATGCTTTCCACAAGCATTCTACAATTATCAGGAGAAGCTAGCAAGTTACTGACATTACTACAAAGGAGTCTTGGAATGGTTTTAATAAGGCCATGGCTAGCCAGAAGCAGCAGGAGCAACCGCTTAAAGCTGCACATGCCTGTAACAAGAGATACCATAAAATGTTGATGGCATAAGCATTCCCCCTGTAATGGCCACAATTTAGCAGTAAAGATTTTACAGCAATCCTTTATGGAAACTTACATGGCACGGGGTAGCAGGTTTTATATGAGCCTAGAGTTCTGAGGCATACTTGCAAGATTTATTAGATGCTACTTGTAAAGCTGTACAGGTGAGAACACTATACTTACCCTGGGCATCCAGACGCTTGTCTAAGTAAACCTTGTAGGTAAAAGCATAGCGTAAAGCAATAGCAGCAAAAAACATTTCCACACAGATGATAAAGTTCTGGTATCCAGCAGCCACTGTTCCCTCTCCCACAGACACCTCTGCAGAGTCAATTTTGGGGATGGCTCCACACTTCTCCATTATGGCTAGTAGCATTCCTAAAGTAGAAGAGAGAGGCAAACACAACAACATTCATTATCACTTGTCCAAATGATATGTCCACTGTAATAAGCCAGGTTCTGTTCATTATGATCCTCCCACCCTAGGTCTCATGGTACTAATGTGCAATTACCTTTCAAAACCTAAACCTATATAGGGAACATATACATTTTAAAGACTAATTTTCAGCACTTTCAGCAACCAACAGATAATATAAGTGGCCCAATGTCAATATGAAAGCTTTTATTGATTTTTTATTGAAAGCTGCTCTTTTAGTAATTTCTCTGCAACAACTAAAGAACAGAGAGTGTCCCAGAAATATATCCGCCCCCATTGGTTTAATCCACTCAATATTCTCTTCAGAAAGTAAAATAATTCTTTATTATTTATTAGAGCCAACATTACCCTTTTAAAAGCCTGTCCCAGCCCAGCGTAAAGACTAAGACAAATTAATGGAAGATAATATTAGACGGCTTGCTGAAGCTCAGGCAAGATGCAATAAAGGAAGGCTCTTTAAAGTAGGCTGTGGGTTTTTGTGCAACTCACCTTGCCAGAACGATAGAAAGATGACGGATTTCACCATAAAGAACTTGAGAATTGGGCTGTATGGGTTGAGCAGCTCCCTTGTGGCGAAGTAGAAGAGAAAGAGAGCATACAGTGCCAAGCTGACAGAGATGTTGTAGATAATGGTCACATAGAGGTAACCACTTGCCACACTGAAAATATAAAGTTCAGCATAAATCCTCTCTTACAGGAATTGTAAGGAATCAGTCCAGAATCATTTGACAGTATATTTGTTGACAGCACAGAAGTAAGGTCTAATGTTTATTGGTGACTGGTATATTCTTTAAAGACAAAGACAGGAACCTTGGTATTTGGAGAATGCAATAGAAGAACATGGCTGCTAGAGGCACTGTTATATCTCTACCATGGCTCCCGGGAGAGTGACAACAGGCTGCACACAGTAGCTTCCTGCAAATCACGATTTAAGCTTATAAGGGTTAATAGTAACATACTAAATGGTATCTTAAGGGCTTTAGCACACGGGCAGAGTTGGGAAGATTTATTTGCCTGGCGACTAATCGCCTCTTCTTTGGGGCGACAAACTCCCCGAACTGCCTTATGCCTGCTAAAATGAAAAATTGCCTGCGGCAATGCACTCGCGGCGCTTCGGTTTCCAAAGTCACCCGAAGTTTCCTTGTGAGGCAACTTCGGGCGACTTCGGAAATCGAAGTGCCACGAGTGCATTGCCGCAGGCGATTTTTCATTTTAGCAGGTGGAAGGCAATTCGGGGAGATTGTCGCCCCCGAAGAAGAGGCGATTAGGTGAGAAGGTGAACGAACAGTTGCAACTTTTTACCAGTAGAAGTCCTATAGCTTTATCCTGTCCTAATAGCGCAGCACTTTCTTCTCAGTTATCAGGATATAATCTGGCACTACAAGCAACAGTATACAAACAAGTAACTTACTTAAAATCACCATCCCTGTACTTCCCAAAGGCCTGCAGAATCACGGTTATAGCTGCCATTAGTGGTTTCACTACACAGAATTGCAGAGTAGCCTGGCGGAGAACAAAAAAACGTTTAACAACCAGATGGACTGTTTTTTAAACAGCGGAAGACTTCAATTCTGAAACCGATCTAAAAGGGAAATCTAGCAAAGGCAAAATGGCTGTGCCGGCATGGAAAAAAACAAGAAAGCGTGTGCACTGCTATCGAATATATAGTTTATATGACCCCATTTTGCTTGCCACAACCTCAGAGTAAGGGCACTGTAACACAAAGCGTTGAAATTATATTCTATTGAACTCTCTATATTACTATTAGATAAACACAAAAGAAAAAGGGAAACAAAAGACAATCCAGGGGCCCTTGTTAGAGACTTGATCAATTTACTTACCTGTTTACAGAAACGCAGGAAGCCAATAGAATAAGTCTTTCCCCAGAGGCAGCACGTACCATACATACAGCTGGACCTAAAATTACAAAAACAGGGCATATAATATTACTACACGTGTATAGTAATAAAGGTGTTTGTACCTGAACTATGTGAAATGTTCAGTAATAGGTAATAAAAAAATTATTTATAGGATTTGTAAAAAACTTTTTAAAAGTTATATAAGAGAATATATTTCAGCCACAAGACTCCTTATAGCTATAAGCTATATGAGTGATTTTTATCTAAATGTGAGAACTGCTGTACAGGCCGAGGATATGATAAGCATAAAGTGGTATTTAATTATACACTTTTATTTATTTATTTATCTATCATCTTGACTTTAGGTCAGTGAGAATCGTGTACAATTTGCCAGCATTGGCACATTCAGGTTAGACATGGCAGGAAAAACACCAGAGATTTGCCAAGTGAGTGATAGGCCTGTAAACCTTTATTAAAAAAAATGAAATATAAAATAGCTTGAGGTACTTTCCTAAGAGTACAGCCGCACAGGGCTGTTTCTCGGACTGTGGGTAAACGCAAGCCTAAAATCAGCCCCTACGCTCCAATCAGCTTTCTGATGCGTCTGTATCCAGAGCCACTCTGTCTGGCTTGTAGTGCATTTCGGGTAAACTATACTCGAGAGAAAATCAGCCTTATGTGGACATACCCTAAGCATTTTCGCAATCTACAATTTTTTTTTGAACAGCCATTATAATAAAGTTTGTAACAGTGCCACACGTCGGTTAGTTCCTTTGACTAGAATGGAGAGATACACCTTCAGAAGGAAAACAGAGAAGTGCTCTGTTGTTGTTCTGCTCAGGAAAGAGATCAGAAATCTCAGATGGCCTTTCACGTCTCTTTCCTGAGCACAGCAACATCAGAACAGTTCTTGGTTTCCTTCTGAAATATTTCTCAGTATAGTCAGAGAAGGTGGCGCTGTTACATTACAGCAGTAGTTAAACAGCTTACCGTAATAGCTTTGAAACTGGAAAAAAAGCAAATTGCAAAAGTGCTTATGAGAGCACCCTGGGTAATTTTTTAAGGTTTACATATTCTTCAAGTAAGAGTTGAAAATCACATGACTTGGAGAGTGTAGAAAGGTCCATAAATATCAGGAAATATGCAAACATTGGGGATAGACTACACTAGAAACATTGCAGTTTGGTGTCAGACAGACCCCATCCTACAAGTTGGATGTACCTGCGTGGGTTAAAAAAATAAAGGGACGGAAAAAAAAAATTGAATGTGTAAAAAAACATGAAAGCTTTGCCATCTGACACGACTATCAGAAGGAAATGCTGCATTTGCATATGATGAAATAAAATCTGAGGTCTGCCTTTCTTCTCCTTGAAATACATTGACTGTTGGATGTAGATGCAAGAACACAACACACCATCCCACTTTATCAGATCTGTTTTACATTATTGCGGTAGGATGCCACAAAATCTTGCGCTGTCACAATACAAGATTTGAGGATCAGATAAAGTCTGACCCACAAAATCTGATCAAAAACCCTTCTGTAGTTTTGCCCTTTAAAGGAACAACTAAAGTACTGTAAACCCCAATTGGTGAACTTTTTGCCTATTGAATAACAAATGTAAATGGAATATGCTTGAAACTAGGAGTATTCTTTGCTTCCAAGGTTCTGAAAAAAATTACTTTGTTTTAAAAATAAGGATTTTCACACAGTGCCTGCATGAGAAAACATATGGTTAGCTCTCAGTCTTTACCTTATAAAAGCAGCAGTTCCTTTATGTTTTTATAGATTTCATATAAGCTTCCTTACATAGAAGTAAGAAACTTTCTAAATACAATCAATTAAAAATTCAGCATTGTTTCTGAAATAATCAAGTTGATGTTCACTATTCCTCTATCAGCATCTGTTTCTCTTCATTCAGGAATCTGCGTACCTTGACAGCGCTATATAAATAAATGATGATGATGATGATGATGATGATGATTCTGTCTTCATGCAGCAGTTGGGTGTCAGATGAATGATCCAATATATCTTATAGGGGGACTCCCTTTCCTAGCAGATGTATTAGAGCTCACTCAAATAACTGATTCCAGTACAAACAAAATAAATGCCTTTTACACAAATTCTGCATGTAGAGAGACATGATATCTGGTGATTTAAATAGATTGAGCTCTAATACATCTTCTAGGCAAAAGGAGCCCCCCCCTATAAGATATATAGGATCTAACGGACAATAAATATCGGACACCCAACTCCTGAATGAAGACAGAAAAAGGAGAAACAGATGCTGAGAGAGGAATAGAGAAGATAAACTTGATTATTTCAGAAATGGTACAGAATTGTTAATTGATTGTATATATAAAGTTCCTTATTTCAGTATTCTGAAGCGAATATCACACATTCATTATCGTGATAGTTCCCCTTTAAGTGGAAATCTGCTAAGCCCTAATTAGACAAACGTAGCCAATTCCCTGGAGTGCTCTCTGATCTTGCTTTCCCATGTGTTGCACAGATAAAAGAAGAACCTGGAAATATAAATTATATGGTGGGACAGAGGACACCATTAAACAAGTGATCCCTGGAAGGAATGTAGCTCTAAATGAAATGGGATTATTTGACAAATAGAAACTGTAGGGTGGTCACGCCCCTTACATCTGTGATTTTCTTGTTGCCTGAATGAAAAATGTGGATTTTTCAGACAAACTAAAAAGGATACGGAACTCTGATTTCAGTGTGTAATCACCTATTAATGACTAAGGCTGAGGGGACAATGCTCTCAGACTGGTTTTTTTTTTTTTTTGCTGGCTGAAAGAAGCGAGTTAGCTCCCTTCCCCAGCTCCATTCAAAAGCACTGAAAAGAGCCATCTCTGCTTGCATGCAGGCAGAGAGAATGAAGTGGGGGTCAGCCAGAGAACGCAAAAACAGGCATTTTTGGGCCGACCTCTGCTACGTGTGCCTGCACGCCAGCAGAAGCTGCACTTTTTAGTACAGATTAACGGAGCTGGAGGAGATTGCTTCTCTCAAGCTGCAAAATAATACAGGCTCAGAGCAGCAGATACAACTCTCTGTATGCCCTCAGCCTAAGAGATTTACTACCCATATGATGCAAACATTCTTTATGCATTTAACGATGGAAATCAATGTACAGTAGATCCTACATTCAAGATGGCCATACACAGAGATCTGCTTGTTTGCTGATCTCGCCCCGATATGCCCACCCTAGGGCCCAACGATTGGATCATAATGTAAGGAATACAGGAAGGCATCAATGAACAGATATCAGGGAAGTCTGTCGGAGGGCCCCACACGCGGCCAATAAGCTGCCGACTAGGTCTTTCGGCAACTTTTATCGGCCAGTGTATCAACATCAAAATATAGTCTATATACAGTATAATGATTAATGAAGCAAAAAGTTGTTTTCCTATAGACTCTCTCAGCTGATTTTGGCTGTGAACAAAGCAAGTCAGGGAGACAAAGATCAGCAGCAGGTAAGACACTGAATACTCACTCAATAGGCTTCCCGCGGATCTCTGTCATGATGTTGCTTTCACCCCCAAGGTATTCATAACAAAGGCTCAGGAAGTTGTAGATGACAAATGCTGCAGAGGACATGTAGCACAGTAGTGAGAAAGCATGTGATGTCCACAATAACTTTTATAGCAAGGTATTTGTTTTCACGATGATACATTGCATGCAGAGATCACTTCAAAGATACACCAATACTAATCCCTCTTCCAATCTTGTATGTGTAAAGGTAGCCATAGACGCACAGATAATATCGTGCAAAACTAATTTTCGTACAATAAATTTTGTGCGTGTATGGTGGGAAAAGAGCCTACCGATATCAGCAGAAGACTTGAATATCGGTCGGCTCGTCGACCGGGCTGGACGGAAAATTTTGATCTGGTGCCTTTGAAGGCACCCAAACATCGACCAAAGACAAGTAGGACAAGATTTCACCATTTTACAATCAGTGCATTCTAAAGAAATTGGTGTTTTAACCTTGTATACATACAAAATGCTGCACACCAGTGGCAAAATTGATGTGTTCTTTTACTGTATAATGCTATAAAATAGGGATGCACCGAATCCAGGATTCGGTTCGGGATTCGGCCTTTTTCAGCAGGGTTCGGATTCAGCCGAATCCTTCTGTCCGGCCGAACCGAATCCTAATTTGCATATGCAAATTAGGGACGAAGAGGGAAATCACATGACTTTTTGTCACAAAACAAGGAAGTAAAAAATGTTTCCCCTTCCCATCCCTAATTTGCTTATGCAAATTAGGATTTGGATTCGGTTCGGTATTCGGCTGAATCCTTCGTGAAGGATTCGGGGGTTCGGCCGAATCCAAAATAGTGGATTCGGTGCATCCCTACTATAAAACAAATGATACATGGGAACATTTAATTCAAGTCACTTTTGAATATATTGTATGTGTTTACTCTACACCCCACAGAAAAGGTGTGTGTTCACTGCCAGCCAAAGTAGAATACAGTTCATTTGTATTTAACAAACAAAACAAACTGGCCAATTTGCCTGCTACCAGCACTATCTACTCCGTTTCTGTCTGCAGCCATGTAACCTGCCACAGACAGGGCAATGGAAAGTTAATTTAAAGCTAAAGGCACAGACGAGTTTTCTGCCTGTACATCTGGTAACATGGCACAAACATTTAGGGCATCCTTTAATAAGAATGCGGTTATACAACTCTCAGTTATTGGGAATTAAAGTGAAATGGTGGTGTAAGACTGATTTATGAATTCCGTGGGCTGGTGGCATATGAGGGAAAAATAATTGGAGAGACAAAGAACATATGTATAGTTTTCCATGTCCTTTAAGGGCTATTTACATAACAAAACAAAACTGAATTCTAAGCAACTTTAGAGATTTTGAAGCTACTTGTAAATGTTTTTAAAAGCTGTATCTATATGTTCTTTCTAATTCCTGATGGGAAGTAGTGTAAATGTACTTGCACACCCTGGCCTTCACAGGAAACGATACCCTGGTGCACAGCAATGGAGGAACCAGCCACCTCACTTTCAAATAAATGCAAGAAAATCACTGGCACACAGGTAATGCCTGCAGTGTGAATGAAACCTTGCTTAAAATGTATTGCCGCATGTAACGTTTTGGGGGTAACCCCCTTTATCAAGAATGCTTGATACAGAGGGTTACCCCTGAAACGTTGCATGCTGCAATACATTTTAAGCAAGGTTTCCCCCTGCCAGCATTACCTGTGTGCCAGTGATTTTCTTGCTTCTTTCTAATTCCTGCACTGCTGGCTCAGACTACATCCACAAAACTGAACGAATGTTGCAATAGTCAGCTGCCACTAGTCAAGACTCTAACGCCCTTATGTAATAAAAATAGGGATGCACCGAATCCAAGATTCGGTTCGGGATTCGGCCAGGATTCGGCCTTTTTCAGCAGGATTCGGCCGAATCCTTCTGCCCGGCGAACCGAATCCGAATCCTAATTTGCATATGCAAATTAGGGTCAGGGAGGGAAATTGCGTGACTTTTTGTCAGAAAACAAGGAAGTAAAAAATGTTTTCCCCTTCCCACCCCTAATTTGCATATGCAAATTAGGGTTCGGATTCGGTTCGGTATTCGGCCGAATCCTTCGTGAAGGATTCGGGGGTTCGGCCGAATCCAAAAAAGTGGATTCGGTGCATCCCTAAATAAAAAGCACTACGTTTGCCAAGGAGCAGTAACTCAAAGCAACCAATAAGAGATTTTCTTTTGAACAGGTAAATGCTACCTGCTGATTGGTTGCTATGGGTTACTGCTCCTGGCCAAATTTAGTGCCGTTTATTACTCACTAAGGCTAGTGCCACACGAGGGATGAAATCAGTCTTCTGAAATAGGCAGTCCAAAATCATCTTGTTGAAATGTGCAGGTCGATTTCTATGGCCAGCAGCCTTGTCTTCTTTTCGCATTCGGAACTATTTTGTTGGCTCTGGCGTGAACCGTGTGGCACTAGCCCAAACTTGCATGTCCTGTGAATAACATACTTGTAAAGGATGCAAGGAATTTTGGGAACTGAAGTCTTGACAGAATATAAAAGATCAGCATCAGTTCAAAGCTTACAATGAAGGATTTCATAAAACTATCATAACATGGGGGAAGACTCCCCATTATTAGAACTATAGGCAGACAGTGTGAGCGAACCTCTATGGGACGGATAGGGTATCTCACAGAATTATAGAGAGAATTTTTAAGAAAAAAAAAGCAGAGCAGTTCGTATTCCTGTGTCCTAGCTATGGAACACTGTAACTGTATGCGCTTAATTTTAATAGCATATGATGCAGTTTCACATTTGCTTATCTCTGCTGACAGTGACTTGTGGGAAAGGTGAGGTGGGCAGATAGGAATACAGTATCAAACTAGGGGGAAAACAGTGTTTACTAATATGGTTTACAATAAATCATCAGGAAGCTTGCTTTATCTGCACATCTTGTTTATGCATACTAATAGGAGCTGTACTTTTCCTTGTGAAATTACGGAGCAAAAAAAAAAAATGCTCTGTTCTACGGTTTCTCAGCCGTTCCCTTAGATGACCCTGCTTAAGTCTGGGACTCAGCTTCACATACCAAGAAGTGGTTTAAAACTAAATATGCACCTTATTGGAATCCCTATTGTTTATTATTGGAATAAACAATAGGTACTGGCTATGGTTTCTGACACAGGTTCAGAAGACCTTTAGCAGCTAGCAGTCATTAATGAAGGTAAAACGGTTCAGGCTAAAGAGTTAAGGGCCAATATAAATGGGCATATAATGGAGTGTCAGGGCTGAGTGATCAGAGTAAAGCTGGCCATAGATGAGCAGATTGTAGCTTCATATCCAACAAGTGATCATACGTCGCAATCTTCCGACCTGCCACTACCGATTCATATTATATAAAGCAGTACAAGAAAAAAATCAGATGATGTTCTGGCTGTGACAGCAATTGTATGAATGTTATGTCTGACAAATTGTAGTAACAGTCACCCATTGATATTTTCAAAAAATGCATTACATGCAGAGATATTATATTTGGCCAACAGAAATCTTCTAATCTGTCCGACAGACTAAACAACTGATCGCCATGGCACAAAAAATGGTCAGGATGGTCCAAACAAGGTCTGAATCATACAAAACTAGTTTTCCTACAACTTTACCTTTGCAACTATGGCCAGCTTAAAGGAGAAGTCAACCTGGACGGGGAAAAAACCCTCCCCTGTGTAGGCCCTCCTCCCTCCCTCCCTACCTGCCCCCCCCGGGCAAATGCCCCTAACTTGTTACTCACCCCTCGATGCAGGTCCTCTGCTGCGGAGTTAACGGGCGCCATCGTCTCCCAAGCGCTCTTCTTCCTGCTTTGACCAGCGTTTTTTGGTGCATGCGCAGTACGAGGGATTTGCCGGTAAGGATGTTCTGCGCTTGCGCCGAAAGTCACGAAATTTTCGAAAAAAAGATCATAAACGTCATGACTTTCAGCCTCATGCATGATTGGAGGCATTTGCCGGTATGGAGCGACTGCGCATGCGCAAAAAAAGCAGGAAGAAGAGGGCTCGGGAGAAGATGGCGCCCGTGAACTGCGCAGAGGACCTGCACTGGAGGGTTGAGTAACAAGTATGGGGCATTTGCCCGTGGGGGCAGGTAGGCCGGGAGGGAGGAAGGCCTACACAGGGGAGGGGGGGGAGGGTTTTTCCCCATACAGTTGGACTTCTCCTTTTGGTTCACCTTTGGGCTAACTTTTAGTTATGTCATAGAATGGCCAACTCCAAGCAACTTTTCAATTGAGTTTCATTATTTCTTTTTTAAAGAATGATTTGCCATTCTTTCCAGCTTTCAAATGGGGGTCACTGATCCATCTAAAAACAAACTCTCTATTAGGCTACACATTTATTGTTATTGCTATTTTTTATTACTCATCTTTCTATTCAGGCCTCTCCTTCATATTCCAGTCTCATGTTCAAATCAGTGCATGGTTACTAGGGTAATTTGGACCCTAGCAACCAGTTTCTGAAATTGCAAACTGGAGAGCTGCTGAATAAAAAGCTTAATAAGTCAAAAATAATAAAAACCAATAGCAAATTGCAAGCTCTGTCAAACTAAAAGTTAATTTTAAGGTGAACAACCCCTTTAAGAGTAAAGTGAGTGAGTAAAGGATGGGTATAGGTTTGGGGCAGGCGACTGTGAAACAGGAAGAATATGAATAATGAAGCAAAGGGTTTGGCATGACTGTTGGCTCAAGTAGTACAGCAGGCAGCAGATTATCAGCCATATGTATGAAAGGCACGCCTGTTTACAAAGAAGACCTTTTGCACACATCCGCGGCTTCTGATAACTCCCTGGGGACAGAGGATACAGAATGGCTGCTAGGCAACAGAATGATGACATATATTCTATATATTTACTGGTGTTCCCATGGCAGCATGACCACTAGATGACACCTGCCCTGTGCAGTCTCAAATCCCTTATCTATTATCATCTCTTGAAACATTGAATATTCATTGGGTGATACATGATGATCAGGGATACAGGCGCTGTGGTAATAATCCAATATCGCATCTCATGACAATGTCAGTGATAAATATCTCTATCCTGATGCTGACCGCTACATTTCCATCTGCTGAAATCTCTTGAATCGTGTTAATAAGATGCACCCGTTATTGTTTTCCCTGGGCTGCCATCTTTGATTTCCTCACTACCACCTCTGAGGAGTTAAGTTTGCCCTTATCTGTGATTGACCAGTGCACAGCCGTCTTTATCTCTTTTGAAATGAACCAGGCCCGGATTTGAAGGAAGAATGTGAAGGCCTGAGCCTAAGGCGGCAAATGTGTGAATGAACGCACACATGGTGGGGGAGGAGGGTCCAGGTATGTAATTTCTGGCCTAAGGGTGCATAACTTTGAAATTTGGCTCTGAATGCAATAATCATTTTCAGGACAAACGGAAGTTCATTCTGATCGGCAAACACTGGCTAGACATAGGAGCGAGATATTACACAGTCCCACTCTTGGGACTCAACACAGAGTTCAAAGGAGCAAATGAAAGCCATTTAAAAAGGTATAATATGTGCAAACTGCCAATACTTTGCATGGCCAACACAGTCAGGGAGGGGCTTACTCAGGGGTTTAGTTTTCCTTTAACTCTGATCTTGGAGACAATTTGTATTTTCTGCAATAAATAGATGTTGAATATGCTTTCTGCAATACAATGGCCAATAAGCCACGACACTTTGAATTTACTTCAGAATTGATAATGAAGTTTTGTCACAGATTTTCAATTGGTTTTCACTGGGGCATGTGAGGCCATCAGCTTTATTGCTGCTAGGGACCTAGTGTAGTCTGTGCTTTGTCCTACTGAAATCAGAGCTCATGCCACACCGAATACATGGACGGCAGCAGCTTCTGCTTTTACTTCATCCAATTTATTTTGTCTTAAGGAAAGTGACTGTGTATCACATGCTTCCCCTGTGCTCGCTAACAACAATAACCGCTCTGACTACTGCCGGCACAGAGTCCAAAGAGATTATCTTTCCACTGACCTAAAAACAGAACTGAGCCAGAAAAGGAAAATTGTGTAGGATTTCCCCCGGTATTTGAAATTTGTTTTTGTCACTTTTGCTTCCATAACTTAGGGAGGGGCAGAAGCGACAGACTGAGATGCTCTTGACTGAATGTGAAACTTGGCCAAATGAGTAGATGTATGGCCAGCAACATGGTTAAGCGAAACAACTGACTTATTAAACAGCATAAGTCACTGAATCAAGGCCTCAAGTTACCCCACCCTGGCCCACAGCAACCAATAGACTTGCTTTTGTTATTCTTCCTGCAGTAGTTTAAAACTAGTTGCTGATTGGCTGCTATGAGTTACTGCACTTAAAATTTGGCCAATTTTGTCACTGTGACTTTTTCCACAAACAAATCTATGTGTTCTCTAGTGATGATTGTCAAGGGAAACAATTTCCTTGGCATCACACTTACCGTACTCTTTTACTATAAACATTATATTATAAGTCCAAACACTGGTGCACACTGAACAAACGCTTCTGCCTAGGTGCTGGATATGGTAAATCATAGATAGAGCAAAAAGACCGCACTCACAGGACTTTTTAAAGGTGCAAAATCAAAAAATGACGTTTATTTCAAGTTTCGGCTATTCACTTAAGCTGTCATCAGGAAGTGAAAAACACACAAACAAACACTCCATTTAAAGATCCCCACTTGCGCCAAAACCTGCTGTATGACGTCACAAGCGGGTGTGTATGATGACAAATATGTGTTTTGAGTCATCATACACACCCACTTGTGACGTCATACAGCAGGTTTTGGGGCCAGTGGGGATCTTTAAATGGAGTGTTTGTTTATGTGTTTTTCACTTCCTGATGACGGCTTAAGTGTATAGCTGAAACGTTGAAATAAACATAATTTTTTGTTTGCACCTTTAAAAAGTCCTGTGAGTGGGTTTACACACACACACACATATATATACATATACATATACATATATATATATATATATATATATATATATATAACAAACAAGGGAAAGTTGTGCTCACCACTATTTATTAAAACCATTAGGCGGGGGTGCAATGAGGGTGTGACCACAAAATACATATAGTCAACTACAAGAGGTATATAATTCCAGAAAGAACCGCACTCCAACTTGTTCTGTTGAATAAATTCACATTTTATTGTGCTCAATTTGCGTGTCCAACGTTTCGGCCCACATTAGGGCCTTTGTCAAGGATAAACAAATGCAGTGAAGTTAATGCATTTGTTTATCCTTGACAAAGGCCCTAATGTGGGCCGAAACGTTGGACACGCAAATTGAGCACAATAAAATGTGAATTTATTCAACAGAACAAGTTGGAGTGCGGTTCTTTCTGGAATTATATGATAAATTTTTGATCCAGCACCCACCATCAAACTAACAGATCCGGATCAGAGTGCGGCTGCCTATGTGGAAATATATATATATATATATATATATATATATATATATATATATATATATATATATATATATATATATATATATATATATATATATACACACACACACACACGCGCGCGCGCGCATACATACACACATAAGGTGGACTGAAACGTCGGTTTGATACCAAGACAACAATAAAGAATATTACGTTTTAAGAAAAGGGAGTGCTGGTCCATTGGTAATTGATATATATATATATATATATATATATATAATGATACAGTTAATAATAACTGCCTTGTATAAATATGTTCCCTTTTCAAACAGTTAATTGAATTAATAAAATACACACAGAGATGGTAACTAGCATGCAGACTGATCAATATGATACAAAACACAACTTTGCCTATGATTAAGACTGTAGCGGTTGCTGCACTAATAAACTTTGCATACTACTTTACTTGGAGTATGGGATTGCAGGTTACAATAAAACTCTTAAAACAAAGTAACCACAGAATGTAGAATAAATGAAATAAAATTTCTCCTGCATTTTACGCTGTCCCCTGGGAAATGTAAAATCAGGGTTCTACTTTCTACTGTATCTATGCTCATTTAGAAGAGTAGGAGTTGTCATAATAGTTACATAGTTAAATTGGGTTGAAAAAAGACAAAGTCCATCAAGTTCAACCACTCCAAATGAAAACCCAGCATCAATACACACACCCCTCCCTAATTTAAATTAAAAATTCTATATACCCATACCTATACTAACTATAGAGCTTAGTATCACAATAGCCTTTGATATTATGTCTGTCCAAAAAATCATCCAAGCCATTCCTAAAAGCATTAACTGAATCAGCATCACAACATCACCAGGCAGTGCATTCCACAACCTCACTGTCCTGACTGTGAAGAACCCCCTACGTTGCTTCAAATGAAAGTTCTTTTCTTCTAGTCTAAAGGGGTGGCCTCTGGTACGGTGATCCACTTTATGGGTAAAAAGGTCCCCTGCCATTTGTCCTCTAATGTACTTGTAAAGTGTAATCATGTCCCTTCGCAAGCGCCTTTTTTCCAGAGAAAACAACCCCAACCTTGACAGTCTCTCCTCATAATTTAAGTCTTCCGTCCCCCTAACCAATTTAGTTGCACGTCTCTGCACTCTCTCCAGCTCATTTATATCCCTCTTAAGGACTGGAGTCAAAACTGCACTGCATACTCCAGATGAGGCCTCATCAGGGACCTATAAAGAGGCATAATTATGTTTTCATCCCTTGAGTTAATGCCCTTTTTTATGCAAGACAGAACTTTATTTGCTTTAGTAGCCACAGAATGACACTGCCCAGAATTAGACAACGTGTTATCTACAAAGACCCCTAGATCCTTCTCATTTAAGGAAACTCCCAACACACTGCCATTTAGTGTATAACTTGCATTTATATTATTTTTGCCAAAGTGCATAACCTTGCATTTATCAACATTGAACCTCATTTTCCAGTTTGCTGCCCAGTTTTCCAGTTTAGACAAATCACTCTGCAAAGTGGCAGCATCCTGTAATGGGCCCGAAGGCGCAGCAGTAATGGAAGTGGACCAAAGAGGAGGCAGAAAACCAGGTTCGAGGTACAAAAAGGGTTTATCCAAAAGAGTAGTCAGGGTACAGGCAAAAATATCAATTCAGGCGGCAGACAAGGAGATACGAGAAACAGGCAAAGGTCAATACACGGATAATCAGAAGTAAGAAGTCACACCCAGGAACACAAGTCAATGGAACCTATAATTGGGCACTGAAGAAAGGGGCAATGGGGTTTAAATAGTCCAAGTCTTGGCGCCAAAATATTGACGCGCTGGCGTCAGACGCTGACGCACTGACGTCAGACGCTGACGCCAGCGTCCCCACGCTGACGTCTTGACGCCGGCGCCCGATTCTGACGCCGGCGTCCATTCCGTCGCCGACGACCAATCCTGGATTGAGAAGGCGCTGATGTCACAGGACGGCGCCCAGCAGGAGCCATGCGGTGGAGCAGAAGGTTGCCATCTTGGACGCCATCTTGGGTAAGAGTCGGAGTTTCCATTACAGTACCCCCTTCCCTAGGGGGGGCCTCAGGACCACCGGGACCAGGACATGAAGGAAACGGTTTGTGAAACCTGCGGACAAGGATGGGAGCATGAACATCAGACTTCTTTACCCAGGAGCACTCCTCAGGACCGAAACCCTTCCATTCAACGAGATATTGGAGAGTACCCCTGGAAATGCGGGAATCCAAGATTCGATTAACTTCGAACTCCAAAGAATCATTGACGACAACAGGCGCTGTGGAAGAAGAAGAGGGAGAGGAGACTGCAGGTTTAAGAAGAGACACATGAAACACATTAGGGATCCTCATTTCGGGTGGAAGAAGAAGACGGACAGCCACAGGATTGATGACCTCGATGATGGGAAAGGGACCGATGAACTTGGGACCAAGTTTAGAAGAGGCAAGAAGCACTCTTTTCCAAATTAGCGGCAGTAGCCTGCCAGATGGCCATCATATGAGCTGCTTGATCATTGGCGGCAGGCACGTTGGTAAGTAGGAGGTCCTGAGGAAATGCCAACGGGTTTAAACCAAAAACACAAAAAAAAGGAGACTTCTGGGAAGAAGAATGCAGGGAATTGTTGTGGGCAAATTCCGCCCATGGAAGAAGGTCTGACCAGTCATCCTGACACAGGGACACGTGACAACGTAGGAACTGTTCCAATGCTTGGTTGACACGTTCGGCGGCCCCATTGGACTGAGGATGGTAAGCGGAAGAAAATTGAAGAGAAATATTTAAAGCTTTGCACAGAGACCTCCAAAATTTGGACACAAACTGAGGACCACGATCAGACACTATTTCAGCAGGAAAACCATGAAGACGAAAAATATGTTTGATGAAGAGTTCAGAAAGTTCCCGGGCAGATGGCAGTTTGCGGAGAGGAGTGAAATGAGCCATCTTACTAAATCTGTCGATCACCACCCAGATGACAGTGTGGCCGGAAGAATTTGGGAGATCGACAATAAAGTCCATGGAAATATGAGTCCAAGGTCTAGAAGGAATGGGTAACGGCAACAAAAAACCCTTAGGGGGGGAATATCCAGACTTAGCAACGGCACAGGTGTAACAAGAGGAAACAAAGTCTTTAACGTCTTTCCTTAAAGAAGGCCACCAGACCAAACGAGATAAAAGTTCGGTAGTCTTTTTAATCCCAGGGTGACCGGCCTGTTTAGAATTGTGAGCATGAGACAAGATGGCAGGACGAAACTCAGGGGGAACAAAAGCTAAACCCAGGGGAGTTTCTTCAGGAGCGGAAGCTTGAGCGGAGAGTAACTGAGGAGCACAGGAAGGGAACAAAGCTGCGATAATCTTGGAGGAAGGAACAACAGGTTCAGGATCTTTGGAGGAAGAATCTTCAGGAATGAAGCTTCTGGACAATGCGTCGGCCTTCCTGTTCCTGGACCCAGGGCGAAAAGTAATCACAAAATTAAAACGAGAAAAGAAAAGTGCCCACCTGGCTTGCCGGGGATTAAGACGTTTGAGGGACTGGATAAATTCGAGATTTTTATGGTCAGTAAAAATCGTTACCGGAACAGAAGAACCCTCTAATAAGTGTCTCCACTCTTCCAAGGCCAGCTTGACAGCGAGTAGTTCCCGGTTGCCAACGTCATAGTTCTGTTCGGGGGAAGAAAATTTTTTGGAAAGGAAAGCACATGGATGAAGTTTACCGTCAGAAGAAGATCTCTGGGATAACACTGCACCAGCACCAATGTCCGAAGCATCCACTTCGATGAAGAAGGGTTGAAGAGGTTCGGGGTGTCTAAGGATTGGAGCGGAGGAGAATGCTTCCTTGAGAGATTTGAAGGCTTCCAAAGCTTGAGGGGGCCAGTGTTGAGGTTTGTTACCACCACGGATCAAAGCAAGAATTGGAGAAAGTCTGGAAGAGAAGTTTTTAATGAATTGTCTATAGTAATTGGCAAAGCCAACAAACCTTTGAACGGCTTTAACACTGGTAGGAAGAGGCCAGTCCAGGATTGCGGAGACCTTGGCCGGATCCATCTTGAAGCCTAGGGAAGAAATAATATACCCAAGGAAAGGAATAGAAGAGACTTCGAAGGTGCACTTTTCCAACTTGGCGTAAAGATTGTTTTTCCTCAGTCTGGATAGTACTTCACGTACTTGATTGCGATGTTCCTGGAGATTTTTAGAAAAGATAAGAATATCATCCAAATAGACGACCACACACTGCCCCAATAAATCTCGAAAAATGTCATTAACGTACTCCTGGAAGACCGCAGGAGCATTGCAGAGACCGAAAGGCATGACTAGGTACTCATAATGACCATCACGAGTATTAAAAGCGGTCTTCCATTCGTCCCCCTCACGAATCCGAATGAGGTTATAGGCCCCACGAAGATCCAACTTAGTGAAAAGACTGGCACCCCTAAGCTGATCGAACAGTTCAGAAATGAGAGGAAGAGGGTACCTGTTTTTAATGGTGATTTTGTTAAGTCCTCTGTAGTCAATGCAGGGCCGCAAACTACCATCTTTCTTTTCGACAAAGAAGAACCCCGCTCCAGCAGGGGAGATGGAAGGACGAATAAATCCTTTCTGGAGATTCTCCTGGATATATGATTTCATTGCAGAAGTCTCCGAGGGAGAAAGTGGATAGGTGCGGCCACGAGGAGGCATGGAGCCGGATAAAAGTTCAATTGGACAGTCATATGGACGATGAGGAGGGAGATTTTCGGCAGAACTCTTATTAAAGACATCGGCAAATGCTTGGTAAACGGAGGGAAGAGAAGAATTTGAAGACACAGAAGAAATTTTAACGACAGGAACAGCAGGTAAACAGTTCCGTAAACAAAATGGACTCCATCTGGAGACTTGTGTAGAGGACCAATCGATAACAGGATTGTGGCGACACAGCCAAGGTAGACCTAAAACAACTGGAGTGGAGGGGCAATCAATAAGAAGAAAAGACAGTCTTTCCAGATGCATAGAGCCCACCTTGAGAGAAAGTTCTTGAGTAGATTGTGAGATGATCGCAGAAGATAAGGGCCGATCATCGATTGCCAGGACTCGAAGCGGATTCGCCAAGGATTGGAGAGGAATGGAGTGGTTTGCAGCGAATACACGGTCCATAAAATTTCCTGCGGCACCCGAATCCAGAAAGGCCTGAGAAGAGATCTTTTTGGAACCAAACTGGATCTGCACTGGGAGGAGGAAACGTTGAGCAGAAGAATGGGGAGAGTGACAAATCCCACCCAGGTAAGTCTCCCCAAACTTACCTAGGCTTTGGCGTTTCCCGGCTTCACTGGGCACTCCAGAGCAAAGTGAGCTTTGCCCCCGCAATAGAGACATAACCCCGCCGCCCTTCTCCGATTCTTCTCCTGTTCGGAAAGACGGGCCCGTCCGATCTGCATCGGTTCCTCCGCTGGTAAAGAAGAGGAAGAAGCAGACGTCGCGGGGGTTGGAGAGGACGAGGTGTAAGCAGGGTCGTAGAGAAGCGGTCTCTGGAAGCGGGGGGCCAGGATAGGCTGAAATCGGGAACCTCTCTTAGAGCGCTCACGGTCTAGTTCGACCTGGAATTCTCGCTGGCGAGTATCCACCTTCACGGCTAGAGCGACCAGGTCCTCCCATCTGGAAGGGATTTCACGGGATACTAGATCATTCTTTATCCGCAGGGCTAATCTGTTGTAAAAGGCTGCATGGTAACCGTCGTTGTTCCAAGAAGTCTCCGCCACCAGGGTGCGAAATTCAATGGCATATTCGGAGACAGAACGAACACCTTGCTGCAGTTGAAAAAGCCTAGCGGAGGATGCAGTGGCACGACCTGGAGCATCAAACACAGTGCGAAGCTCTTGGACAAACGCCCTGGCGTTGTCAATCAGCGGATCCTCCTTTTCCCAAAAGGGTGATGCCCACTCCAAAGCCTTTCCTTGCAGACGAGTGATTATATAACCCACTTTTGCACGTTCAGAAATGAACTGACCTGGCAGCAGGGCAAATTGAATCTCGCATTGGTTAATAAATCCTCTGCATGCTTCAGGATCACCACTGAAGAGAGGTGGAGCAGGGAGACGAGGTTCGGAAACCTGGAGCGGAATAGGTATGGCCGGAGCAGACACAACCGGCGGAGCCGTAGGAGACAGAGCAGTCAACTTCTCCAGGATCGCCTCGAGGGCCTGGCCAAAATGGGATTGTTGAGCCTCATAAGTCTTCATCCGAGAAGCTAACCCACGAATAGCCCCTCCCAACATCAAGAGGTGATTGAGCCTCCTCCGACGGGTCCATGGCCCAATTATACTGTAATGGGCCCGAAGGCGCAGCAGTAATAGAAGTGGACCAAAGAAGAGGCAGAAAACCAGGTTCGAGGTACAAAAAGGGTTTATCCAAAAGAGTAGTCAGGGTACAGGCAAAAATATCAATTCAGGCGGCAGACAAGGAGATACGAGAAACAGGCAAAGGTCAATACACGGATAATCAGAAGTAAGAAGTCACACCCAGGAACACAAGTCAATGGAACCTATAATTGGGCACTGAAGAAAGGGGCAATGGGGTTTAAATAGTCCAAGTCTTGGCGCCAAAATATTGACGCGCTGGCGTCAGACGCTGACGCACTGACGTCAGACGCTGACGCCAGCGTCCCCACGCTGACGTCTTGACGCCGGCGCCCGATTCTGACGCCGGCGTCCATTCCGTCGCCGACGACCAATCCTGGATTGAGAAGGCGCTGATGTCACAGGACGGCGCCCAGCAGGAGCCATGCGGTGGAGCAGAAGGTTGCCATCTTGGACGCCATCTTGGGTAAGAGTCGGAGTTTCCATTACACATCATGCATGGAACCTATAGTTCTGCACAATTTAGTATCATCTGCAAAAATAGAAACAGTACTTTCAATGCCCACCTCCAGGTCATTAATAAACAAGTTGAAAAGCAAGGGACCTAGTACAGAGCCCTGCGGTACTCCACTAGCAACACTGGTCCAATTAGAAAATGTTCCATTTACCACCACTCTTTGTAGTCTATCTTTTAGCCAGTTCTCTATCCAGATACAAATACTATGTTCCAGGCCAACATTCCTTAATTTAACCAGTAACCTTTTGTGTGGCACTGTATCAAATGCTTTAGCAAAGTCTAAGTAAATCACATCCACTGCCATCCCAGAATCGAGGTCTCTACTTACATTCTCATAAAAAGAAATTAAGTTAGTCTGGCAAGATCTATTACGCATAAAACCATGCTGGCACAAACTCATAGTATTATGATTTGCTATGAAGTCCAGTATCTTATCCTTTATTAACCCTTCGAAAAGCTTTCCTACCACTGACGTCAGACTAACTGGCCTATAGTTTTGAGGCTGAGAACGGGATCCTTTTTTGAATAGAGGCACCACATTAGCAATTCGCCAGTCTCTCGGCACTATGCCAGATCTCAATGAATCCTGAAAAATTAAGTAAAGAGGTTTGGCAATCACAGAGATAAGCTCGCTAATTACCCTGGGATGAATACCATCTGGCCCTGGACCTTTGTTAATCTTAACTTGTTCTAGTCTCTTTTGAATTTCTTCATGTGTGAACCATGCATCATTAGTTGTATTACTAGAATTGGGACTTTTAAGAAGGAAACCTTCACTTACCGATTCCTCATTTGTGTAGACAGATGAAAAATATGAGCTCAGAATCTGCGCTTTTATTTTGTTTTCATCAACCAGCTGACCCCCCTCTGATAGTAAGGGTCCCACCCCTTCCTACTTAATTTTTTTACTATTAACATGTTTAAAAAATAATTTTTTTTTTTTTTCTGCTTGCTGCAATATCCTTTTCTATAGCAATTTTAGCTTGTTCTAGAAACTACTCCCCAGTTCTCCAGTCCAGCGGTTAAACTGCCATGACTAAAATAGAATGCTTGCATTGTGAGGAACTGAGGAAATGTATTTAGAAATTTTTAAAGAAAAAAAAACCCCTCTTTTTCCATAAACTGATTCCATGGTGTCGGTGTAAAAATAAAATTAAATAAATATGTATTATTGGCAGTTTAATTGGCAGTTTAATTCAGTCTTATACATTTTTTTTTACAAAAGCCAAATTGAATGAGCCAGTCAAGAAGGGGGTATTTTTTGACTAATTTAGCTGTGAAACACCAATTACAATGTGGTCTTGGTCTCTAAAACTGAAATATCAGATTTTTTCTTTTTTGCTTTCTATACAATTAGTATTTAACACTTCCTCCAGGTACATATGTCTCAGATGCTACACTATATGGTAGGTATCAACAGTCTTCCGTGTACCTAAATATATTACTGCTCTGTAGGTTTGTGCTTGAGACCCAGGGCAGGCGAAAGCAAACACTTACCTTCATAGCAATCCCTTACTGTGTCAAAGTAAACATAGTATTGATCATTAGTGAAGAAGAGGAGGCTAAGCCAAGAGTCAAAGGCATATATTGGGACAATGAAGAGGATCCGCACAATGTGGCGCTGTTCATTGGGACAACTGTAAGAGCGCAGGTGCATATAGATCTAGGGGAAATAATGAAGAAAAAGACATATCATTATAGAGCATTTTACATCATTCTACATAAAATCGAATTTGGTCTATAGAAAAGAAACAGAAACAAAACAGTAAAAGAAACCCCATTTCCAAATGATTATATTTGTATGGGCCTTCCATAAACTGGAGTACAAAGGTAAACAGTATTTTTATCAACGATTATAAGCATTTGCATTAACAAAGAACACAACGGTGTCTCTGCACATGCAAAATTACACCAGTGTATATTCTCTGCAGGATTTTAGTATGCAACCATTTTTATATTTTTGTTTTCTAATACAGTACTATCAAATCAGTGAAAAGTAAAAAACATTTTGGCACAGCAACTACTTGACTGTATGAAAAAAAAAAAAAGACCATTTTGATGTATTTGAACATATGGTAGTGTCCCGTAACAGTTAAGGCAATTAAGAAGGTCTCTCTCATAGCAAGCAGTGTGGATCTTGTAGCTTTACAGTATTATAAGTGAGTGAACTGGATTCCCATCTGTCAGGCACACGTGCCACATGGTTTAATCTCACACTGGATGTATTCTGTTTTAAGTATTAGCACTTGAACCTCCTTAAAGGAAAACTATACCCCCCAACAATGTAGGTCTCTATAAAAATAGAGAAATTCTTTCTACTTACCGTAATTTCTATTTCCAAGTCAACTTCCATGGCAGCATTCACCAATGAGTATTCCCGCCCTACAGGCCACTGGACAGGAAAGGGTTAACCCCATTAGGCTATAACATCCGCCTACTACCATCCCCCATTGTCTAAGTATCCAAGCTCAAAAGGGAGGGGGATTGGTGAATGCTGCCATGGAAGGTGACTTGGAAATAGAAATTACGGTAAGTAGAAAGAATTTCTCTATTTCCCAAGCCACCCATGGCAGCACTTCAGTATGAGAATTACCATAGCTTAACACAAGAAGGGAGGGACAAATGCTTAAATGTTTTTATTATGAATGTATCACAGCCTGTAAAACTTTTCTCCCACATCTAGCATCTTGGGACAACAAAATATTCAGTTTGTAATGCTTCACAAACGTATGTAAGGAAGTCCATCTTGCTGCCTTACAAATTGCCCTGGCGGAGCCCTGGCTTCTGCCGCCCAGGAAGTAGCCAAAGCTCTGGTAGAGTGTGCCTTTAAGTCTCCAGGAACCTCTCTGCCTGCCTTGTGGTACGAAAAGACTTTGAAGGAGCCATTCCTCTCCTCGGACCTCTTGGAATGACAGTCTGTCGGTTTTTCTCCAAGAACTTGTCCTAGTTAGGTAATGAGATACTGCCCGAACTAGATCCAGAGTATGCCATTCACGTTCCTGTCTGTTTCCTGGATTCGGACAGAATGAAGGTAAAGTTACTGTATCAGGTTCTTTTGCGGACAAGGCTTGAATCTCTCCTATTCTGCAAGCTGAAGTGATCGCTACCAGTAACAGCACTTTCATCGTAGCATGCCAATCTGAGGCGCTCTCAAGAGGTTCGAATGGAGCCGCCATCAATACTTTCACCACTAAAGGCAAATCCCATGGAGGAACTCTTATCTTCTGAGAAGGTCTCACCCGCTTTACTGCATTAAAGAAGCGTATCACCAACTTCTCTTCGGCCCACGCCCTGCCAGTCAGAACTGACAGAGCCGAGACTTGACCCCTCAAAGTACTCATACTCCGATTTCTCTGAAAACCTGAAAAGAGGAAGTCCACCAACGATACTGGTGAAGGGTTCTTAGGATCAAACCCCGAACTTTCTGCAAATTTCACAAAACAATCCCATACTCAATAGTATTGGTTAGACGTGGACTTTTTCCTACATTTCAACAATAGATCCGTTAGTTCACTTTTGCATCCCACCTCCGTGAGCCTCTGCCTCTCAACTTCCATGCTGGCAGAGACAGGCTGCCTACATCCTGGAAGGATATTGGACCCTGAATTAACAGGTCTTCTCAGACTGGTAATGTCATTGGTGGCTGCACTGCCATTTGCATCAGTAGGGGGAACCACGGGCGTCTTGGCCAAAATGGGATTACTGCAATTACCACGGCCTCCTCTAGATCTATTTTCTTCAACACCCTCCAAATCATTGGAAAGGGAGGAAAGACATACCCGAATATGTTCAGAGACGGGTATCTTGAAAAGAAAATTCTGCATTTGTGATTCTTGTCTGAGAAAAATGAGAACTTACACTCGCACTCCCTGGCCGTCCGAAATATCACGAACTCCAGGTGCTAGATGTTAGAGGAATTGGACAACCTCAAACTCAGCGTAGACACAGGACACACCAGCACAACATGGATACTTCTAGCAGGATTCAACCTTGCTCGTTTATTTGCGGATGCAACGTTTCGGGGCATGCCCCGAAACGTTGCATCCGCAAATAAACGAGCAAGGTTGAATCCTGCTAGAAGTATCCATGTTGTGCTGGTGTGTCCTGTGTCTGATTCTTGTCTGAGGCCATCAGATCGACTTCCGGTCTGCCCCACTCTTGTATTATATCCTGAAATACAGAGGGATTTAGACCCCCATTCTCCTGGGTCTATGACGTTCCGGCTCAGAAAATCGGCCTGCACATTCGCTTTTCCTGGCACATACAGAGCCGTGAGTCCCTCTAAGTTCATCTCTGCCCAAGACATCATTATTGCCAACTCTGAGTAATCGCCCACTCCTGGTTCCTCCTTGTTTTCGGACACATGCCACCGCAGTGGCGTTGTCCGACCGAACTTTTACCCACTTGTGGGCAATATTTTCTGCGAAGGCTAGCAAAGCCATTCTTATGGCCCTCCTTATTAATATTGGAGGGAACCCAAGCCAAGTCCCACTGCCCTTGAGCGGACATGCCATCTAACATTGCGCCCCAGCCTGTTTGAGAGGCATCCGTGGTTATAACCATGAAGTCGTGTTGTGCTAACGGCATCCCTTTTGACAAATTCTGCGGCCTTAACCACCACTCCAGACTTGCTTTTACATGATCTGGAACAAGAAGGGACTTCCCCATCTTGAGAGGATTGCTCGCACCTGACTTTAGAAAGAAAACTTGTAGAGGTCTCATGTGCCACCTTGCCAATGCACCATCTGTATTGTTGAGGAGAGAAGACCGAGGAGGGACATACATTCTCGGACAGATACTTTTGACTTTTGTTTGAAGGATTCCATTCTGTCTATAATCTGCAAACTCTGCGCCGAGAAACAGCAAAACCTGTGTTGGTACTATGTGGCTCTTCTGCCAATTTATTATCCAGCCGAAATCTTGTAGAACTTCGACTGTCTTGTCTCTGCTTTCCTTTGCTTCTTTTTCTGAATTGGCGACCAACAGAATATCGTCTAAATAATGGAAAGCCGATACTCCTTCCACTCTTAATAGGGCTATCACTGTTACCAGGACCTTTGTGAAAGTCCTCGGAGACGTAGAGAGGCCGAACGGTAGGCACGTGAACTGCTGTCCCTGGAATGCAAACCGCAAGAATTTCCTGTGGGACCTGTATATCGGCACATGAAAGTATGTGTCCTTGAGGTCTAACTTGACCATCCAAGCTTGTGGAGGCACTGCAGCAATTATGGAGGAGAGAGATTCCATCTTGAACTTCCTGCAATTTATGAACCGATTCAATGGACGTAAATCCAACACTGGTCTGAAATCTCCCGATGATTTCCTGACTAGGAAGAGTCTTGAGTAAAAGCCTTTCTGCTGCTGCAGACAGGGTACTGGCTCCACTGCTCCTATCTATAGAAGCTGATCCACATATTCCTGAAAGATTTGACTTGCTCCCTGAACATTCGGGATTGCCGAAAGACGAAACAGATTGTGCTTTGGCATCTTTGAAAACTCCAATCGGTATCCTTCCTTTATAACTTCCAAAACCCAATGATCTCGAATTCTTTCGACCCAAACCTCGCTGAAGAGTGCCAGTCGTGCTTCTACCTCATAGGCTTGAGTCGGCCTCATCTTATTGTATTCTGTTCGAGGAAGTTCCGAAGGAGGTATTCTTTCTTGCCGCTTGCCGTGGCTCTCCTTTAGCACTCCTCCAAGATGTCTGTCTATGCTTTGACTTGCCAGGTCTATATTGCCTAGCACCTCGAAAGGACCTATTCCCAGGAGATTCCGACCTTTGTCCTTGTCGTCTAAACCTTTTCCCCTGCGGCAGGAACACACTCTTGCCACCTGATGCCTTCTTTATTATAGAATCTAAGTTTTCTCCAAACAGTCTTCCACCTTCAAATGGGAGTTGACACAAATTTGTTTTTGAGGCAGAATCTGCAAACCAGGGCTTTAGCCACAGGGCCCTCCTAGACGCTACAGAGAGAGCCATGGACCTTGCTGCCAAATGAACTAGATCCAGTGAAGCTTCAGCAACAAAATCCGTTGCCACCTTCAAATCAGACAACATTTCACGTAAAGTTCTTTTCACATTCGTAGCTACTGCTTCCTCCAAGTTACTGATCCATATTTTCATGGCCCTTGAAGTTGAGGTCAGCGCCACTGCCAACCTACAAGAAGCCCCAGCTGAGACAAAAGATTTCTTCAACTCAAACTCCATTCGTTTCTCCATTGGATCTTTAAAAGCGACTGCATCGTCCACTGGCAAAGTAGTCTTCTGAGCCAACGTAACTACTGCAGCATCCACTTTTGGTGGATTATCCCACAACTTTGCATGAATTTCGTCCACTGGATATTTCTTAGAAAACTTCCTTGGATTACCACTCTCTTTTCCGTCTTCTTCCATTCTGAATTAATTAATTCTTTAATAGAATCGTGGACTGGAAATGTTGCCGCCCTCTTTTTCACTGACGGAAATAACTTATCAGCCAAAGAACTTTTTGGCAATTCTTCTGTCAAACACAAAGTTTTTCTTACTGCTTTAATTAGCCCATCAACTATCGCCGTATCAAAACCCGATTCCTCCTCAGAGAGAACCTCCCCTTCCTCAGATAGATCTGATTGGATATATGCAGGATCATAGAGTTCCTCTTCCGATACTTCTGAAAGAGAATCATATATAACTTCCCTTGCTCTTTTTTGCTTTCTAGTTACTCCAGATGTCGACGCTTCTTGGACCCCCTACACTACTGCTTGTTTAATTATAGAGACTAATGCATCCAGCTGGGGAAGTGAAGTAGTCTGAGGATCCCCTGAAGAAGGTTGAGCATCAGTGGAGGACTGCTTTCTTGAATGAAGACTTTCAGCTTTAGACATTTCAGCAGACACAGAGAGGCTAGAATAAAATATAATCCTATTAGCCTCCTTACTCTCTTAATCAGGCAGAATAAACAATTTGCCTTATGCTTACCTAGAGACTTTAGGCTGAACCCCTTTCCCAGAGCCAGGCTGTTCCATACTGCAGGTTCCTGCTGGACAAGCAAAAATCCAAATAAATCCTCTGCTGCCAAATACAATCGCACCTCTAAGAGCACCAGCTTACTTTCATCAACTGCACCACAATCCGTTCGTTACTGTGACGTCAACTCAGAGCGCCATCAGATTTCCAGCGTTCCCTGCTTAAGAGCGCCGCACCCGGAAATGACATCAGCCGTGAAACGCAAGCGCCTCCGCAGTGGAACGCAATAGCGCAAACTAACCCTGGCTCTGGGAGGGAGACTTCCGGCACGCACTTCCGGTTACCAACACCAGCGTGTAAAGGCCTCTGCTACTCCGTGCGGCCAGGAAATCCAAGCGGTACTGTCTAGAAGCCGCTATAACTCACCCCTCTCACGGCCAGCTATGTTGTCGGCCTCTGTTAGGTGAACTCCGTGACCCAGCCTTTTCGGTCCTTCTCCACAGTGATCCCCTCAGGGGAGCAATTTGGGAGGCATCAGGGGAGAAGAGAGAACACCCCTGGAATCGGTAAGCACATCCATGGCCTGGACAGGAAAAAAAGACAACGGGGGATGGTAGTAGGCGGATGTTATAGCCTAATGGGGTCAACCCTTTCCTGTCCAGTGGCCTGTAAGGCGGGAATACTCATATTGGTGAAGTGCTGCCATGGGTGGCTTGGGAAAGATCTTGCATAAAACAGCTCATATGTAAAACCTTGCTTTGTGTAAATAAACCATTTTCATAATAATACATTGTTTTAATAGTATGTGCCATTGGGTAATCATAAATTGCCATTTATCACCCATATATCTCCCTAAAAACTACTTCAAGTGCCTAAACCAAATCATGGTCCCCTTTCTTTGGAACAATAAAACACCAGAATTGCTTGGACCAAGTTGTGTGCCCCATGTGAAGAGGGTGGACTGGCCCTCCCTAACTTCCATCTGTACTACCTAGCTTCGCAAATATATTACCTTCACTGGTGCTTTAACCCTGACCCGTATAACGCAAACTCACAGTTACAAGCTCTCCTTCTATCCTCATGGGAGGGTCTTCGCAATTTTCCATACCGCTCCCTCAAGGACTACAGCCCTCAACTACGTTAACTACACCTCACAAATCCTCGCTGGTAGCCCTCAGGACCAGGGGCTATAAACTACCGTTACTTTCTCCCCACCTACCTTAGTGGGGAAACACATACCTACCTCATTTCAGACACCTGCAGGACTTCATCTTCTGACCAAACCAGGGCATTAAATGCCTAAATGACCTTCTTGATCCCCAGGCCTTTTCCACATATCCTGCTCTCCAAAGCAAGACCCACCCAACACAAATTCTACTTTTTCAGTACCTCCAGCTGCGACACGCTTTCTACTCCCAATTCAACACCCTTGCCCCCCCAACAGTCCTCTCTTGTCATAGAAGAGATTCTCCATGACTCTAGCCCCTCCAAACTGGTGTCCCGGCTCTACCAACGACTTCTCCTATCTGGCCCCAAACCCTTTCAGACAACTCAGGAATGGTGGACCAACAAAATTACAGGCCTTGCACAGGATGATAGGGAGGAGGCAATAGATAAGGTGTACACCAGTCTCATTTCTTTAAAAGATAAATTAATACAATACAAAATTATACACCATGTATATGTAACCCCCATACGCCTTAAACAAATGGGCCGAATCCCTCTTGACTCTTGCCCTAGGTGTCAGCAACCAGGCGCAGACTTCTTTCACTTAATTTGAATTTCTGGACACGAGTTGTAAATCATTTAGCAGATAACCTTGACTTTCCAAGGGTTATTACTCCATCCATTTGTCTGTTGGGGGTCTTGGAGGAACTAGTCCCAGCCAAATATGCCGAATTGCCTACCGCATCCTTCTCTTTTATGCAAAGAAAACTGTAGCACTACACTGTTTGTGCAACATCCCACCATCTCTTAGAGCTTGGGTGCAGCTGGTTAACAGTGTACTACCCTTCTATAAAAACTTACCTACGAGGCTAGGGGCGTCCAGATGAAATTTGATAAAATATGGGGCCCATGGAGTGACATTGACCCAAACCCCCAGAACGAGCCGCGGTTAGATAACCCTTCTATGTAGAGACAATGGAGGTTTGGTTCACCCCGAGATGCTTGAATGATCACTTTTAGGCACTATGCTATAGCACACAACTGTGTCTTTAGGTGTCCATCACTATCCTATAGCAATGTTTATCTTATTATACTATGAGTTAACTTGTGTTTTGTACCCATTTCATGTACCTTGTATGAAAAGGTCTGCTTAACTGTTTGTTATGTATGTATAATTTCTGTGCGTTTAAAAAAGGAAATAAAACCTAACTTTCAAAAAAAAAAAAGTTACTCAATAAAAATCAATAAATTAAACTACCAACTTAATTTTTTTTACCAATTTACTTCTTTACCCTTGATAAGACAGTGCCTTTTATGGGATATAAAGCAAGTTCCATAAATTCATGTTAATGGCAAAGCAATTCTATTTTTACATTTTTCTAGTAGCCTTAAGGCATTATGTTCCATATTACTGAGACAAGCCTTATTGATGAAAAAAAAAAAAAAATAGGTTGCAAGCATTTTGGATAATAGATCACATGGTTCTGGTTCTATACTTTTCTAGTTCAGTGCCTTGATCTGCCTCGCCAACCTTACTTATCTTTCTCACTGTTAAATCAGACATAGGCATTTCCACAACAGAAGGCCTATTGTGCACATTGGCTGTCATATTAATGTTCCTAAGAACCTTCCCAGCCTTCTGCAAGTCACCATGCATTTTATTAAAAGGTATTAGCAAACAAGACACTTAGGCTGTAAAGCTCTATGGGGCAGGGACCTCCTTCCCACTTACCACATAGCACTTAAGCTCTTTGTCCTGATATGTATTCTGTGTATATTTTTTAGGGATGCACCGAATCCAGGATTCGGTTCGGGATTCGGCCTTTTTAAGCAGGATTCGGATTCGGCTGGATCCTTCTGCCTGACCGAACCATATCCAAATCCTAAATTTCCACCCCTAATTGGCATATGCAAATGAGGATTCGGTCCAGTATTTTTTTTCGCGAAGGATTCGGCCCAATATATATATATATATATATATATATATATATATATATATATATATATATATATATATATATATATATATATAAAGATGTGGCCCCTTAACAGAGCTTTACAAGTAATGTTATACATACATACATACATATAAAGTATTTGGGATCATGTGTGGTACAGTTTAGGAGGGAATCCCACCGAAGGAGGCCCACAAATGTGCCAATAAATGCTGCCAACCTGAAGCCTCCAGTCCAAGTTGGCAGCTTAATTAACCTCTGAAGGTACCTTGTGAGGGCCTGCCTTATCGATATCTGGCTGATCTCAAGACCACTGCATGGCCAAGTGACAAATGATCAGATCTGCTCAATGTGTCCCAGCACGCAGGGGTAAAGAAATGGGCAGAAATTCAGCAAATAAGCAGATCATGTATCATGTATCGCCAATTGAGTATAAACAGATAAATCAAAATTATTATCAATTATAAATTATTTATACTCCTTAGAAACATTCATTCACAGTCATTTTGTGGCAAATTTTAGGTCAAACACATGTGAACTCAAAAATTTTGAGTATTAGATCACAAATAGCAGGTAGCATTTCTCCTTCCTTTATCGAAATAATTAGAATCTAATACTTCTTACAGGACCTGTCATTATATTCCAATTGAAGAGGATTACCAAGCCAGCTGCTATGCTTCAGTTTCTGTTTATCCTAATAACAATAGATGTAAGCGGTCATATTAATGTTTTTAAACAATCAACCATTTTCATTAAAAAAAAAGAAGTAGCATTTTTTGTTATAATAAAACTCTTCTAAAAACAAATTTTTCTAAATCTTTTCCTACCTCAAGTAAAAGGTAAAAATAGGAGTTAAGTCTAATTCTCTGCTCCTATTCCTGTCAGTGGGAAGCATTAAATGGAAAGCAGCTGGTGTTTTGATAACTGCTACAAGTACTAGTACTGATGCTAACACCCCCTCGTGTGCCACAGCCCTCTGACATGGCAAGCATACCATACAAAAACAGTTCTTGTGTTCTAAATCCATGAAGCATTTTCTGCTACATTTTATCTCATGGCATAGATCGCTGGTTTTTCAAGTATGGTTAAAATTAACCTTAATTTTTACAGTTAGGAAAACAGAGCAAAGAGCAGACTGCACTGCTTCAAAACACGGCATTAGGGGCAGCAGACAATTTATGCAACATGGAAATAACTGAATGAAGTGGAGAGATCCACTATGGCAGGGCATGCTGTTTAATACTAAAATAAATAGAACAGATTTCAGCAGTGAATGTGGTATAACACAAGAATACCTGTTGCTGAAGATCTATTGTGTTGCTAAAGTGACAGACATGGGTTACATGATATTGGGATGCACCTGTCTGAAATTCATTATATACAGAGGTAAATTCAGCAAAGGGAACACAATAAACAACATTTGAATGAAGATGTGATCAGATAAAACTGTTTATTGCAAAAAAAATAAATAAAAAACAAGAATCCCAGGTCACAACTGTCATAATGAATCACTAGTCCCATTATGCCTGCTTGGCCTTGCCCCAACTTGCCTGATGTGCCCAACCTTACCCTCAAGCCAACCAAACCCTGCACATTTTATTGGTAGAGTCAACCCTTTCCCAACCATCATTCTTTGACCAAACACTTGACAGCATTGCCTCTCTCCCCTAATGGTGACCCTGCCCCTGATTAAAGGGGTTGTTCACCTTCCAAACACCTTTTTTCCGTTCGGTTGTTTTTAGATTGTTCACAAGAAACAAAGACCTTTTTAATAGCTTTCCATCTTTTATTGTTTTCCCAAAATTTAAGTTTTAAGTAAAGCTCCCCATAGATGCGACGTTTCTTCTTGCCAAACGACCGATTTTAGGGAAGCCCGACCGATCCTTCGAAATTATCGTGCGGTTAGTGGGATTCGAACGATCGTACATCTTACGATTTTTCTGCCGACATCTGTCAGGAAATTGATCGGCCAGGTCAAAAAATCTTTGTCGGCCCCAGTGCAATCTATCTATGTTTGCAGGGCCAAGCAGGCAGCTCCCCTTTGTTTTCCTGGCAAATTCGTCTTTTTAGTTGATGGTCAATTCGAACGATCGTTCTGAGAAGATCGTGGTCTCACGATCAGGATTTGATCTTTTAAAAATCTCAACATCTATGGCCAGCTTAAGGAAGGCAGATGGGGGAGATTAGTCTCGCGAAAAAGAGATTTGTCACCTGACTAATCTCCCCGAATCTGTTTGTGTGGCCACACCCTAAAGTTTAATGTTATTGTCTCTAGTGTTTCATTCCGGCAGCTCAGTGATCCAGGAGCAGCTGAACTGTTACAATTTCCTACATTTAGTTGATACATTTCTCAGCAGTATCTGTGGAATATTGGCAACTATTGTATCAAGTCTAACAGCTGTGTTTAATAAAACGCAGGGATTATGCTTATCACGGATAAAGATAACAAATGTATCAGCTAAATGTATCAATTTAAAACAGTTACAGAGTCAGCGACCCCCCCTCCCAGAGCTGATTTAAAAAGTGAAAAATTCAACTTTACACTTCAATATTAGAAAAACGGTTACAAATAGAAAGTGATTGGAAAAAGGTGATTAACCACTTAGTACAGTGAGCTACAAGCCCCATAATCCTGTACCTATAAATAGAAGTATTATGTTATGATTATTATCACTACTAATGTGTTCCTTACATGTGATAAAAGTGCCATTTGTAGCCTCAGCCCTGTTTTCACTGCACAGTTAGAGATCACACACCGTATCAGGAGAAGGCATTCTTACCTGGTGGCAGGTGATAAGCAGGGCAGTCCAGACAAAGAAACCTGAGATGGCTTGAGCAGTAGTTGTCATAAGGAACATGGGTTGTTCTAAGGTGAAAGGTTGTTCCTCCAGGGCTTTTGAGAAGTTTGGACCGGAAGTAGTTACTGTGCCATTAATGGTGGCAGATGGATCCCTGGAGTCCATGCTTGACTCCTGTTGTGATAGTTCACCCAAGTTGGACACTGCCATGGCAGCCTGTAAAGAAAAATATTACAAAGGAAAATTACAAGGAATTTTAAGTGCAGTATTCAAATATTCTTATTAGCCAGGGTACAGTGGCCTTAGGATACAGACAAAAAAGGAGATTGGTTTCCCGCAATAAATCTTCACTACCTAATCTCGACACATAACAGACACTACAGTATACACACACAATTTAGTATTGTTCCGAATCCAGGCTTCATTTTGGGATTCATCCAAATATTTAGGAATTTTGGAAGAAGTTTGAATCTAGTTTAGTAAACATATTAAAATCAAATATTGCATTTTACCTACAATTCTAAAAGAATGAAATAAATCACAGCCAAAAACAAAAATTAGCTCTATAATTCGAATTTTCCCAAACTGGAACGTTCCATAATGAATTTAAAAAAGTTTTAGGTAACTAAATCCTGGTGAGCTTCAAGAGAAAAGGTATATTCAAGTGATAGGTGTATTTTCAACATTCATGCCAACATTAGTTATAGAATCAGGGAGACTAATCTCCCTGAATCTGCCCGTGTGCCCTTACCTTAAAGCCACAAAACAACATGCACAGGCACAGATAAACACTATGGGGCAAATTTACTAAAGGGAGAAGTGATTAACACTGGCAAAAATTCAACAGTGTGACGTTGTTTCGGGCGCATACGTAAAATCACTAGTGAAAGAGACTGCCGCTGGCGCTCATTCGCACTCAACAACCAAGTGAAGCTGCGGTCTATGGCGAAGGCACGTAACTGTGCAAATCCACTAAGATGCGGATTTTGCTGAGCGCCAGACTTGCCTTTGCCAGGTCAGACCAAGCGAAGTGCAATAGAGTAGATAGGACATCCACTAAATTTAGTTCTAATTTTGCTAAGTCCCAAAAAACGCTGGCGTCTTTTCCTTTTTTCAGGGTGATAGGCTGCAAAAGAGCGTACATTTTTTGGGGTAACCAGCTTCCACCCTACATTTCCTAACATATGGCACATAAACTATACACTGGGCTCATGTGTAGGGCATTATAACAACTTCATTTTACTAAGGTTCTCTGGGCTTGTGTAGTGTAATATATTTGCTGCAACATAAATGTCCATTCATCTTTAACTTCCCGCCGTATGCAAATTAGCCAGCGCTAGCGCAACTTCGCTCTGCTTGCCGAATTTACACTAGCACAACTTCGCCAGCGTTCAGCGCCCTGGACGCAACTTTGCATGTTATTAAATTAGCGTTGTCTGAGCGTAATTTCGCCTGACGAAGTGTTGCGCTGCCTGCAAAGCCGACGCTGACACACCCTTCTGTGTAATGATTAACATTAAACTAGTATTACAGAGGGAAGATTACTAAAGCAGCATTTCTGAAATAATCAATGATCTAGAAAGGTCATTTACCCTTCAGCGACTACGGGAGGGATTCTCATAGGAGTCTTTCTACATTCTATTAATTAATCCTTATGAGATATATCTGAGGCTTTTAATGTGCTGGAGAACAGGATTGCAGGATTTGTATAATGGCAAGGACGTTCATTACAATAACAGTATTTTAATTCCAAGACTGAATATGCACGGGATTACATTCAGCAAATGGCAGATTATCATACTTTCAGGATGAGATGTGCAACACTAAGAAATGGCAATGATAATGTCAAAAACTGCCCATGGATAGGCCCTTGGAAGGAAAGTGATTTCGGTGTGGTTTCCAAATAAATTTTCATATTTATTGAGACAGGATTGCATGGATGCCTCTAAAGCAAACTCTAAAGCAACCGGTTGAGCTCCTACATTTCATTTTTTTGAGGTGCATTAAAGGAACAGTTCAGTGTAAAAATAAAAAAACTGGGTAAATAGATGGGCTGTGCAAAATAAAAAAATGTTTTCAATATAGTTAGCCAAAAATGGCCCATGTGCTCCCCCCCAAAGTCACTGATTGGTTACTGTTTGGAAACCAAAAGAGCTGAAAACCAAGAAGTAGTGTTCTGACTATTATGTTAGACATCCAGTCACTCCAGCCTTTATACATTACACTTTTGGCTAACTAAAGGTGGCCATAGAAGCAAAGATCCGATCGTAGGAATCCTCGATTCGTAAGATCTTCGGATCGTGTGTGGAGTTTCCTGACATCTGTCGTGCCATGCCAAATTTCTGTCGGCTGCCGATAATATCTCTGCGTGTATTGCCGATCTGACGATTTTCAGTGGGAGACTGTCACTAGATTTGGTCGGACATAACTTTCGTACGATTGCTGTCAGGGGCAGAACATCGGCTGATCTGTTATTTTACTACTTTTTTTGATCTGAAAGGTTAGTGGCAGGTCGGGAGATGGGGAAGTCCGAACGTTTGAGGATTTGAACTATGGGATCTTTGCATCTATGGCAAGCTTAACTATATTGGAATTTTTTTTATTTTGTACAGCCTATTTATCCAGTTTTTAGGTTTATAATTTAAACATTTTAATTTTGTCCAAAAAATATGTTAAATAAAGATGCCTACTTCAATATACCTATATATGATTTCTGTTTTAGTCATACACTAGAAACACTATTAGTGCTTTTTAATTCAGTATTGGGAGATACTGTGTGTTATTATTGGTTATTATTATATGTGGTTATAATGTTATTGCCTGCTATGCTAGTCGAGGGATCACCCTGCACTAATCTGCCACTGGGAATCATTTATAATTATTTTGTGTACCTTTTTCCTCATTGTGTTCCTTATTTCCAATGCATTTTGTGATTGACGTCAATTAAATTATTGTTTGGCCCATGGTCATTGGTACTGCAAGTTATAAGCATGGTGGACCATGTTGCACTTCTTTATAACAGTGGTATTGTTCCTATTGTGATGTATATGTAATACAGTAAAATAAAACTGTAAAAGGGTCATTTTATTGTACAGGTATGGGATCCATTATCTGGAAACCAGTTATGCAGAAAGTTCGGAATTACAGAAAGGCCGTCTCCCATACACTCTATTTTATTCAAATAATTTAAGTTTTTAAAAATAATTTCCTTTTTCTCTGTAATAATAAAACAGCACCTTGGACTTGATTCAAACCAAGATATAATTAATCCTTATCGGAAGCAGAACCAGCCTATTTGTGTTGTTGTTGCTGTTTTTTTTTTTTCCCCCCCCCAATTTCTGCTCTAAGCGCTTGCGTCTAAACTAAGATTCCGAAATCACTTTTATATTACAATTGTCTAATGACATAAAAAAGGAAAAGGACTGCAAGTTACTTGAAAAAAACATGTCTTGGTCTATTATATTTAATAAAATGCAAGCTTTAAGGCGAAGATATTATTAGACCGCATATTAACATGACGGCAGTTAGACCATGTCTCTTTTTAGATTTTATTTATGGAGTAGAAAAAGAAGATAGTGACAGGCGAGTGGCCACACAAACAAGGGAGACATGCTGCAGATGGCGGCTAAAGAAGTAAACAAAGAAAACAGACAGATTAGACTGGGGGAAGATCTGTGTAAGGTTTGCCAATGCAGCAGTAATGCACTGTTAATCCAGTAAATATCTAGGTTGCTTTAAAATGCAAATTATTTATAAAGAACACAGTTTTGAGGCATCTTTTATTTTTTCTTAGGTTGTTTTGTGCTAGAAGATTTGTTAAGCTATATTTGCCAGTGCAAAGGAAGAAAAGAATAAAGTATATTTTGCAGAATGCATTAAAGGAAGGTTTGGACACAAACACATGCATAAGCATTTCAATTACTCTGGTGCTCTCTGCTAAGCGCCACAAAAATGAGGCCACACTTTCTCGCAGCATCCCCCTATAAACAGGCAGCTGTGACAGATTTTAGACGTTTCAATGGAACACAGCATGCGGAATTAAAGAAAAAGCCACTGGTCTTTGTCAGACTGATCTGGGATTGTCGAGTGAAACAATTGTGGGTCAAAACAAGAAAATACAAACAATTACTCGAGCAGAAACACACATTCTCTTTTGGTATCTGCGGTCTGCATTATGTATTACTCCATTCACTTGTTTATTTACAAATAAACACCAATTTACACTTTAATAGACTGAAGCAGGTTCCCACCCTACAAACATCTTCATATGAGAAGGAGATTTGGTATTTATAACCATTGCTAAGTTGTTAGATGTCTTGTTAGCAAAACTATAGCGAAACAAAAGTTACTGTAATGAGAAAAGCCCATATAAATACCGACAGGCAAGCAGACCCCCTAAACTAGGACTATTCCCACATTAAGACAAAGTTGGCATCATCCACTTTTAAATTTAAATTTGTGTGATGTAGTTGTATAATCACATTTACTTTACAGTGCTACGCAATATGTTGGCGCTTGAATACATAATAATAATAATAATAATAATAATAATAATAAATGTGAACTGATGAATTATGGGCAATACGGTCTACTCAAGTCTTCCTGTTTAAAGATGAACGATGGCATAAATAGCACATCGTTCCAAACAGCGCACCTTATTCAAAGCAAAAACTGCATACCTTATTCAAAGCAAAAAAATTACCAAACAGCACACCTTATTCAAACCAAAAAAATTAATCAAACAGTATTTAAGTATTGCATAAAACAAACACTGTATTCAGTTCCGCAGGGTCAGCAACAAGTAATTGTTCTTGGAAACCAAGACAGGTACGGTGTAATATCAGCCAATTACAAAGGCCGCCCACACTCACAAATCCATTTCCTGAGCGAATCTCACAAAACAGAATAATGGTTCAGAAAAGGCAGGGGAGGAATATCACATTCCCAGTGTAGAAGAGACGAGGGGAACATTTATAATGTAAACAAGAGTCACAGATCACCACTATCCTTCACTACAGCACATAGGCAATCCAGACTAAAAGCCAGTTAGGTTGATAATTTGAGAGAATAAGATATTACTTGTTTTCTGTCCTTAAAATTAGTGGAACTATGTCTGAATGGCTGATAAAGCAGAATATTTGTAGCTTTCTAATTTTATTATAAGTTAACATGACCTCTGCAATGGCAATTGCTTCTATGTATAACTGGCTTTACATGGAAAAGAAGAGACAGGATTGAGAATAAGAGAAGGGGCTAAATCACAGCCTGTACCTGATACAAGACACAACAAGTTATAGTAGGGCCATGTAGACATAAATCCCAATCAATGTCTGTTTAAAGTGTGGCTGCCCCTCTAGAATGAAGGCAATTTTGTGAGGCAATTTCGAGCGACTTTGAAAAACGTCTTGCCGTGTGTGAATAGGCGCAGGCGACTTTAGCGCTAGCGGGTGCCAGCAAGCCATTCAGGGAGATTAGTCGCCTCAAAGACGTGGCGATTAGTCGCCTCAAAGACGTGGCGATTAGTCGCCAGGCGACCAATCTCCCTGAATCTTCCCGTGTGGCCCTAGCCTAAAAGAACAAGCCAAGTCCCACCACGACAGTTTCCGTACATTAAGTAGGAGAAATAACAGCCTGCCAGAAAGTAGTTCCATCCTAAAGTGCAGGCACAATTTACATGACTGGGGCAGCTGGGAAACTGACAATACGTCTAGCCCCATGTCTGAGATCAATGATCAAGGGAAAAATCGTAATTGTAGCATGTATGGCCACCTTAACATAGCTATTAGATTTGTAGCGCAAGTTTACAAAAATATGTGGAGAATTTATTTCAGTAGCAATAAAATGCACTGATTGACCCCAGTCTAACTTTATGCATTGCCTAGGGCAGCGTGGGCTTCTGTATACAAGTGTATACAGGTTATAAGCCGAGTTTTTCAGCATCCAAAATGTGCTGAAAAAGTCTACCTCGGCTTATACTCGGGTCAGCGGTACCCGACCCGAGTAGCTGAGATTGCAGTCACTTTTAATCATTCCTATACCAACAGTTCACTTGGGGAGAGACTGCAATATCCCACAATGCCCTCTGTTGGTTATATGAAAGAATAACAGTGCACCCTCTGTTGGTTATATGAAAGAATAACAGTGACTGCAATATCACACAGCGCCCTCTGTTGGTTATATGAAAGAATAACAGTGCGCCCTCTGTTGGTTATATGAAAGAATAACAGTGACTGCAATATCACACAGCGCCATCTGTTAGTTATATGGAAGAATAACAGTGACTGCAATATCACACAGTGCCCTCTGTTGGTTATATGAAAGATTAACAGTGACTGCAATATCACACAGCGCCCTCTGTTGGTCATATGAAAGAAAAACAGTGACTGCAATATCACACAGCGCCATATGTTAGTTATATGGAAGAATAACAGTGACTGCAATATCACACAGCGCCCTCTGTTGGTTATATGAAAGATTAACAGTGACTGCAATATCACACAGCGCCCTCTGTTGGTTATATGAAAGAATAACAGTGACTGCAATATCACACAGTGCCCTCTGTTGGTTATATGAAAGAATAACAGTGACTGCAATATCACACAGCGCCCTCTGTTGGTTATACGAAAGATTAACAGTGATGGCAATATCAAACAGCACCCTTTGCACATGGTAGTGGGACAGTGGGACAATGCACACAGTAATCCGTTTGGCAATTCTCTGTCACCATCAGCTTTGCAAAGAAGTCCGATTGATCGCTGGGGGGGTCGCTTTGGCAGAATGTACGCTGCTGGGAGACAGGGCTGTAGTTGTGTCTAGGCTTATACTAGAGTCAATAAGTTTTCCCAGTTTTAGTAGGTAAAATTAGGTACCTTGGCTTATACTCGGGTCGGCTTATACTCGAGTATATACGGTATATCAAACTGATACATCAGAATTGAAACAACTGCCAATCCCTAGAACCCATATCTTAAACTGGCCACAGATGCAAACATGAAGTCGCGTGAAAATTTGTTTTGTATGAATTTTTTTTTTTCCGTACGATCGTTCCGTAATTTTTCATACCACAGTGATCAGTCGATCGGACAGGTTAAATTTCTGTCGGCTAACTATAATATCTCTGCATGTATTGACTGATGATAAGAATGGGTGACTGTCACTATTTGTACAATTGTTGTCAAGGCCAGAACATTGTCTGATTTGTTTTTTTACTACAAGTATGGGACCTGGTATCCAGAATGCTCGGGACCTGAGGTTTGCTGGATAACTGATCTTTCAGTAATTTGGATCATCATACTTTAAGTCTAATAGAAAATCATGTAGATGTTAAATAAACCAAAAAGACAGGTTTTCTTTCCAATAACGCTTAATTATATCTTAGTTTATATCAAATACAAGCTACTGTTTTATTATTACAGAGAAAAGGGAAATCATTTTTAAAAATTTGGATTATTTCATTATAATGGAGTTTATGTGAGATGGTCATTCTGTAATTCAGAGCTTTCTGGATAATGGGTTTCCAGATAACGGATCCCATACCTGTACTTTAATTAATCTGAAGTTGAGGGTCGAAAGATTGCGACGTGCGATCGTTCGTCGGATATGAGGCAAAAATCTGGCCAGCTGTAGGCATGGGAGAGCACTCCTATTTTACAGGAGTAAAACAGTTTTTTTAATAACAATATATTTATTGACTGTTAAAATATTTTTTAGTACAATGTATATATCTGGTTCATAGAACAGCTTTACAAACATCAATTAAACTAAACACGGACACAGAAATATATGTCTGACAAAACAGCACCTCTCTTTGAATCACGTGCTAGCAATGCACAAGTTTGAGAAAAAAAAACCCCACAGCAAAACATACACCCCCCCAACTTTGACTTTTACCTGGGACCTGACCACACTGATGACACTTCATAGGGGCAAGTGCCTAATCACTATGGGAGGGGTTGGCAGGGTGAGGGGTGTCTGGGTTAAGTCAACAGGTCCACCAGTACTGGCATCTTGACCCACCCAAACCAACTGTCTGCTTTTACATAGTATCATAGTAAGTTAGGTTGAAAAAAGACACACGTCCATCAAGTTCAACCTTTTAACTTTTTTGCCTAACTGCCAGTTTTGTGACCCTTTTGAGTCTCCTTGCGTCTGAAACCATGTCTCTCTACCACATACATCAAAGACACTACAGTCACTTTGCAAATATCTGCAGTGCAAGTTATGACAGCCAAAATGCAGCCCACCAAATATAAACCTGTAAAAGCACTTTTGGACAGAATGTATATAAGAACACCAAGACTTGATTCATTCTGACCCCACATGATGCACGAAAGCGGAATGGTATGTAGCCCAACATGGACTCCCAGCAGGCCCGGACTGGCAATCTCTCAGTTTTGGCAAATTCCTGAGGGGCTGCTGTATACTTTCTATAAGTGGGCCGCTCCTGGTCTAATCACTGTATTAGAAAGTTCCTGACTCCCAGTGTGGTGTATAATTATGGTGGAGGTACGTTTTACTGATAAAAACATGTTTGACACCTTTCGAAGAGAGTCGCATAGAGACATTTTTTTGTTAAAGCTACCTATACTATACAGACAATACACAAAGAGATGCCTACTAGAGGAACTATATTCCAGGCTGGTCAGTCAAGTGCCTAATGACGCCTTCACATTCCAGTAACTCTCTTTCTAATATCACACAGAATTCCTGAGGTGCCTGCCATTCTACATCTCGGAGAATCTGAAACATCAAACACTCTTCTCTCACTCACCATATATAAGTGGGAGACACCATTAGGTAACCAAAACAAAGAGGCCAATTGATTCATTCACATAGTTAGAAATGCATGGTAGAAGTTCACAAGTTAATCATCCACCTTTTTATACCAGAAAAGAGACTGCTTGGTTACATTTCAGAGATCCAAGACACACAACAGTTGAGGTTCAGGAAGTTGTAATTCATAATACATCTATAATTCCCTCCACTGGAAACAAAGGGAATGAATGTACTTGAATGGGTGGCTTGAGTCTACTCAAGTTTAGGGGAGAGACAGCACTAGGTAAAAAGATGATCCTTCAGGAAGCCTCTTTTTTTTTACTACAGAAGCTGCTGGATGGACAAAATGCATGAGATGACACCCTGATTTCAATAACTGAAAAGCCTACCTTTCTGGGTTCCTCTGTTGAAGGGCAAGTATGCCACATTAATACCCTCTAAAGTTGCACTGGGTGCCAGAACCTTTTTAAAAGCTTGTTTTGCTGATTTGATATTACAATAATCTTTATAACTATATGCATCATAACCATTTGTATTTTTCTATGCTGCTGTTCATAGTCTAACATTAACTGAATTGCTTATTCTGTATTGGTAGTATTATTACTGTGCCCCACAGAAGAACATGCCCATATAATTGTACAGTTTAATCACACATTGACCAAACTGCACAAGATTTTACCCATATCTATGCAATATAAACAGAAGAACATGTCTGGGGCTAACCATGCCTGGTAATGAATGACCTTCGGATAAAGTGAATCCATGCCTTTATCCATACTTTTTACAAGAATCAATTTGACAAGTTGCAGACCTTCTCTTGTAAATGAGAAGTTCTAATGGTACTGCCATGGGCAAATTCTCACGACTAGTACATAGAGTACTGGTACTAAAAGACAAGTATTTACTAAGTCGCTTTAAAGGACAGTTGCATGTTTCAGGGTTAGCTCAGACATGGCTAAGACAATGTAAGCGGTCATAGCACTACAAAGACTTAAGGAGGCCATACATGCACAGAAAATATTGTACAAAACTAATTTTCATACGATATTCGGTGCGTGTATTGTGGCTGATGAGCCGACCGATAATGGCAGAAGACTTGGATATTGGTCGGCTCTTCGATCGGCCCAGGCGGAAAAGTTTGATCGGGCTCCTCTGAAAGCACCTGAACATTGGCCATTGTTAGTGCTGAATCGGCAGATACAGGTAGAATTCTACTGTTTCTATCTGTATTTCTGATGTATAACTATATACCGTTTCAATTAGACAAACTCTGCTGTAGTCTACAAGTTACCAGAGTGAGAGCCAACCTTCCTTGGCACCACAGCTCTTTCAACATGTCTGTACATAATTAAGTATCAGTGTTAAAAAGTGTAACATGCACATGCTTGGGTGTGCAAACACTTCTGTAACAAACATAGCTGCGTTTTTGTACTGAACAAGGGAAATTTCAGAACTGGGGATGAAGGTTTTGCTTTCAAGATAGAAAGTTGAGGAATATTTATTGAATGGTGGAATACACATTTTATTGTAAGGATTGTATAAAAAGAAAATTCCAGTCTAATGGTTCCCTGCATAAAAATAAAAAAAGTCACATTTAGCCTTCCATCGCAGTTGTGACTGTTATTAATGTCAGTCAGTTCTGACCGCGTCAATCGATCCAGTATTCACAGTTACAGACTCCTATTAAAGTTGGATGAGTACAAAATATGTGATCCAACACATCCTGAAGGAGCAACGCGACACTGTGCCAATCCAGGACGGCAAATCCAATTTACAGTACTGAAACTCAGTCACACTGCAACTGGTAAAGCAATGCAGGTCTGAACAAGTCCCAAGGCTTCCACAATGGGAGGCTTTCCAGTAGCGATTAAGAATTAAACCAGATGAAGCAAAATCTTCGCCAGTGGAGCAAGAATGATGCCAACAGTGGTGCCCATTTATAAACAGTACCAGCAGGTTCTTCTTACCAACTCTTGTGTATCTTGCAGAAGCAGTCAACCTCTGCAAGATGAAACTAGTGACAGCCTTGGGGCTCGTCTCTTGGTGACCTGGTAAAATGGCAAGACTTTCTGCACTCACACATAAATGGGACATCAAAACTAGACAAAATCCATGATGCACTGTGAGAACTCTGACAGTGATATGGGGAGGATGTAGGTTGCCACCTTTTCTGGAAAAAAACACCAGCCTTACTATATTCTTGCCATTTTTTCTTATTAATAATATTGGCATCAAGCATCATTTTTACTGGCCAGGCCGTGTGGCAACCGTAGGAGGAATCAGGAAGGTTTAAAAAGGTGACATTGGTATCAAAGTTAAAAAATGAATAATATCTAAATGTACTTCTATTAATTAAGGAATAATACAGACTAGAATGAGAATTCAGCAACCATAAGACTTAAGTTTTTATTATACAGGTCTAAAGGTGACCATACATGGGCCAATAAAAGTCTGCGAAAATTGGGCAGGCTTAAAATTCTCATCGGATCGAGGACCAGTTGGTTGATGTGGTCCTCGATCGCGCCGCCTGCATTCCTGGCCTTCTAATCCGATCTTTGGGCCCCAGGGCTCACGATCAGATCAGCCCAATATCTTGCACTCAAGGTGGGCAAATCTCCGCTTGTTTGGTAACCTCGCCTAACGAGCAGATCCAACTGTGAATGGCCACTTAAGAATTCATTTAGGGAGATTGTTTGTTGAAAAAGGCTATTGAGGGAGAGGATTATTTATTTGTGAGACAACAGTTGGGGGTGACAAATATAATATCTAGATAGAATATTGTTGGGGCAAAGCACTATTCAGGTAGAACATCTCTTTATTCAACAGGAATAATTGAGAATTTGCATCATATATAATATGTATGTTACGGTTATAAATTATAAACATAATTATATAATAATATATAATTATATAAAATTATATATAAATGTACTGTATTGACAGGATATGAGTAACTATATTGTTTCCAAAGTCAATTAGTTGCTGAAAAAGGAAGAGCTGCCGATTATTACTTTACAACTACGGTATTTAAAGCTATTAACAAGACATTTCAACAACTTGCTGTGAATTGTTTATCAATCACTAGCTTCATAGGGATAAAGGTATACAATAAACATCCGTTTTTTTGTTTTTTTTTTTTTTTTTTTTTTCTTCCTCAGTTCAAAGCAACACACAGCTGGCCTCTCAAATATGTTTTGTTTGAATATCTTTTCACCTATAAAAACAACAAAGCTGGTTTAAAGCATCCTGCCTAGTTCAATTGTGATACCATTAACCTCCCAGAAAGCAGGGATGTGAGACAAATTACAGCCAAACTCAGAGTGAATTGTTGTAACTAAACAAAGACTTTGTTTCCAGCCTGGTCACAGTCGATTGCCTTGTGCTTACACAAACGTGTGTAACTTATCCAGACTTGCTCCATATTACCTCCGAGGCAGCCAGGTAATAAAAAAACCACTGAAAGGCCTTTTCAAGAATCTGCTGACAGGTGTGATCAAGTAATAGCAAATAAACAGCCAACTTGTCACTAGCAGTCCTGGAAGTGGTACAAAGAATAAACGAAATAACTGCAAAATGTAAACACTGTCTTATCCAAAGATCTCAGAGAGACGATTTGGTACAATGTAAAGTTCTCGAAAAAAAGAGAGAAAATAATGTATTTTTTTACTGAACGTACTATACCAACCCAGCAGTTTAGAAGTTCTATACCTTTAAACTTGCCAAAGAATCAAGCTGCTGTTTGCCATACAATGGCCAATAAAAGCTACTGAGAGACAAGGTCACCAGCCTTTTGGCCCAGATATGGGGTCTATCTAAAGCTGGCCATCGACGCAAAGAGCTGATCGTACGAATCTCAGTTTCGTATGATTTTCGACCGTGTGTGAAGTGTCCCGAAAATTTCCGTGCCATGGCGATTGTAGAAAATTTCTGTCAGCTACCGATAATATCTCTGCATGTATTGTATCAGTGGGAGACTGTCATCAACTTTTGTCAGACACAACTTTCGTACGATTGCTGTCAGGGGCAGAACATCGTCTGATCTGTTCTTTTACTACTTTATTTGATCTGAATGGTTAGTGGCAGGTCGGGAGATGGAGCCGAATGATTGTTTGTCCAATGTGAAGGTATATTTGCATGTTTATGTCCAGCTTTAGGGGCCCCCAACTGAAATCTGGCCAAAAATCATCCAGATGTCGATCAGGCAGTTTTAAAAATCCTGTTGGGGCAAGGAACACATTGGCTCTTAGATATGGTCCTTGCCCTCAGCCCGATATTGCCTACCTTGAGGGGGGTATAAAAGTTCTAAAAAAGATCTTTACATGTATGACCAGCTTTAGGGGGCATCAGAAATTATTAAAACAAGTGGGTTACATCTGTCATAGTAGCTGATGCCACAGGGCTGATTAGCATTTCATTCAGATTCACATTACATGGAAGCATAGAAACCAATGCAAGTATCATTAAGTGGTATAACTCTGCAAAATCAGCAAGAATGCCTAAGCACGAGTGGGTATGCATTTCTGTGCTGAAACCTGCCCTGTGTACCTGCACCTGGGCCAATGCAGTTACAAAGTTAAATCGGGTTGAAAAAAGACCAAAGTCCATCAAGTTCAACCACTGCAAATGAAGACCAATGTGCATACACTAACACCGACTCTTCCATACACTCACATAAACTATATATACTAATAGGTATACTTAATAGTTCTGGGTGCAGGCAGAGAAAAAGAAGGTGGCAGCACACGGGTGATTCTTGGCCTAAAATTATCAGTAGGCTGAGAAATCTTAGCCACTTCTGTCTTTGTATTAGGAGATTATAAAGCTAAAAAAGTGATAAGGAAAGTTGTGACCTGTCTGAATAACAATGGCAGCATCAGAGACTAAAGCTAGCGCTACACGGGAGCCCGAAATCAGCCTCCTTCTACGCTGGCAGTAGCCTCCTCCTATGCTGGCAGTAGCCTCCTCTCATTTTCGCATCCGAAACCATTGTGTCGGCTCCAGTGGAAACACACTCACCTGATTTCAACGAAGAAACAGAAGACCACGAGTTTAGTGCAAAAATCCACTGTGTTTGTGCCGAAGCCAACACAATGGTTCAGGATGCAACATGGAGAGGAGGCTACTGCCCATGTAGGGCTGAAATTAACCTGCGTATTTCAGCAGGCTGATTTTGGCCCCGTGTGGCACTAGCCTTAAACAGCAAGCTAAACCGGTAGCACCTTTTTGAAAGTTTGTGGAAAAAGCAAAAGAAAATATAATTGTATATATATATATAAGGAGTGAAAAAAAAAAAAATAGCCAATAAACTTCTAACCCCTTGGTTAAATGGCTATAGTAACAGCAAACAGAGCACAGGAACACAATGTACACAGACATTAACACTCAGGGCCGTTCCTGCCATGAGGCAAGGTGAGCCAGTTACAAGGGGCGGCAAAAAGCCACCAACTGTAACTAAGAGCCGAATTTCCGGTTTTTAAACTGGAACTTTGGTTCTGCTAGTGCAGAAAGCGAAGTACGCGATCTTGCGCTAGCGATGCAGCCCCTTTTGACCCGTTCCAACGTTAAACTTTTAAGCGTGGAGCGGGAGAGGGGGGCGGCATCAGTATTGCAGCCTCAGGCGGCAGCAGCCCATGGATCGCCCCTGTTAACACTCAAAAAGAAATATGAAAGGGAGTTAATATCACTTTAAATGTAAGATTCCCAGCACTGCAGAGGTGTAATGTTTCCCTCCAACTACTCACAGAAGAGTCACACCTCTGGTTCTAAAAATGGAGGTTGTCTGTCTGTGCAGTGTCACAAAAAAAACAAGCATTTGCAGCAATCAGGGACATTGTATCCTTCAATGACAACAGCCTAATTGAGAATCTTCCACACTTCAACAGAAGGCAAACCAACTGTATCTTAAGGGACTAGCCAAGAAAGCACACTGGCATACACATATAATGGGAAACAAAATGTGCACAGGCAATGTATGCTTATGAATCTTCTTATGAAAGACAGAGTATACATATCAGAAGAAAAGCTTAAGTTTGTGGTAGGTTTACAATCACTGCGTTTTTAGAAATATGTCCAAAAGAAAAATTAATAGCACAGGTTATTCTTCATAGGAAGCATCATTAGTGTATTAATCTGTAACTTATGCATATAAATGTGTTTATACACGGGCAGATTTACGCTAGCAATTTGGCCCCTTTAGACCGATTTGGCAGCTTTTCTGCTCGTGTGTGGTGTCCTCTGACAGACCTACCCAGATGTCGATCGTACAGGTTTGATTTTCATATTGGATCGACAGCCACATATGCATGTTATTGCAAACTTCATGGGTGGTTGTCCTGAGGGTCAAATAATCAGACCAGCCTGATACTGCCCACCAAATCAGTAAAAGTCATGACCAGATCAGGAAACTTTAAAGCATAAATAAAATACATGAAAGCATTAAAGGAACAATAACATCAAAAAATGAAAGTGTTTTAACATAATAAAATATAATGCAGTGTTGCCCTGTACTGGTACAACTGATGTGTTTGCTTCAGAAACACTACTATAGTTTATATAAATAAGTTGCTGTGTAGCAATGGGGGCAGCCATTCAAAGGAGAAAAGGCTCAGGTTACACAGCAGATAGCAGATAAGTGCTGTAGAACATAATAATGTTATCTGTTATCCACTATTTAACCTGTGCCATATAGCCAATTTTCAATTTCCGCCATTGCTACACAGCAGCTTGTTTATATGAACTAGTAGTGTTTCTGAAGCAAACACATTATGACATGATATTTTCATTACTTCAAACACTTTGATTATTTGGTGTTACTGTTCCTTGAAGCCTTTGTTGGATCACCAGTATGACATCAAAAAAAAAAAAAGCCAGATTCATGCAGCTATAAGCACAGAATCATAATGGCAAGTGTGCACTGATAAATATGCAGAATTGCTTCTCTTTTGGGAAACAAACAAATTAAAAACAGAAACATTTCTGAATATTTCTCTAAGGTTACACATGTGAAAATATGTAGCCGCTAATTGTAGCTGGCCAAGGGTTTAAGCACACCGCAGATTCAGGGAGATTTAGTCGCCTGTCGACTAATCGCCTCTTCTTCGGGGCGGCAATCTCCCCGAACTGCCTTCCCCTGCTAAAATGAAAAAACCGCAGTGGCAATGCACTTGTGAGGCAACTTCAGATGACTTCGGAAATCGAAGCACCGCAAGTGCATTGCCGCAGGCGTTTTTTCATTTTAGTAGGCGGAAGGCAAGGCAGTTCTTGGAGATTGTTGCCCCGAAGAAGAGGTGATTAGTCGCCAGGTGACTAAGTCTCCCCGAATCTGCTTGTGTGCTTAAAACCTAAAAACCCTTCTGAACCTTTCTCAAACAGAAACAGTTTCTGAATCAAAGCACTGCAATACGGGTAAAGGATCCCTTATCCAGAAACCAGATATCCAAAGCTCCGAATTACGGAATGGCTGTCTCCTATAGACTCCATTTTATCCAAATTGTAATAATAAAACAGTAGCTTGTACTTGATCCTAACTAAGATATAATTAATCCTTATTGGAAGAAAACCCAGTCTATTGGGTTTATTTAATGTTTAAATTAATTTCTAGTAGACTTAAGGCATGAAGACCCAAATTACGGAAAGATCCATTATCCGGAAAACCCCAGGTCCCGAGCATTCTGGATAACAGGTCCCATACCTGTATAAATTAACTACATTAACTCTGACCATACTGTGTGAGAACGAGATAGGACCTTAGATTGTAAGCTCCACTGGGATAGGGACTGATGTATGATGCTTAAGTCTGTATATAGCTTAGCAGATGTGTTGTACAAAACAAGAGTAGCCTAGCTTTGTCTAATTTGCCAAACACACTTCTCTCATTAGCCAGAATTACCTCTCAAAGTGACAGTTCACATAATATCTTCACTGGTAACAGTGTAACTTGTCAGAATACTAGTTGCACTTTTGCAGGCTAACAGCTCATTGCTTACCTATGGCACCTAATTGTTCCTGAAAATTGTTCCAGAACTTCCACAAACTCTGAAAAGCCATCAGCAAATTAAAACAAGACACATACACACACATATACTATATTATATGTAGTATATACCGTATATATAAACAAAAGGTAAAACTGGCACAATCAGGATTTGTAGATTATGCAAAAAAATAGATTCTATTTATTTTTGCATAACAAACAAAACCCTGAGTGTGCCAGTTTTTACCTTTTACATATTTGTCACTTGGAAGGCACTTGTGGAGTGCACCTATACAAATATATATATATATATATATATATATATATATATATATATATATATATATATATATATATATATATATATATATATATATATATATATATAAAAAATACAATTTGCGCCAATCTCAAAGACTTTCTGCAGTATCACTTTACATAAAATAAACAAGGTGCTTGTGCACACAATCACATATACATAAGATTAGGGGGTGCCCAAAAGGTCAATTGTTATCTACCAGTTGATGTTAAATTGGTGACTAGTAGATGACAGCAGCCTATAACAGCCTACAAACATCAGCATTAGACCACCCTGTGTGGTTCTCCCCATTCAGATCTGTAAAAAAATGGCTTTATATACTGGTGCTAATTTAAATAAACACAATCTTAGTTTGTTTCAAGTGTTACACAATGAAGTTATATTATCTAAGACACAGCAATGCTTGAGCTGGCATTCCTAGATGTGCCAACATGACCCCCACATGGGCGGCTCTTGACTTGGTAAAGATTTGCTCCATAGCTACTATGCTGCTTTATGATTAGCACATGTACCTTTTCTAATTGCCATGCCCAGGTTAGTTTTCCCTTAGGAATCACTCCGTTTCTGGATCTCTGGAGGACTTACCTCTGTGAGTTAACAGCCAGTTACGATTACAAGATGATCACCATTGAAATCATCTCCCTGGTCTTCAGAACCCATGAAAGAATGAAAATGTATCTGCTCCTCAAATGCGGAATGTGTCCAGCTCTGAAGGGGACAAACATAACAGAAATGTTGGATGTATGAACTTTCCTATACATAAATATACACATATAATACACAAAAGCCATGAATATCTTGTAAATTCTATCCTTATAAACGGCGACTAGTGATGTCATCAGTTATAAAAGGTGAGTAGTGATGTCAGTTTTGTCACATGACTCACTAAAACTTGAGTATTATAATAAATAAAGTACCCATTGTTGGAAAATAAGAGGATATCAGAAGTAACCTCGGAGTTCCATAACCTGTATAAAAGCACTCGGCCTTGTTGCTTTTATATGGTCATGGAACTCCTCTGTGACTTATATTTTTCAAAAGGGGGTACTTTATTCACTATGTATTAGCTACTTGCAGATGATGCTTGACCAGTCAGACCCTCTTCTTGGGCTCCTGTAAAATCCAATGATAGGGCCACCCTATAATTGGATTGTACAGGGGCCCAAGAAAAGGCAGAGGTACTCTCATAGTTTTGAGGGGGTGTGGGGGAGGGGTGTAAAGCCATACCAAGGGAATGTTTGGAGGGGGGGCAATGGCACTTTGCAGAATTCTATGTAAATCACGTGAGAAGTACCAAGACATTTGTTGTCCATATAAAGGTAGAAGGCCACGGGAGCATCGAGATATAGTCGGGGTTAGAGCATTGTTAAAAGCTGGAGAGCCACAGGTTGATTTCCCCAATACAGAATACCCACACAAGCCAGGGCTTCTAGGGCAACACACAGCAGATGACGTCACACAGACCCCAGCCTATCACCAGACAGTGCGGGGCACTTAAGCTCCCCGAACCCCCACATAAGGCAAGGAAGAGGTTGGTGCCAAAAACAGCCAATGGGTACGCAGCTCAGTGGCTTTTCCTATGATCACAAATGAGAGAAAGAGCAAAGCCGCCGTCGGCGAAATAGAAGGCTCCCGTGAAATCCCTACCTTATCCAGCACGACCCCGATGACAACTGTGAAAGTACTCCTACAGGTACAGCAGGGCGGGGTGCTGCGCCGAATGAGTCGCGGAGGTGCGGCGTATTGGTGCTATGAGGAGAAGTCTCCGGATCCGCTAACCCGCGCATGCGTTTTAGCCTTCTATCCTAACTCCTGCCTGGCTCTTGTTTGCATGGAGACGTCAGTGGGAGAGCCGAAGCCAGAAACGTCACCGAATGCCTGCAGTCTCCGCCCACAAATGCAAAGTGGGCGTGAAAAAGCAGTGACGTCAGCCACTTTTAAGCCGAAAAGGCACATGGCCGGGTAGGCGGTGTAGTAGTATCGCATAGCAACGTGCTCAGTCTGGAGTGGGCGTGTGTACAGCTCAGGGTTGCCAGGTTGCTGGTTTTCAAGGCAAATTGACCTACTAATTTATAGCCCAGGCGGGTTTTTAATGTACAAAGTAGCCAATGTACTGGTGAGCTACTTTCGGGGCCTGATTTGTACTTTGGAAACCAGCCAAAGTTTTTTTTTGCCGTAATGGGCCAAGCCTGTGCCTCCCAATGCATGTTGGCTAATGTAGTTTTTGTTCAACAATTTGCCAAGTTTAATGTAAGACTACAATACCCAGCATGCAATGGGACTGACTTGTGTAGAAGTCTCGAGTTCCTAGATTTTGGGCTCTGTACCCCCAGCCTCCTGTCACTCTTAAGCATTCTCATGGCTTCCGGTGACTTTCTTCAATTTTAGACAATTTTGGGGCAAAAATGTGCTGGCCACCAAAATGTATAGATGTTGACCTGTTTTACCAATATTTATTGTAATTGTATAAGTATTAGGCCTTATGGGACCCCTATACCTCCTGGGCCCCCTCTGTAGTTACCCCCCTGGTGATGGGTCGAATCTGTCCCATTTTACTTCATGGAAAAACTTGCGAAAGTCAAAACTTGAAAAAAGGCGTATTTTCACATATATTAATTTATTTTTAGACTTTTGTTTCACCCCACATATTGTGTTATTTTGGGGCTACGTTTGAAGTGCCTCTTGGCTAGTTTTGGGCTGGTTTTGTAGGTGACTTTGGCTGCTTTTGAAAGTTAGACCTGGCAACCCTGGTACGATGCTTCGAGCGAGACTATGTAACACTTGTTGTAGCTCAGTAAATTAGTTGCGAGTAGATATGGCGAGTATGGTAATCCTCAAACTCCTCCTTCCTTGGGGAAGAGGGCGTTTGGGGTCTGTTCTCATTCAGGGCTCCCCAGCAGCCACTGGGTCTGCTACTCCCATAGTTTTACTCACCACTGGTATGTCTGCTCTCCTGAATACTTTATCCTCCTTCCTGTAATTTGCACACAAATTAATGTTAATTGTGTCATTGAAAAGGCAATAAAACCCTCCCAAAATGATCTCCTGTATCTACAGAGAAGGTGTGTTTTCAGACCAAAGTGAGGCCGAAACAAACCTGAGTGACTGGAGCCGTGTGTTTCAGATTACTGTCCTACCAAAAGCTTGCAATCTAAAACAAAGGCTGTCATTCTTATTTCACCTCTTACTCCTACACTCACATCTTGCTTGAACTTGATGGATGTTTAAGGAGCCTCAGTAACTGTAAGGGTAAGGTCACACTGGGCATTTTTCGGAGAGATTTAGTCTCATGGCGACTAATCACCTCGTCTTTGCAGCGAATGTCTTCCCTCACTCTTGTGCTGGCTAAAATGAAAAATTGCAACACGCGGCGACTTCGGAAATTGAATCGCTGCGTGAATTTCCTCGAAACGCCCAGTGTGACCGTACTCTAATATTGTCTGGTAAAAGCCAAAACAACGTTAGTAGGTTTTTTATTCAAAATACTTGGGAACTGGGGTTTTCTTGATAACAGATTTTTTTTTTTGATCAATATACCTTAAGTATGCTAAAAAAAAAAATCATGTTCACATTAAATAAAGTCAATATAATTGGTTGGCACAAAATGGATTTATGCAGCTTAGTTTGTTAATTTGTTTGTTTATTTGTATAAAGTGGACTTTTGGGGAGATATACTGTAATTCAGAGCTTTTTGGATAAGGAATCCCATAACTGTGTTTTTAACACCGTGCTTAGCCATAAATCACTGTTTTTTCATGTCTTTATAAAGATTTCAGGATTTTCTAAAAGTGAAATTCCTCATCGTCCAGCAGGCCTAATTTGTTCAAGAGAGAGGCAATGTTGTTTAAATAATACTGAAATGGGTAAAATCAACTAGCCGTTTAAAAGTAGGCAGAGTTCAAAACAATACAATCTGAACATATTCTATATGTACTTCCCTTCTTTGTTTCTGTGAATCTAGATTCAAGGTTCCTTCCTGTATCTCATTCCTCTCTAGGTGACTAAAATTCTGTCTTTCCACAGGTATAAAATTAGTGCAATTAATTGCTACTTTTATTGCTCATCTCCTATTCATATTTAAGTCTCTTATTCAAATCAATGCATGGTTGCTAGTGTAAATTGGACTCTAGCAACCAATTGCTGAAATTGTACACTGGAGACCTGGTGAATAAAAAGCTAAATAACTCAGAAACCACAAATAATAATAAATGAAAACCAACTGCAAATTGTCTCAGAATTTCACTCTTAAAGTTAATTTAATTAACCCCTTGTGCTGTTATGGGCAAGTGTAACATTAGGAGGGTATTTATAAATCTTGGCAAAAAACCCCAAAAACATTGATCAAATATACCACACATTACTGTCTGAATACAAGGGGGCAGATTTATTAAGGATCGAACGAAAGATTTGAATTATCAATTTTTTTTTTTATGGTCAAAAATCTCAAATTTGCATTGCGAATTTTCCAAACTCGATTCCAGTTTTAATTTGAATTTCGGGATTTATAATACTCTGGCTCTTTAAAAACTTGAATTCAACTATTCCGCCGCCTATCGCCTGCCGAGCTCATGTATAAGGGCAGGACTCCACAGAGGATTCCGGCGCGATCCAACGTGATGCGCAAAAACGCAGGCGTCACGTCGGATGCAACGTAAATAAAGTAAGTAATCAATGCTGTGACACGATCCGACAATAGAATTACTTACTTTATTTCCGTCGCACCCGACGTGACACCTGCGTTTTGGCTCATCGCGTCGGATCACGCCGGAATCATACGTGGAGTCCTGCCCTAAGTCAATGGGAGAGGTCCAGTCACCATTTTATGCTATTAGTAGCCATCACTTCACCAAATTTGAATTTTGAGTAAAATCAAATTCAATAGAGTTTAAAAAAAACTCACATGAATTCGAAATTACATTTTTAATAAATGTGCCTCTAGGTGTTGCATACAATCTGGTATTTCTAAAAAGCAATTCAGGCATAACGCACCATTCTGCAGTAGTCTCTGTCCCTGGGCATGAACCCCAGAAATATTCTTCCCATCTGCATCTCTAGCCCAGTTTGGAGAGGAAGATTGAGGAGAATGAGCTGTTGCTGGACAATTTACAAGTAAAATGTTGCTCATATACAGGTATAGGGGGAACTTTTGTGTAAATGCAATATGAGTGTCAATAGCATAAATGTACCATTTCTGTTCATAAAATACATTTGTTAACTGTTCATAAAAAATGGTCTGATTTCTGCTTGGAGAGAGACAGATGACTGAGAGGGGGGGGATAACAATGAGGAACTTGATTGATTTCCAAACATGAAAGAATATTCAGCTGGTTATATTTATAAAGTTTCATATTTCCACGATAGTTCCCCACTAATAAACATGAACATTTGGTAGTTTTTCCCTTGCTTTGGTGTTTGTGTCTTCAGATTTTAATCACTAACACATGTCGTAGTAGAAAACATTTTGTGACATCCTCTATCCTCTCTTCTCTCTTGGTGGATTGATACACATGTCCAGTTAGGGCAACAGTACATTATTGGTGTTACTGTTCCTTTAATCATTTACAGCCCTAATGCGAGGGGCAAACGGGTCTGAAATCATCCTGCTGAAACTCACAGGCCAATTTCTGTCCCCGACCTCTAGCTGAATCCTCTTCTGTGTTTGCATCAGGTAGCCTTGTGTCCACTCCAGTGTGAACATACTAGGTGGATTTTGGCGCAAAATGCAAATTCTCACGTTTCTTCGCCGAAATCCGCAGAGTGCTGGAGCTGACACAAGGCTTCTGAATGAGAGCACAGAAAAGGATTCGGCTATCAATCGGGGGTGGAAATCAGCCTGCGGATTTCAGCAGGCTGATTTTGGCCCCGTCTGGCCCTAGCAATATCATTTCTAGAAAGTCACAGACAAGCAGTTTGTGTTTCATGACTAATGGTGGCCATAGACGTTACAATTACTATCTTTCCTGGAAAAGATTGTTTCAACACACATGTGTAGAGCTGATTCGTCATATACAAGTAGAAACAATAGAGTTCTACCAGGATCCAACAATTGAGAACTAACAATGGCCTTCAAAGGCACCGGATCTGAATTTTCCGACCAGCCCTATCAACAAGCCGACTGATATCCAAGTCTTCTATCGATATTGGTTGTCTTGTCTTTCACCATACACGCACTGAATATCATAAGAAAATTAGTTTTGTACGATATTATCAGTGCGTCTATGGCCACCTTTAATGGCAAAGGTTAATAGCAGATAAGAGACATGGCTGCCCCTAGGCTACACAGCAGCTTCTTTATATACTACTAAATAACTATATTATTGTTTCTGAAGCACTCAAACCAGTTTTACCAGTGCAGGACAGTACATTATATTTATATAAATACTTCAAATATTTTATATATATATATATATATATATATATATATATATATATATATATATATATATTATTAATGGCTCAAAAGAAGCTAGCACACACAGGATTTATGGAGAACAAAAGTTTTTTATTTTAACAGAAAAAAACAAACGTTTCGGCCCTTCAGTATATTTTATACATATTGATACACTTTACCGCTTCTCTGTTTCCTTAGCGGTTATTATGTTTAACGATTTAACAATCTAACACCTTTCTTGCTATATACCATTAATATCTTTACATGCTGCCGCATATCAGCTCTATTTAGCGGCCGCACATTTTAGGAACTGTTTATGTACTAAGATTGATACATTGCACTACTAATCAGTACTTCTAGAAAAAGTTCACTTGATCAGGAAGTTCTAACTTTTACTCTATATACATTGTTACATGTCACTATGATTGTTTTGGCAACATTGTACATTATTGCAGCTTTACTGACTACTCCTCAGTTTCTGTACATGCAATGTTGTTTTCTGTCACCTTTTGTGTTTGCAAACTGTTTTTTTGTATATTTCACACGCTTTATTGTTGTTTTTACGTTTGTGTATTGCCCCACCAACATCCATGACACTCTATGATGTCACCCATACCCTTTTCCCTCCTTTGATGCTTTAAAATGGTTGTGATTGTTTGTTTCATTCACTTTGTTAAAGGCTAGGGACCTAGCTGAAACGTTTTTTTTTTCTGTTGAAATTAAAATCTTTTTTTCTCCATAAGTCCTGTGTGTGCTAGCTTCTTTTGAGCCACACTCCAATCAAGCAATCTCAGGGGTGCAAGGCCAATTCTTAATCATATAATCAAAGTTTGGAATAAAGCATTCCTGGGCTCTGCACCCAGGCACCTTATACCAGTATACGTGCTGTGCCGGCATTTCCAGTTCTATATATATTATTATTATATAATATATATCTTATTATATATATATATTTTTTTTTTTTTTTTTTCAGTATCCGCACTCCAATCAAGCAATCTCAGGGGTGCAAGGCCAATTCTTAATCATATAATCAAAGTTTGGAATAAAGCATTCCTGGGCCAGCACTTCCCTTAGTGAAACAAGTGTCTTTTTATTTTACACACATCACTGTGCTACACAGCAGCTTATTTATATAAACAATAGTAGTGTTTCTGAAGCAAACACAGCAGTGTTTTTACCAGTGCAGGGCAACACTGCATTATATTTTTATTACTTTAAAACACTTTTATTTTTTTACTTTACTGTTACTTTAAAGGGATACTGTCATGGGAAAACATGTTTTTTTCAAAACGCATCAGTTAGTAGTGCTACTCCAGCAGAATTCTGCACTGAAATCCATCTTTCAAAAGTCACATGAATGGGGCAGCTGGGAAACTGACAATATGTCTAGCTCAGGGGTCCCCAACCTTTTTCAAGCGTGTGCAACATTCAGATCTAAAAAGAGTTGGGGAGCAACACAAGCATGTAAAATGTTCCTGGGAAGTGCCAAATAAGGGCTGTAATTGGCTATTGGTAGCCCCTAAATGGACTGACAGCCTACAGGAGGTTCCATTTGGCACTTCTGTTTTTTCTGTTGCAACCAAAACTTGCCTCAAACCTGGAATTAAAAAATAAGCACCTGCTTTGAGGCCAATGAGAGCAACATTCAAGGGGTTGGGGAGCAACATGTTGCTCACTAGCTACTGGTTGGGGATCACTGGTCTAGCCCCATGTCCGATTGCAAAATTGCTCTTATGAGAATTGGATTTCAGTGCAGAATTCTGCTGGAGCAGCACTATTAACTGATGTGTTTTGAAAAAAACATGTTTTCCCATGACAGTATCCCTTTGCCTTCCTATTTCTCCCTGTAATGTATCAGATGGCCACAGGGTGGTGCTCTGTGCCCTATTGAATATAAAATCCCTACAAAGCCAATGTGCTTTTTTTGTTAAAGCTTAATTTAAAGAACCAAAATAAGTGATTTTGTTGCCAGTTAATTGTACAATTTATATGGGTGGGGTGTAGGAATTAAAGAATATTGTAGGATACAATCCAGTACCATATATAATACAAATCAAATTCTCTGTGGCCATAGCATGATATGTTTGCGGCTTGTGGCACATGTGCTGCATCTAGTTTTTGAGTCACCAGTTTGCCATGCAGCCAGGCTAAAACATCATTATCATCCTGTGTGTATATAGTGCCAAATTATTGCACTGCACTTTACTTTACTTCCATGTGCATAAACATACACACACACACACACACAAGGGTTAATTGCAATGGATCCATACAGGCATGGTAATATATATAAATGTGCAGATACTGCCTTGCCACGGGTTGCAGACAAAATGCACAGAATGAACGATGGAAACTTCTGTCCCTCTGTACAAAGTAGTTCCAGTAACTACTGGAATGGGATAGTCCGGGATCCACAATGGTTATGTACTGTCCACAGCAGCTAATAGCTGCCCAGCTAAGCCACTGAAATGCTGCTTAATGTTACAGCCCTGTTATGAGTATACTTCTCACTTTGAATTCACTAAGAAATTACACCAGCCCTTTCCATGACTGTTTAAACTCTGATATTTACTCACGCAGTTTAACCTAACCTGCCTTTAGCAATCAAACTATGGCATGAACAAAGCTGAAAAGTCAAAAGTCAACAACTACTACTTGACCTTTCAGCAGCTTTTGACACTGTGGGACAATATTTACTCTTACTACGCATTCTCCTTTCATGGCATCTGGGACTTTCCTCGCTCCTGGGTCTGTCACTTTTCTAATTGTAGTTTTGATCACTCTTATTTATGTACAGAATGAACACAGTGTACTGTAAAGGTGGCCATACACAGAGAGATCCACTCATAAGGCGATATTGCCAAATAAGTGGATCTCTCCCCGATAGGCCCATCTTGAGGTGGATGATATCGGGCTGATAATAATGAAACAGGTCCAGAACTAGGGGTAGGCAGAGTAGGCGCCATCTAGGGCACAATCGTTGGGGGGGGGTGCACTTTTAAGGGGAATCTTTTTTTTCTACAATCCTGTTTTGCTTGGACTTAAATAGTTTTTCAATTTTATAAACAGACAGTTTCAACCCCCTCTTGCCGTGATTCATACTGCGGGCAGATTGGGGACAAAATGAGGGATTGGCTGCTGCTGGCTCAGGTACATGTGGCAATATGGTAGCTGCTGGCACAGGTACACAGAAGTTTAGGGCAATATAATGGATTTTTTTGGCTGCCGCTGGCATAGGTACAAACTGTGGGTAACAATATGATGTATGTTTTACCTTATTTATGCTGGCACAGATACAGATTGGGGGCAATCAAAGGGATTGACTGCCGTTGGCACGAGGTACAGATGGGGCAATATGAATGGTAAGGTGGGAAATGGTAATGCATGGGGGGGGGTGCACTGATTGAAGCTCTTGCCTAGGGTGCCAAAATACCTTGGCCCGGCCCTGAATGAAAGGAATACGGGTGGTTGGATCACGGGACCGCATCAACTAACAGATGCAGTCTGCAATCCGACAGGATTTTTAGCCGTGCCCGATAGACATCTGTCCAACTTTCGGGCAGATATCGATCGGGGAAGCCCGTAGGAGGGCCCCATACACGGGCCAATAAGCTGCCAACTCTGTCTGGCGGCAGCTTTTATCGGCCCATGTATGGCCACCTTAAGCTTCTGTACAGTATAAAACTATTATTGTAATATGCTTTGTGCCTTGGTACCCTTCTCTCCCCCTGGGTTTTAGGGCAGTGTTGCATTTGGTATTTTCTCTGCTGGCAAAGATCTTATCCCCTCTCGAGTATGCAAGCATTAGCTTAGCCTGTCAGAGCTCACATGGGTAGAAGTAAAACTCCATTCTTTCCCATGGCTGTCAGTGTATACCTAAGATGGGGTGGATGAGATTACACTTTGCTGGCCTACATATATTAGTGGAGAAATACCTTGACAATGCCCTTGTACTTTTACTGCAAATTACACATTTGCTCCTCAGCCTTTAGCCTTGTGTATAAATGAATTCTATATCACTGTACTCTCAGTAAAGGTGGTCATAGCTGTTAAGGTTTTTTAAAAGATCTTTTAGTTATTGTAAGACCAAGCTTATCTTGAAACAATCGTTTAAATGTACAATATGTCCATCCACTAAAAAGACCATTTCAAGACATATAGGGGTTTATTTATCAAAGAGTGAAGTTAGAGATCGCCACAGTCTGCTAGAGTGAAATACCGCCTCTCTCCATTCATTTCTATGGGATTTTTAAATGTTTAATTATGCAAGGGTGAAAGTTCAACATTTGATAAATACGCCTTTAAAAATCCCATAGCAATGAATGGAGAGAGGCGGTATTTCACTCTAGAAGACTGTGGCGATCTCTAACTTCACTCTTTGATAAATATACCCCATAGTCTATTTGAATCCAGGGAAACTGTGGTTCGCTGCCTGCCTGGCCCAGCAAACAATGGATAAATTTCACTGTGACCGATGAAAATTTTCTAACTTTCCCGATCAATTTTCTGACTGTCAGAAGAAAAATCGTTAGATGCGCGATTGTTTGGTGCCCACTAACCTCACAATAATTTGCCGGTTTAGTTGGGTCGCAGTAAAATTTATGTTGATAGAAAAATCTAAATGTCTATTGTGAGCTTTTCTGGAAATACCTGTTCCTCCAGACCTTCAGGCAGAGTAAATACCCATGGGTTTATTTCCCTCCCATCTCTAAATTCATAAGACACCTCCTGTGTTCCCCATTGTATTTTCATACCATTAGGCACAGAAAGAACATTAATTGGGAGCAAGTTTTGCTGCAGCTCTGCTAACAGATCTTCGTTTTCTCTACAACCCTCTTGAAGGCCACATAAATACAGCTGGAAATTTGCATGCAAGGCTAATGGGTTACATTGAGAAACATACAAAGGGAAAGCCTCTTCTGCTTCCTGTATTTTCAGAAGATCTTGGCATATCATGCTTCCATGTAGATCCTTTACATATCCACAGAGGAATATCATCTCAGCTGTCTAAAAGGGATACCACCTTAGTGGAGTCCTCAACAACTTTCCCTGGTCTGTACACTTATTTCTATGCCTATGACTTTTGGCAGCTGCTCCTACTAATCCTGAATGGTATCAAGTTTCTCCTGAGCACACACTTCCGGGGTGGCCTGACTAGTCTCAGGCTTGTGCTATGCTGCTGTGAGCTTTGGAACAACTGTTTCAGCCAAGGCCTTCTGTATTTCTATTGCAGGCTCAATCACACATAGGGTTCTCTGAGCCAAAAATATACCCTGTAAAATTCTGAGATATCTCCTGTTGCACATACTATAACCAGTTTGAAAGGGTGCATGCACCATTGTTATTTATTGACGTTCAGTATTTTCTTTATATATACTTGATCTGTGTCCCAGCAAGGCGCCTACATAGTCATTTATAATAACGTTTGCGGTTACAACAGTGAGTTTCCATTGCCTTAAAGTGTGAGTACATGTTTCAACCTTGTACAGCAGATTTAAAGTATGAATATGGCTTAGTCTCAGATGTTGTTCAGACTGACATGCAGTAGCAATTTTACCTATTGCCAGCAGAAAATCCCAAATGCTCTTATACTTATTTATATGCAAAATAATCTTTTCATTCCTCAAACAGTAAATCTGTGTATATGTGGGAATAATTCCTACAGTGGGCCATGCCATTTCATGCATGACAGAAGGGACACAATATCCTCACCAATATTGTTAACCACAATTTTCACTTGGTTTGTGAAAACCCACACGTGCAGTTGTATTCATTTTGACTTATTAGGATCAATTGCAGTTGGCACAACTAAAATTCTGGGGGGAAACACTGTATTGTGGATTTAAAAAATGTTGGTTTCTACCCAAATTTTGCACTTTGCACACCTCTGCATTTTGTCCTTCAGTTGGGAGCTATCCCGTAATTAGTGAGCTGATCCAACTGGGCATTTCTAGTGTAGTGACTGGTTGAAAAAAGACAAAGTCCATCATCCAAGCCACTCTTAAAGGAGTACTAAACCCCCCGTTAATTAAAAAAATCCCCATCCCCGATAGGTTGATCCAGTATAAGTTTCTCCTGAGAATTTATTTAACCCCGAATAAATTGTACAGAATGGGACAAATCCCCTTAGCTCTATGTAAAAGGTGTGGAGACGGATGGGTCATATTTGCACATAACATGGGCATGTCCCATAGTTCAGAGATATTGGGCCAAAGTCACCAAACACTTAATAGATACACTAGCCCTTCCTCCCATTCATTCCCCTGAGGTGTGTTTCCTGGGGTTGATAGACGACCTGTTACTTAAATATTATGAAAGAATACTGGTTATACTAAAAAAATGATAGCGAGTCAATGGATGGCCCCTCGGTCTCTGCAGAAAAGAGCTTGGCTAGAGTATGTCAATGAAATGCTACCACTTATTAAACTTACCTACAAGGCCAGGGGTCAACCTGAAAAATTTGACAATATATGGGGTACCTGGCTGGAGGCGCACATGTAAATGTTCTTATGATGTAAAATAAAAAAAGATTTCATGTGATGTCTATTGCATATGTTATTAGTATACTGTATGTTTGAACACAACCACTGCTGTAAATTCCCCCCTCCCTTTCCCCCACTTTTTTCTTCTATTTTATTTTGAAACTCAAAAAGAATACCTGTTAAAAAAAAAATCCTTAGTAAAACTGGATACTGGAAAAAGTATCCCTGTCATGTACCTTGCAGAGTAGTGCAGCGCTCTTCGGCGTCATCTTCTGTATCTTGGGATACTCTACTTTTACTATATTCAGGGCTTTCCGCACATGTGCAGTAGGCACAAATACCAGAATCGTCCCAACTGCGCATGCGCGAAAAAGCTCAGTGCCGGCGCTCACTTCCGCCAGGAACCAGAAGATGGTGACTGAGAGCTCTGCTAATTGGTCTGTACAAACACAACCTTAAGAATACAAATCATTTCATTAACAAGCTTGAAGTTCAATACAGCCAATTTGTATGTTTAATAAAATAAATGTCTTCTAATGTACCCGCAGGTACACAGGGCCGACAGCTGCAAATTGCAGCTGCCACTTCAACAGCTTACCGGCAAGTGTATTAGTGACTGGTTACCATTGTGTTAACTTTTAATATGATGTAGTTTGTGATATTTGCCATTGTTTTTGAATTTAGCTTTTTATTCAGCAACTATTCAAGTCAGCAATTTAAGCAATTTAGTTGTTAGGGTTCAAATTGAATATGGAGTAGGAGAGGGCCTGAATAGGAAAAAGAGTGATCAAAAATAGCAATAACAGTAAGTTTGTCGCCTTACATAGCATTTTTTTTTAGATTAGGACATTTGAAAGCTGGACAGAAGGAGAAAAATAGTTCAAAAAGTAGAAACACCAATAATGAAGTCCAAGGTGGCCATACACAGGGAGATATGCTTGTTTGGCGATGTCGCCAAACCGAGCGCATCTTTCTCCGATATGCCCACATTTTGGTGGGCAATACCAGGCTGATCCTTAGGGCCCAAAGATCAGATCATAATGCTGCCAATAATGATGGTCAGATTGCGGGACCACATCAACGAACAGTTGTGGCCTTTTGCCCAGAATTTGATCATGGACGCCCGTCAGATGGCCCCACACACAGGCCAATAAGCTGCCAACTCAGTCTCTCTGCAGCTTTTATCGGCCCGTGTACGAGGGCCTTTAGAATTGGTATACAGGTATGGGATCAGTTATCCGGAAAGCCTTTATCCAGAAAGCTCCGAATTACAGAAAGGCCATCTCCCAGACACTTTATTTTATCCAAATCCAGATTTGTAAAAATGATTTCCTTTTTCTGTGTAATAATAAAACAGTCCCTTATACTTGATCCCAACTAAGATATAATTAATCCTTATTGGAAGCAGAACCAGCCTATTGGGTTTAATTAATGTTTAATTGATTTTCTGGATAACAGGTCCCATACCTGTATAACATATTAAACATCTATTCAATAACATACTAAAATAAGGTTAACGCAAAGGTGGACCACCCCTTTAAAGTCCTACATGGGTCTGGTCGGACCACAAATATTTGCATTTCTTTCCAACCTGGGAACCACAAAACCAGAAGCAACAACACTCTGGCATCAGAACAGCAAACAGGGGAGGTACCATGCCTGCACCTTATCCTGGTACCCACCATGGTCACGGAATTGGGAACTTTCTGCACTAAACCTGACCGGTCTGCGACTATTCCTTGGGTACTTGAAATGGTGCAGGACTATACCATGTATGCAGCCAAAATGAGGATTGGCCTGAACATCAACTGGCAGTTTAGAAAATCCCATTGGCCAAGTACTGCACTCAGTCATTGATGCGGAATTCTCCCAATATGTTGTTTGTGATGCAATCATTAACCTATTCAGCTACCTTCATCCTAGGGTGTCACTGACAAAGAGAAGCCTTTCATTTAGGCAATTTAGTTCAAATATCCTAGCCCACCAACACAAAAACTTGCTTCACTTAAATCACTTTATGATTTTCTACTTTATTACCTCAAATTAACAAACACATTAAAGCTGAAAAAGTCTATTTACACGGGAAGTACAAAACCCCCCCCAAAAGTTGCATTTTTCCCCCCAATATGGATTTTTTGCAGTTTTTATTTAAAATTATAAAGTATAAAGTTACCACAAATAAAAAAAGAAAATATTGTAAATAAATTAGGAAAACAAAACTTGTTAAATATTGAAGGTTTTTTTTTTTTTTTAGGCTGTGAGAGAGAAGTAGCTACACGGCTCCATCTAGTGGTACAGGATAGGCATTGTCCAGGACATGGTGGGAAACAGTAGCTTCCACAGAATCCCGCCATGCAGGGCCTCCCTGACCCCTTGTGTAATATACAATCCTTAATAAACATCTTGTGCACCTTCACAGTCTTCTTTAGGAAAGCCAGAATGCAGCCACACACACCCAGTCTCATCACCACAGGAGAAGGGGGAATGGGGAGGAGTTGTATGCATTTTTTCTTTTTTTTAAAGTTTCAAAAGCATTAAATCACAAACCACTAGCAGCCACAGCGGGACATACCCAACAATAAACCTACTACTAAAATACTTTATGACCTACAAATAAAACTGCCGGAACAGCCAGGACCACCAGCTGTTTAAGCAAGTCGCCCCTTTGCCACAAAAATTCACCTTCCACAAGAGTTCCAGGAAGGAGCAGATATTAAAAATAAGCTCTGTCTCCACTGTGGATCCACACGGAAAGGAGGCACAATGGGGTTCCAACCTCCAGTACCTTTTTATAGCTGAAAAAAGGCCAAATCAACAGAAAACTGCATGCGTCTCGCCTTTGTCAAGAGAAGTGGATGGGTCAAAACACAGGCTGTTTCTAAGTTCTGTGCTGACCACAGAGTCACAAAGGGCTGGACTACTCCCTGAGCTCAGCCTTCCTTCTGTTACACCAAAAGAAGAACTATACAGCTAGAATCTTACATGTCAAGAAACTTTTTTTTTTGGGGGGGGGGTGGAGGAAGAAAAATAAGGGACATCAGCTAAAAAATAAAAGAAAAAAATATATACATAATATATCTATATGTAGTGTTCAGTTTGTAGAAAGCAGGAAGAAGATCCGCTGTCCTGGACTGCCAGTATATTCAGGGGGAAGCCATGTCTCCTCCTAGGCACGCAAGTTCTTCATCTCCTGCGCCTGAACCAGCACCTTGGCCATGGCTCTCTTCATTGGCAGGAAAACATTTAAAAATTAAAATCTGTCGTCTTTAAAAGAAAATGAAATACAGTGAAGACACTGGGGAGAGAAGAAAAACGAAAAACAATCAATTTCCAGGCAAAAGGAACATTATTAGAATTTACCGTATATACTCGAGTATAAGCCGAGGTACCTAATTTTACCTCCAAAAACTGGGAAAGTTTATTGACTCGAGTATAAGCAGAGGGTGAGAAATGCAGCAGTTTCTGGTAAGTTTCAATCAAAAAATTGAGGGTTTCTGCTCCCATTGGAGGTGCCGGCGTCTCGATTTTGGACGCCGGCGACCGGTTTTGCGCTTGACTCGAGTATAAGCCGAGGTAGAGTTTTTCAGCATATTTTGGGGGTTGAAAAACTCAGCTTATACTCGAGTATATACGGTAGCTACCTGCATGCTTGCCTGGCAGCCATAATAAAAGAAACAAACCCTTAAGGAAGCGCATGCAACGGTACTGAAACTTAGTGAACGCTCCCTTCTGGGGTATTGTTCTTCACTTGTTTTCAAAGGCAAAACTGGACTTTAACAGCTGACTGGGACATGTACTGGACAACGTACTTATTAGGATCGTGAAACTTAATTCCATAATTTAGTAGTGATCAATAAATGTTGCTGATTTCTGGATTAATCCCTCTGGTGGTGGAAACTCCAGAGACTGATCCTGTTGCTGGCTCCTGCTTCAGTTGCATTCACCAGTCACTGGACACAAAAGACAAATTACGGAATGGAGACAGAGGCTTATTTCAGAATGAAAACACTGGGGCTTATTTATAAACACTGGGCAAATCTGCACATGGGCAGTCACTCATAGCAACCAATAAGTATGGGTTTTTTCCAATCAGCTGCAGGTTGAACAATAAAGCTAACATGATTGGTTGCCATGCGTTACTGTCCAGGTGCAAATTTGCCCATTGTTTATTAATGAGTCATAATCAAGGGTGCATTTATGCCTAAAATCTATCCAATGTCAGCAGTGTCAGGCAAATGCAAGTAGAATAACTGGAGAAACACCACTGTTTAGCCATATATAAGTTAAACAAATATTCCTATTCTATATGTTGTTAAGGGTGCTTTTTCTTTTACTGCAAACTGGCTGCTACAGGTGCAAATATAGAAATCCATACTGCACTCCATACCATTCCTTGGTGTGCAGAGTGGATTTCTATATTTGCATTATGGAACCCTATTGGTACTGGCACTTTTCTGCACTCAAGCTCTTGTTTACTGTAGCTCGTAATATCCCTCAGTTTTTTGCATTCATTTTGTGTTGCTATAGGTGACAAATTACTGGAGCAAACATTACACCTTTTATTACATAACCCCTTAAAGGAATTGTTCAGTATAAAAATAAAAACTGGGTAGATAGGCAAAATAAAAAATGTTTCTAATATAGTTAGCCAAAAATGTAATGTATAAAGCCTGGAGTGACTGGATGTGTAACATAATAGCCAGAAGGCTTCCTGCTTTGCAGCTCACTTGGTTTCCACTAATTGGTTACCAGGCAGTAACCTATCAATGGCTTGGGGGGTCCCACATGGGACATAACTGTTGCTTTTGAATCTGAGCTGAATGCCGAGGATCAATTGCAAACTCACTGAACAGTTAAGTCCCATGTGGCCCCCCTTCAAGTCGCTGACTAACTCAAGAGTTCGAGAGCTGAAAACATCCAGTCACTCCAGTCTTCATACATTACATTTTTGCCTAACTATATTAGAAACATTTTTTTATTTTGCACAGCCTATTTACCCAGTTTTTATTTTCACACTGAACTGTTGTCTTCACTTCAGTTAAGAGTTATCAACGGCCAGCAGGGAGGGCCCTGGTACACCTCTGCTGTGATTCCCACAGGCTACTTGCATATTAAACATGACTTTACCATATTACCACTGTAATAGTACTGTGTATGTGTTGTACAATACAAAGAGACTCACCTAAGCAAACATTGGTCCAGTGGCAGCACTCATTTCCCAAGGTGGTCAAACGGCACACTGGCCTGCAAGGGAACCACAAAGCTTGTGTTATACTAGGATAAGCAAATATAGATACCCACAGCAAAACGGAGATGGCTGCATATTCTTTAGTTTATTAGTCCATTCTCAAAACAAGAGAAAATAAACTATGGGGGTTTATTTTGTATCACTGGTTCCATTAACTAATCAGGTCTGCTACCAAGTAAAAGCACCCAAAGATTTGCCTCAGGCAATGCTAGATAAGTGCTCAAGGAAAACATTGTGAATAACTTATTTAAAGGGGACCTGTCACCTGCACAAAATTATTCCAAATCCTATTTTATCACATTACTCAAGCAAAATACACTTTAATTACACTATATTAAATATTTGAATCTTGTTTCTTTAGGTCTGGGAAATAATAATTATAGCAAGAAGTCAGGAGCCATTTTGTGGACACTTATTAAGACAAGCCTTGCATCATCTCAAAATCTCGTTTGTGCACCAGAATGGGGGACCTGATGTCCATCTCCCAGCACTGGTTACACAATTAAATGGTGAAGAGAACTAGGGGAATGTGGAGAGAGCAGTGACACTAAATGGAAATTGAAAGTAATTGCCTGCCCCGTCTTTATGCCTAAAGGTGGCCATTGATGCACAGATAATATAGTACGAAACAAAATTTCGGTGAGTGTATGGTGGGAAAAGAGACAACCAATATCGGTAGAATATTTGGATATCGGTCGGCTTGTCGATCGGGCTGGAAAATTTTTATCGGGTGCCTTTGAAGACACCCAAACATGGACCTTTGTTAGTGCTGAATCGTTAGATACAGGTAGAATTCTATTGTTTCTACCTGTATATCTGACCATTCAGCTCTACACGTGTGTATTGAAACGAACAATCTTTCTTGGAAATATGTTTTCCAAGAAAGATCATTGTTAAGTCTATGGCCACCTTAAGGTATAGAGGAGGGGCAGGCAATATTTGATTGACAGCTGAGATTTTTAAATGAGTTTATCAGCTTTGAATGCTTTAATGAAAAAAAGAATTTGGATTTCATTTTTAATTTTAAAAGGACTTTTAATATCCAGCTTTTTATGTTTGGGTGACAGGTCCACTTTAAATGGTGGAGTGCACGCAGGAGTGCAAGATTCCTATAACCACCAACAAAACAAGCAAGGATCTGCCTTACACCTGCATGTGCTCACCTGTGATGCTGAGATCCGTGACACTTCTTGTCGTCCTGTGAGATCCGAGGAAGAGACATTTGCTGGGGCTCCACGATGTAACCTCATGCTGACTTTGCGTTCTCTGTCCACCCGTGAAATGGCCCTTGGTGAAGTGTTACCTGGAAAAGGCAGGGCGCTGAATGTCATTTTCAGAGGGCATTTATCAATACATAAGGTTCCTGAGAAAAAGGTGGAGCTTGGCATCCTTAATGCTGCCCTCAATATCTTCAATGTGTGCACTGACATGTACACAATTAGTCTGTCAACACACATACAAAGTGAATTTTGGGAAGGAAATGCTAAATATGCTTACACACATCTTACAAACACACACTAAGTGTTGAAGGCAGTGCATCGACTTAGCACATATACAACAGCGGGGAAATAGCGGGCCCATGTCCAATAGCCAAATGGTTAAGCTTGGGGAAACAGAGTAACCGAGAACATTTACTGGCTATAAATAAAGGCCAAAGAGGACACCTGATGAAATGCTGCAAATTGCAATCCTAACTGTTGACTGGGGATTTGTTTGCCTTGCCCTCATTCAACAAGGGGAAAGATATGCAAAGGCTGAACGTTGCACATCAATTATCTGTATGGTAGGGAGGGTGCATGCTAAATACAACGTTGTGTTCAGCAGGGGGCATGAACTGGTTATAAAGCCGCTATACAGTATTGCAACTTGCTACCATTTTGGATCCTTAAATGGGCACGCTGTCTGCATCATTGTCATTTATCTGGGACATACAGAACTGTGTATATATGCTTAAACTTATGTTGACTGCATCTCCTTTTAATATGAACCTTAGCAATAAAGTGTTCCACCGACCAGTCATAACTGGGCTGCTCATTGTCAGCATAATCAGTATGGCAACTCCTACGAATATGAATAGATATAGGCAGGCAAATAATGCTCTGAGTAAAACAAATCACAACGATGTATGTTTTAGTAAATATTAATAAAAAAAGTCAATGAAACATTTTTTCACTTAGTGTATCTATATAATTTATCGTTTGCTCAGAGAGCTCTCCCCTCCTTGCTTTTACTTACCACTCTGCTGAATTCTTGATGCTGGGGTGGAGGCTACTGGTTCTCCACCATTTCTTAGGCGATTGGGGGCTGCACCTGCAGGAGGAGCTGGGGGAAGAGCTCGAGTAGCAGAACCCCTGAGCGGTCCCATTCTTTCTTCTCTATCATGCTCTCTCCTGTCCCTGTCCAAATCCTCTGGATTTCTAGCAGCACCCTACATATTACACAAAACATTAATACCTAAAGAATATGTATTGGTTCAGCTAGCAAACACATTCTTTATCCAACACATAATGGACTGTTACGGCTGCCAGGGAGAAGAACATAAATTGCCAATGACTGGGAAATAGTCCAGTCACTTTGGTTCAGCAGTGGTGTATCACATGATTCACTCAATAATAGTACCGTATTACAACTAATAGCATGTGAATAACTGTATAGATTGACTATGGGACCTTTTTTCTGTGCAGCTCCAGAAGGAGCAGGTCACAAGT